>QJPP01001014.1:0-316072 GCA_003996215.1 Jaltomata sinuosa
ATCGAGGGGGATGGATTGAAGCTCAAAATCTTCTGAGTCATATATGGGGAAACCCAACCTGAGGACTAGAGATCCTATAACCAGGTTCAATGGGAAAAATGAATCATATGATGACTTGTTGTGAAGTGTCCTACTATTTTATTCCTTCCTATGGTGTGAGTGCATTTTCCTGTAATGGTTTGTGAAGGTTGACTTTAAAAAACTCTTAATAAAAGTTTGTATCTCTTATGAGTGGGTGTTTGAATTACAGAAACACCCTTGACAGATTTCACCTATGTAAGTGTGGAAGTAGGCCGCTTCCTATGAGAATTGAGTTTATTCTCAAAAACACTTATGAAACCGGGATAGCACAAGGCCGTAATGTGCTGGCTATAAGAACTTATGTCAATGCCTTGATTATTGTGTGTAAGCAGTAATACTTTATTTCCCTTAAGCAATCATAGTTCAAGTCTGAGACCACTACTAACTCTGGAGTAAAGGTTATTGTTTTACTAAGTGAAGGTTCAATGCAGAGCACACCTTCATTATGCATAATAGTCTACCTTCAACTAAATTAGTGAAATACTCTCTTATTTCAATATTAAAATGAGTGGGAGAATGTTGGTGCAAGAATGCATTTTAATATTAAAATAATAATATTAATTTGCATTAGTTAGTGGTGGTAGAATGTGATCATTAGTGCCATTAGTTTTTGGTAACTCTTGTAACCTCTAATTCATTATTCTATCCTACTTATGTAACCTCTAACCCATTTACTACTCCACATTCATCCTATTGATGACAAGAAAGATTTTCTCACCTATAAATAGTGATGGTCTTGCATTATATTGTGTACAAGAAAATATAGTGAAAATGATGAAAAATATGTAAAGTGTGGAAAGATATAGTAGTGTGTAGTGAAAGAGAGAGTTGAGACTAAAAAAATACTCTAAGTCTACAACTATATTCACTCTACAAAAGAGAGTAATTATAAGTTAAAAGAAGGTGTTCTTTTGGTGGAGCTTTGAACTCTTCAACTAATCCGGAGTTGCTTGAGTTGTACGACGTTGTTGGGCTGTTGTATCCTGGAGGGAACAAGTCAAGAGTGATATTGCTGGATAGGTGTAGATTATGCTGCAGTGGGCTTGAATCTCCTCAAAGAGAGCGATATATCCGCACCTCAGCCTGAAGATATTTTTAATACAATTTTGGTTCATTTTATATTTCAACTGTAATTATGTAATTTATGGTATATTACACCAACACATGATACCAAATACAAATACCAATTTTGCACCTCCAATGGAAAATTATTCTAGACTGGTATTTAGACCTCTCGAGTGTCTCATAGGTCTCACCTCACAACATGCCACTGTAGAGGGTATGTATATCAGTAGGGTCATTTCATTGCATTACATACTTATTGCCTTGAGATATCTATTGTTGTTGTGATATTATTGAAGTGCTAGGACTTTTCTACGTGCATGGTTACTTTTAGCATCCTTTATTCGATATAGTAACTACTTAGGCTCGGTCGGCCTATGATGCCTACAGATTACTAGTGGTTTATACTCACCTACTCTTCTTCATCTTTCTGATGCAAATTTTGGTACTAGTTCTCTATGTGGTCCCTGATCTTGCAAAGTCTAGTTATATCCAGACACGTGTGAGCTCTTAGCATTCAAAGTTTGACCAGTTTCTTTCTTTTCTTTATTCTGCCTCTTTGTCTTAGATAGTACTTTTGTAGACTCAGTATTTTCATACTCATTTATTTAGTAAGCTCTTGTCATTTGACTTTGAGTTATGGGATGAATTTTTTATATATTATTTCATATATATCTAAGTATTTAGTAAGTGATTTGAGATATTTGTGTTGAGTTTTTTAATTTCTACTTTATTTGGTTTAAGTGTTATTTTTGAGAGTTGGCTTACCTATCTAGTTTGTACTGGGGTAGATTCTATCATAATCCTAAATTTAGGATCGTGACAATTTGGTATCAGGGAGCTAGGTTCACTAGCCTCACGAGTACACACGCTAGTATCTACTAGAGTCTCGTGGATTGGTATGATGACATCCGTATATATCTTCAGGAGGCTGTAGGACATTTTAGAAAAAAATTATTCTTTGATTCCTTATTGGCGTACTTAATTCTATCAGTTACTAAATCACTTTATTCCATTCTCTCACTATAGTAAGGAATTGGTCTCAGATTTACACGCTAACTGTTAGAGATGACATCCCAGAGTATGGAGTAAGAGGTTGTATTGAGAAGGAAGAGGTAGGTCAATCTAAAGGATGTGTGGCCAGATTTAGACCGTAGCAATGATTTAAAGACAGATTGGGTGAAGTTGTGATTTCAATTCTCCAATTCGATAATGTTGTTTGGAAAATATAAATAATAGTGTGAAGAACTTCATGATTGCCTTATCTTCTATGATTAGTTTTTTAAAATGGAGGAGTACATATATGGCGTAGCCGGTATCAGGGAAAGAGTATATAATTATGAATGGTAAAATGAATAAAATAATTCGGTAATAAGAGTGGTGACTTTGAAGACTACAATTAAGGAGGTTTGACATAATAAGGATGGGTTACCCGAGTATGATGAGAAAGAAAGAGATTCAATAGAGATTAGAATTTCTACTACAGCCTTATGACATAAAAGTATCAACAAGAATTTCATAGTTCAGTGATTAAATGGGTACATATACTATTATCTTAAAGAAAAGTTAAAGTGGTAAAGAACCAACAGATAGAGTAAGAGGACGCTGATTGTGGCAAAGCATGGAGAATAATTTTTTATAATGAGGTTCGAGGTGGCATGACTATGTTTGGGGCTCGTATAAAATGTATTATTTCTATATTATGAAGTGGATGTGCAACAAAGAGAATTTGAATGGTTCAAGTTTGATGATGCTACAATCATAGTTTCCAGTATCTACTTGACTAGAGTCACAAGGTGTGCTAAACTTTGTTATCAACTAGGGGTTACAAAAGGATAATTTGAATGTGTGTGGGATGACATGAAGGATGAATGAATATTAGGGGTTAAGAGTTCTTAAAAGAGATGGTTGTTTGCTTTAGGCCAAATGGGAGAAAGTTTCTTTCATGATTGGGTTGTATGAAAAAATATAGTGATAATTCTTTAGCAAGGGGAATATTTACAGGTTTGCGTGATATGAAAATAAGAGTACATATTATTTTGGGCTAGAGACTGGGCGATTTGTGTAATATATTGCAGTTACTTGATGAGTAGAAATGTGTGGTGTGATCTAGGTATAACCTTCTCGATGGTTATGGTATAGACAAATAATGAGTCTAGTGGAATTTTATAGAGTTAGACTACTGGGATAAAGCAATTGATTAATGAAAATAAATCTAATGGTTAACAAGTGTGAAGGTCAATCACTTGAGCTATCAGATGTTTCACCTATTTAGAATAATAGAGATCAAAATTGCATTCAACTCTGAAAAACAAATATATTTTTACTAAGGACGGTCGAGCAAGATATCAGTTAATATAAGAATATTTAAAGTGTGGATCAATGATAAGTGTTAACAAGTTTAAGTTGTAAAGTGTGTTTTGGAGATTTAATTAAGGGCCATTAATATCAAATGAGACCAAGGAAAGTGAACTGATGTTAAGATACTGAGCTTGTAAATAAAGGAATTTTTCAGCGGGTATGCTTATGTGAAATTATTTGAGAATTTTTTTAAAGACTTGAACCAGTGCATTGGTGGTTTGAAGTATTATATTGACAACAAAAATTAGTTTCATGGGATAAACAAGGCTATTAGGTACTTTTAGCCAGAAGACTTTGTGATGAATTGTACTTGTGATGCGATTAATTTGGAAGGATTTTTAGTTTTAAGGTTCAAGTGAGGCAGGAAAGACTTTCAGGTGCCCAGGATTTGCAGTTTGTTACCACTTTCATGATTAACTAAGCTTTTATGCAAGTACTTATGATATTTTGAAATACTTCTCGGGTATAGTTGAAGGATTTTCGATGGAAAATGGAATATTACATTTAGAAAATAAGGATAAGAGTATCTATTTTGATTTGGAAGGCTAAGGGTTCATCTTCAGAAAATGAGACTTGGATGTAGAATGACGTGATTACTTGAATCTTGTTCAGATTAGGAGGATATTGTCTCGTTGTTAATCAAATTGGGTGTAAATTATTGAGTATGCTTAGATTAGAAAGTCTACGAATGAATTTAGCTAAGAGTTATGATAAGTTTCATAGTAGTCTCGATTTGGTAACTGGTGAGGTTTGAATTTCAAGTGACTGATATGATAAGATCGGTGGAAAATAATAGTGGTGTACTACAGTGTGTGGTTTTATAGAATCTTCAAGTTAATAGGATAAGTTCGATTAATAGAGAGAGTTGTCTATATAATTTAGATTAAAAATCAGGTTTTTTGCGGTAGGACTACATTGGTGATCATTGAATATCTTTAAATATGGATTGATTAGATAAGAGGGATTGAGAATGGTTATGGGTGACTTGAGAGAACTTGTGAAAAATCATGTGGATTTTAGTATTTTCTACCTATGGAATTTCTAAAGGCGTAACTCGGTGTTATTCTCAGTGATTTGTGGTTTTGAGTATGGAGTAATAGGCCATGGACCTGCTGTCGAAGAGTTTAAAATGGTGAATGGGTTAAGAGAATGAACAAGAGGCTCATATATTAGAAGATTCAAGGTATTCAAAATTATATAAAGATCTATCATCATTGTGTGATTGGTGTGAGTTAAGGAATGTCAAGAAAAAGGCATCAGGTATAGATCCTTGGTGCAAAGTTGTTGAGTGGTGTTTGTTTCAGCCTTTGATTTCAAGAATCACAACACAAGGTGGGACATTCATTAATGAAAGATGGAATGTTTCGGCATAGATTTATGAAGGACTTATGAGTGTAGAGGTTTGGGATCAACTCGAGTGACTACTAGGGATATGTGGGTAATTGTACATTTTACACTAGATTGTTCATGTTATGCCAGGTGAACTACGGATGTATTACTCTAAGTACTTACAGTTATACAAGTTTATTGAGTATTTCGGGTGAAATTAATATTATCTTGCTGATGGGAGCTACATGGATAGTTACAAGGAGTTACATAGATATTTGATATTGATGGAGGATATATGCATATGATATAAGAAGCTTTTGGGGTGACCATTTATTTTCTATAGATTTGGCATGAGGATATGATTATTGAAATAGTGGTCGAAGTATGAAATTTCAAGATTGGTATGAAATTTCATATCAATTTTGGACTCAATAGTTTCAGCTCGATGAAATAAAATTACAGGACTTAGAATTAGCATCATCGACCATAGATAAGGCCAATTTTTAACAAGAGATGCTTAAAATTGTCTCATAATAGGCAAAGATCCTTGTGGAAAAAAAAGAAGGTCATGTTTCAGACTTACGGTGAGTGATATGGTACAGATGACGATTCTAAAAGTGTGAATGAAGAATTGTGGGATCAAAGTATTTTAGTGGTGCATATTTGGCACTGATTTTGGCTATAGTTATCATATTGTGGTGACTGATGAGATTTGATAAATCAATTTTGTTCAAAATTATGATTATAATCAAATCAGGTATTTGCATATAGAGACAATTTCAAATATATAGGAATCAATTATTTGGAAGAGTTTTAATTTTAAAAAATGAATATTCGATCTTAAGATCTAAAATAAAAGAGGATCAAACGATTTGGTGGACAAGCGGTACTATAAATATAATTTTTCCTTGAGAGTGCTTGCACGAGGTCTACTATAGGTATTTGCAATTGTTCTATAGTCTTGCTACTTTTCCTTGCCCATTCGAGGATGAACAACTATTTAAGTGGTGGATGATGTAACTACCGACATGGTTATTTTGTTCTTTTGAACTCTTCTTGTGGTTTCATCATGTTGTTTATGACTTGCAAGGATGGGTGATATAATTCTTGAGGTGCTAGGGTACATTTAGAGGAAGATTTTCAGTTTTGAAGGTTTAGAAGTTGAGAAGTTTGATCAAAGTCAACACTTTGGGTTAACGAGCTCAAAATGGAATTCCGACAATTTTGTTAGGTCTAGAAGGTGAATTTAGAGTTAGTTGGACAGTACATCGGGTCATTGGTTGAAATTTTAGAAATTTAGAAGTATAAAGTTAATCACAATTAACTTTTGATCAAGACAATCTTAGATGGGAGATTTGATGATTCCAACAGGCCTGGAATATGTTTTATGATCAGTTTGCACTATTGATCTGTGTCTGAGAGATCTCCGATAAGTTTTGAGTACTTGTTCAAAGTTTATAGTTTTATGTAATTGAGATTTAATAGTACCACCTGAAGCAAATGAGCTATAAATGGTGTTTTGATTGAATTAATAGATCCGAATAAAAATTTCATAACTATAAAATATTGCATTTCGAGTTCGTACGAGGGAAATATGATCTTTTTAGTGAAATTTACCGTGGTTGGAACTGGTGTGACCGCAAGAAAAAAAAAGGGGCCACAAGTGCAGACCTACAAGTGCAGAAATTGAGTTCGCAGGTGCGCTGAATTGGCAGGTGAGGAGGAAGGGCCAGCAAAAGCAAAAATCAGTGACTGGTTAGATTTCAGACTTTGTTCCTTTACTAAAAATTAATTTTTAGGAGCTAAGAAGCTTCGATTAAAGTGATTTTAATGTGTTTTTATTGCATGATCAATAGGTACGTGATTCTACCTTTATTTTGCTTATTTTTCAAGAATATCCATGGCGTTTCAATGATTTTGATTCACAAAGTTGAGATTTAAAATCCCAAAGATAAGAAATTAAAAGTTTTTGGTTTGAGGATCGATTTATAATAGGTTTTCGTTGATTTTTGGAATTTATGGTCTTTGTAGTATGGGTAAACTTATTTTGTACATGAACATGAAAATTGAGAATTTTGAGTCTAAAGTTAAGAAATTAAATTTGATGATTTGAGGGTCGATTTAAATTCTTTTTTTGATAATATCTTATGTTTGAGTTCCTTATCTTATGGTTAAATTATTTTTTTTTAAATTACTATTTTTCCCTTGAGGCCTCGAAGTTGACTTTTTGAGCCCAGAATATATGTATAGCAATATGAGTATCGATAGACTTATATTCACTCGTAGATCATATTCTTGATAGTTTGAGAGTATTTCGAGGCTGTTTGTGAAGAAAGGGCATATTTTTTATGGTTCATGGCGCATTTGCTCGTCATTCGAGGTAGGTTATGACTTACTCTTCTTCAGACTTAGCTTGAGTGGGAACTTATCGTGTAAAATATGTTATTAGATGGAAAAATTATTGGGTTAAAGTAATTAATAAGATGAATTGATTATGATGTCCAAATTGTGGTTTATGTCGATGAATGGCTTGAGACTTGGAAAGATTGATTTATATATGCATTTTTGGGTTGTTTCATGCTTTATTTTACATGTGAGGATTGTATTTGCCATGATGAGCTTGATATGAAAAGAAAATGAGATGGACAATAAAGAATAGCGTACATGCAAGATTGAGAAACTTATCGCTGTTGGGGCTTCTAGCCTATGATTATAAGTTGAGTATTACATTGTTTTGTTATAACTATTGCATTTAATTTTTTTTTTATTGTTGTGATCATGCATACTCATTCGTACTCATTTTATGGACTTGATTTTTTGAATAATATTTTAATAGGAATTGCATGCTCGAGAGAAATTATTTCGTGTGGATTTACTTATTTATGATATCGAGGATAAATACCAATTTTTCATGTCCAATGAAAAATTATTTCGAACGGGTATATGGACCTCGCTAGTTCCCCATGGATCTCACCTCATAGCATGCCACTGTAAAGGGGGTGTATATTGGTAGGTTCATTTCATTTCATTACATTACATACTTATTGCCTTGAGATATCTATTGTTGTTATGATATTATTGAACTACTAGAACCTTTCTATGTGAAGAGTTACTTTTAGCATTCTTTATTCGATATAGTAACTACTTAGGCTCGATCGACCTATGATGCCTACTAAGTGCTAGTGGTTTGTACTTACTCTACACTTTTGTATTTTTTTTATGTAGATCTCGATACCAGTTGTCTGCATGGTTCATAATCTTACAGAGTCTATCTATATACAGATACGTGGTGAGCTCCTAGCATTTGGAGATTGACCAGTTTCTTTCTTTTCTTTATTCTATCTCTTTGTCTTAGACAGTACTTCTGTAGACTTAGTATTTTCATACTTCTTTATTTAGTGAGCTCTTGTACACATGACTTTGATTTGTGGGATGGATTTTGTATATCTCTAACTATTTAATAAGTGATTTGAGATATTTATGTTGAATTTCCTTATTTTTGCTTTATTTGATTTAAGTGTTGTTTTCAAGAGTTGTCTTACCTACCATGTCACGCCCCGAGACTACCCTTTGGACGTAACACGAGACCTGAGATCACAAGTGATCCCAAGCTAACTCTTGGCCTTAGCATGACTTAAACATAACATAGACATTTATAGCGGAAGCATAAGCTGAAGTAGTAAGCAAACTAAATCATCATAAAGATCATGGTCTAAGAATATTCAAAATCTGAAAATCAAAGATAACGACTGTCTAACTGTATCTGAAAATTCCCTAAAACTAATAGAGTGAGATGCTGGGACAAGACCTCAGCTAACTCTAAGCACTAAGACAAAAATATGAAAAGCTAACTTAGTACATGACTAAGCCCTCAGATGATGAGGAATCACCACTACGACTGAAAATCCTGTTGGTATCTAGCCACGAGTCTGAGAGCGAGCGCCTGAATCTACATCATAAAATAATACAACACAAAGAGGTATGCGACCAGTGCTATAAAATATACTGAGTATGTGAGATATGCATAATCAGTTATAAAACATACTTAAAACATACTTAAAGCTGAAATCAAGGAATATTAGTAAAATTTGTAATGTAATGACTCAATGCAATATAATATGCTAAAAAGATATTTGTAATCGTAAAGCACATGTAGTAAGTCTGAAACTTAAAAGCAAAGAGTCAAATACATTTAAAAGCTTCAAACCATTTCTATGGGAGATTCTCGTAATCGACATAGATCATGTGAGCTACATAGAATTCAGTGTCATACACCCACACAGAAAAAGATTTTCCTAACCGGCCAAGGTTAGAATCATATACATAAGGACCCTGAAGTGAGCCACAAAGGGCAGCCTACGGTGGCAGCGTAGTTCTAGGAATTAATAGTATGCTAAATCCTAGTCTAACTAGGTGCTAAATACTACTCCCAAAACATACGTATAGCTCATACATAATATATGACATATCTATATGTCAAAACTATTCGTAAAGCATATGGACATATCTAGATATCATGCTACTCATAAATTCATGTGTCTTAAAAGCATGACATAGCCCTAGTTCAAAACATACTCTTTCATAAAATTCATAGTTTTAAGAACCAGGCATGCAAATTTTATAAATACTTGAGGTCATGTTATCTAAACATGTCAATTTACCTTGAAAACATGCAATAGAGTAAAATTATGCTAGAAATCATTCTTAATTCATGGGCTTTTAGAAACACTCAAAGATTCTCATATAAATCGTGGGTGAGGTATTAGAAAGCATATTACAATGTAAATAAATCAGTTTCATAGGAAAAATCATAACTGGATAAGAATCCTAATTCCTAAATTTCATAAAATCAAGGTAAAATCATAAGTTTTGAGTATAAGGGTGGAAGGAGACCCTTATTAAATACCCACATACCTGAACCCAAAGCTTTTCTTAGCAAGAATATGAAGATAGAGACTTGGAGATGAAACTTAGGCCCTGGAGCTTGAGAGAAGAATCCCTTTTTCTTACTTTTGAAGCTTGAATTGAGAGAATGAATGAAAATCTAACTAAGTAGGGATAAAACCCCTTTAGATTAGCCTAAAATGACTTAACTTAGGAGTTAAAAGAATAGTAAAAAGATCAGAATACTCCTAACTTAAAATAAGAAGTTGTAGAAAATTTTCACCGGATGGCCCATCTGATAGCCTATTGGACCTCCCACAGCCCGTGGGAGATGACCGTTGAAAGAGGTATAACTGGGTAGGCTCGCTGGTCACTTCCCATAGAGGGGTTCGACGGCCCGTGGTGGCTCTCACGCCCGTCGCCCCTGGTTGTTGTGCTAAGAGTGGCTGGCAGAGCCACTAGGGGTTTCTCACGGAAGCTTCGATGGACCATCAGACTTCTGAAGCCCGTGTAGGCTGACCATCAGAGGTTGAGGGGACTAAATGGTCTCCACAGACAGCATGATGGGCCGTTGTGCCTCGCACATCCTGTGGCACTTGCCCGTGGGACCTGACAGTTGCAGAAAATACAGAATTTTGTAAGTCTAATGTGGGTTCGAATTCTAGGGTGTTATAATATCTCCCCTTTGGGATCATTCGTTCTTGAATGAAGAATAAGTAATCTGATTTTAGAGAGAAAGACCTACAATCCCTACCAACAGAACATAAAAAGCTGAAATACTGGCACAACAATTGAGTTTTAACTGAAATAAGACTGAACTGAGTTTGTAAAACATGAATGCATGCTAGGAAGATGAGAATGGATGATGGAATAGAACTGAAGGGTTATACTATGGAGGAATGTGTACCTCAAGCTAGAACTAAATCTAAGGGAAAAAGGTGAAGGTACTTGGTCATCATGGCTGCTTCTACTTCCCAAGTAGCTCCCTCAACTGATTGGTTCCTTCAAATGACTTTCACTGAAGCGACTTCCTTGTCCCTCAACCATCAAACCTGATGATTAAAAATCTCAACTGGAACTTCTTCATAGGTGAGACTATCCTTCACACCCACATTCTCTAATGGTTCAACTGATGTCGGGTCACCAATACACTTCTTTAATAAGGATACATAGAATACTGGATGAAACGCTGCTAACTCGGTTGGCAACTCTAACTCATAAGCCATATTGCCAACTCTCCTCAAAATCTTGTAGGGAACCATATATCAGGGTCTAAGCTTCCTCTTCTTATCGAATCTCATTACACCCTTCATGGGTGACATTTTCAAAAACACCCAATCATATACCTCAAACTCTAAGTCTCTTCTCTTCATATCTGTATAGGATTTCTGTCGACTATGAACAGTCTTCAGCCTCTCCCTTATGAGCTAAATTTTTTCCATGGTCTCATGGACTGAATCTGGCCCTATCAATGCTTCTTTGCATACTTCAAACAAACCTATAGGTGATATATACCTTCGCTTATAAAATACCTTATACGGAGCCATCTGAATGCTAGAATAAAAGTTGTTATTGTAGGCGAACTCTATAAGAGGTAAGTGATCATCTCAATTACCTTTAAAGTCAATCACACAATACATCAACATATCTTCTAAGGTCTGGATGGTACGCTCTGCCTAACCATCTATCTGTGGATGAATAACTGTGCTAAGATTAACCTGAGTACCAAGACCCTTCTAAAATGACCTCTAAAATTAGGATATAAACTGAGTGCCCCTGTCTGATATAACAGACAAAGGAACCCCATGAAATCTGACTAACTCACGGATGTTGATCCTGGCATAATCCTCTGCTAAATCAGTGGTCTTGACAGCCAAAATATGGCCTGACTTAGTCATCCTGTCTACTATCACCCAAATAGAGTTATGTTGTCGGCGAGTACACAATAAGCTTGTACTGAAGTCCATATTGAGTAGGAATGTCAATATCCTGAGTCACACCACCCGGTCACTGATGTTCTACCTTTACTTGCTAATAGTTAAGACACTCAGCCATAAAATTTGTAATGTCTCTCTTTATGCCATTCCACCAATAGACTTTTTATAGGTCACGGTACATCTTAGTGGCACCGGGGTGAATAGAAAACCTGGAGCTGTGAGCCTCTATCAAAATCCATTGTCTTAACTCATCCACATCTAGAACACATAACCGACCCTGATAGTGAAGAACACCTTCTCCCTCTTGGGAGAAAATCTCTACTCTATGCTAATGGACCGCACCCTTCAATTGATGCAAAATAGGATCATTGTCTACGTCAACTACCAAAGAAGATTCTGACCCATTCTGAACTATCACACCACTATCTGCTGAATCGTAAGGTAAACCCTTAACCTAGAAAGTCTATGAACATCCTTAGCTAACTCCTTCTTTCCATCCTCAACTAGTGACACACTACCCATAGACAATGTACTAAGTGCATCAACCACTATATTTGCCTTACCTAGATGGTAAAGCATACTTATATCGTAGTCCTTAAGAAGCTCAAGCCACCTTCTCTGACAAAGATTCAATTCCTTCTGGGTGAACACATACTGGAGGCTCTTATGGTCAGTAAACACATCTACATGGACATCATATAGGTAGTGTCTTCAAATCTTCAAAGCAAAAACCACAGTTGTCAACTCAAGGTCATGAGTCAAATAGTTCTTCTCATGAATCTTAAGTTGTCTAGAAGCATAATCAATCACCTTACCATGATGCATTAGAACATAACCCAAACTAACTCTAGATGCATTACAATACACAACAAAGCCATCTAAACCCTCTGGTAAAGCCAAAATTGGAGCTATGGTCAACCTTGTCTTCAATTCCTGGAAGTTCTTTTCACATTCATCATACCACTAAAACTTAACCTTTTTCTGAGTCAACCTAGTCAATGGAGAAACTATGGATGAAAACCCTTTCACAGATCTTTGGTAGTAACCAGCTAAGCCCAAAAAGCTTTTAATGTCTGTCGGGGAAGTGGATCTAGGCCAGTTCTTTACTGCCTCTATCTTCTGCGAATCTATTCGAATGCCTTCTTTATATACAACATAACCCATAAAAGCAACTGATTGCAACCAAAACTCACACTTACTATACTTAGTAAGTAACTGATAACCATTGAGAGTTTGCAGCACAACCCTCAAATGGTTTTCATGCTCCTCCTCACTCCGAGAGTAAATAAGAATGTCATCTATAAAGACAATGACGAACATATCTAAGTATTGCTTGAATACCATGTTCATCAAATCCATAAAATCTGCAGGAGCATTCATTAGTCTAAAAGATATAACCACAAATTCTTAGTGACCATACTGAGTTTTGAAAGTTGTATTCGGAATGTCACACTCTCTAATTCTGAGCTGATGATAATCGGATCTGAGGTCAATCTTGGAGAAGTAGATGGCACCCTATAGCTGATCGAAAATGTCATCAATCCTAGGTATGGGATACTTATTCTTGATTGTGATCTTGTTTAACAGACGATAACCGATGCACATTCTGAGAGAACTATCTTTCTTGCGCATGAAGAGGACTGGAGCACCCCATGAAGAGAGATGTTGGGCCAGATAAAACCCTTGTCTAAAAGGTCTTTCAACTGCTCTTTCAATTCTTTAAGTTCTTCTGGAGACATTCTATAAGAAGGAATAAATATAGGCTGCGTATCTAGGAGAAGGTCTATCCTAAAGTCGATCTCCCGCTCAGGAGGGACTCCAGGCAGATCCTCTGGAAATACATCATAAAATTCACTTACTACTGAAACTGACTAGAGAGATGGGGTTCCAGACTCAGAATCCATAACCCAAACTATATGGTAGACATACCCCTTAGAGATCATTTTCCTAGCCTTGAGATAAGATATGAAACGTCCCTTCGATGATGGAGGACTACCCTGCCACTCTACGACAGGCTCATTAGGGAACTTAAAGCTTACTACTCTAGTTTTGCAGTTGACTGAGGCATAACTGCCATGTAGCCAATACATGCCAAGAATAATGTCAAAATCTATCATATCTAATTCTACTAAGTCTATTGAGGTGACTCTATGGAAGACTGAGATAGGGAAATTTCGGTATACCCTCTGAGCTAGGACTGACTCACCAACTGGAGTAGGACATAGAAGGATTCTAGGAGTTTTTCAAGACTGACTCCAAATTTGCAAGCAACATATGGGGTCACAAAAGACAAAGAAGCCCCTGAGTCTAACAAAGCATAAACATCAAAGGAGAAGACTTGTAACATACCAGTAACTACATCAGGTGAGTCTTTTTGGTCCTAGCGAGATGACAAATTATAGAGACAGTTCTGGCACTGACCGCTACCTATGCCAGAAGTGGTACCCTACTGAGCTATACGACCTACTGGAGCTGTTGAAGTAGTACCATGAGTCTTGCCACCTCCACTACTCTGTCTAGCGGATAGGAAATCCCTAATCCTATGACCCATTTTTCCACATCCAAAACATACACCTGAGCCATAGCGACACTCTCCAAGGTGACTCTTACCATACTTGTTGCAAATAGGATAGGGAGTCCCCTTTGCAACACTCCCCTAAGAACGAGGCTGATGCCCTACCTACCTGATCATGTCTAGGTCTGGATGCTTGGGTAGGAGCACTAACTAATGATGTCACTAGTCCTGATGACCTCTTCTGAAAAGAAGATCGGTGTCTACCTCTAGACCTCTAATGACTGAAACCCAAATTCTCTGTTCTGGCCCTCTTATTTTCCCTTGCTATTTCCTTCAGTTTTTCTTCCTCAATCTACTGAGCATATGTCATGATCCTGTAGATGTCCATATCTCCTAACAACATAGCCGTCGGCACACGTTCTTCACCAAGTCGGATACCTCAGTAACAAACTTACTCATCTAGGCCCTTGGCTCAGCCTCCATAGCTGGACCATACCTAGAAAGTTGAGTGAACTTTAGTCCATACTCTTGGATTGACATTGATCCTTGCCTAAAATTCATAAACTCTTCAGCCTTAGCCTCTCTCAACTCCCTTAGGAAGAACCTATCTAGAAAAGCCTCAACAAAGCATTCCCAAGTCACAGGAGCGGCATCCTTGCCCCTACATTTATTCCACCGAGAGTACCAAATTAAGACACATCCTTGAGCTGGTAAGAAGCTAGCTCAACACTATCAATATTATTCACCTGCATCATCTCTAAAATCTTCTTTACCTCATCTATGAAATTCTGTCCCTTAGACCCTAAAAACTTTGGCGGATTCATACGGACAAAGTCTTTGACTCTGGCAGCAGTTGTCCCTCCATTTGGGTTGGAAGGAATTGGCATCTTCTGATTAGCCTGGGTGGTCATCGCCTGATCTAACATCTGAATAGCCTTTCTGAACTCAGCATTTGTGACGTCGTGGTCTGGAACTGAAGGATTAGCATTACGGGTTTTGGCTCTGTGAGGAGCCATGATCTGAAATTCATAAAGAATAGATTAGAGAGGAGAAATAGAGTCATATTCTATTGCACGATATTAAAATAAAAGAAGTAAAGTTTTTCTTAAAAAGTTTCGTAGCCTCTCTCTCATAAGTGTGGCATACTTCACATCCATGAAAGAGACTCTACTTAATGCTACTTTCAGACATCCAAGGACTCTTGAACCTGATGCTCTGATACCAAGTTTGTCACTCCCCGAGATTACCCCTTGGACATAACATGGGACTTGAAACCATAGGTGATCCTAAGCTAACCCTTGGCCTTAGCATGACTTAAACATAACATAGACATTCATAGAGAAAGCATAAGCTGATGTAGTAAGCAAACTAAATAATCATAAAGATCATGGTCTAAGAATATCTAAAATCTAAAAACCAAAGATAACGACTGTCTAACTGTGTCTGAAAATCCCCTAAAACTAATAGAGTGAGTTGTTTGGACAAGACCCCAGCAAATTCTAAGCACTGAGACAAAAACATGAAAAGCTAACTAAGATCATGACTAAGCCCTCGGATGATGAGGACTCACCACTGCGACTGGAAATCCTGCTGGTATCTAGCCATGAGCCTGAGAGCGAGCACCTGAATCTACATCATAAAATGATGTAGCACAAGGAGGTATGCGATCAGTGCTATAAAATATACTGAGTATGTGAGATATGCATAATCAGTTATAAAACATACTTAAAGCTGAAATCAAGGAATATTAGTAAAATTTGTAATGTAATGACTCAATGTAATATCATAAGCTGAAAATATATTTGTAATCGTAAAGCATAAGTAGCAAGTCTGAAACTTAAAAGCAAAGAGTCAAATACATTTAAAAGCTTCAAACCATTTCTATGAGAGATTTTCGTAATTGACATAGACCATGTGAGCTATATGGAATCCAGTGTCATACACCCACACAAAAAAAGATTGTCCTAACCGGCCAAGGTTAGAACCATATATATAAGGATCCTGAAGTTAGCCACAAAGGATAGCCTAGGTGGAAACGTAGTTCTGGGACTTAAGAGTATGCTAAATTCTAGTTCAACTCGATGCTAAATACTACTCCCAAAATATACGTACAACTCATACATAATATATGACATATCTAGATGTCAAAACTATTCATAAAGCATATGAACATATCTAGATGTCATGCTACTCATAAATTTATAAGTATTAAAATCATGACATAGCCCTAGTTCAAAACATACTCTTTTCTAAAATTCATAGCTTTAAGAACCAGGCAAGCAAATTTCATAAACACTTGAGGTCATGTTATCTAAACATGCCAATCTACCTTGAAAATATGCAATTAGGGTAAAATCATGCTAGAAATCATTCTAAATTCATGGGCTTTTAGAAAAACTCAAAGATTCTCATATAAAATCATGTGTGAGGGATTATAAAGCATATTACAATGTAAATAAATCAGTTTCATAGGAAAAATCATAATTAGGTAAGAACTCTAATTCCTCAATTTTATAAAATCGAGGTAAAATCATAGGTTTTGGGTATAAGGGTGGAAGGAGACCCTTATTGAATACCCACATACCTGAACTCAAAGCTTTTCTTAGCAAGAAGCTGAAGATGAAGACTTAGAGATAAAACCCTAGGCCCTGGAGCTTGAGAGAAGAATTTCTTTTCTTACTTTTGAAGCTTGAATTGAGAGAATGGATGAAAATGTAACTAAGTGGGAATAAACCCCCTTTAATTTGGCCTAAAATGATTTAACTTAGGAGTTAAAAGAATAAAAAAAAGAATGGAATACGCCTTACTTAAAATAAAAAGTTACAAAAAAATTTCATCGGACGGACTGTCAGACCTCCCACAGCCCGTGGGAGATGGCTGTCGAAAGAGGTCTGACTGGGTGGGCTCTCTGGTCAATTCCCATGATGGGGGTCGATGGCCTGTGGTGGCTCCCACGCCTGTCACCCTTGGTCGTCGTGCTGAGAGTGGCTGGCAGAGCCACTAGGGGTTTCTCACAGAAGCTTCCATGGCCCGTCGGACTTTCGACACCCGTGGAGGCTGCCCATCAGAGGCTGAGAGGACTAAATGGTATCCATGGCCGATATGACGGGCCATCGTTCCTCACACGGATTGTGTCACTTGCCTGTGGGACCTGACAATTGCAGAAAATACAAAAAAAAATTGAGTCTAACGTGGGTTGAATTTCGAGGTGTTACATACCAAGGTTGGATTGGGATAGGTGCCATCACAACTCTAGATTTTGGGTCATGATAGTAATGCATCCGCTACATTTCATAGGTGTATGATATCTATCTTATCTGACATAAACAGTAAGTTTCTAGAGTTTTCATGGACGACTTCACTTTATTAGGAGATAACTTTGATAATTGTTTGTATAACTTGGATATTGTTCTAAAATGACGTGAGAGCACTCATCGAGTGTTAAACTGTAGAAATGCCACTTTATGGTGCGAGAAGATATCGTATTCGATCACAAAGCCACGTTAAACGGGATTGAGGTTGGCAAAGCTTAGGTGAGTGTAATTTTCAGATTTCCCATGTTATATGTGAGGTCAACAAAATTCTCTAGAGAGTGAGTTTATGATCATAATGACCACCTAAAGTTGGATTTGTAGTTGTAGTTTTTAGTTTGGGGTGCTAATAGTAGCATAGTTGCTTAGTCTTCCTTCCTTTTACGTATTAAAATATAGATATTTTCATGTTGACTTTAGCGGAAAATGGACTTAATGGACAAATAAAACCTACTAAGTGATTTTTGAAAGCTCTCACTATGACTAAAATGCTCCCATGCAGAGTTATTTTTCCTTGCTTCAGAGGAGATTTGTATTGGTAGAGTCACATTTAACCCCTTTTTTGCTCTTTGGCTAGTAATCACATTGGCCATAAGGTGGTCTATCACCTCGGCTAGAGAGAAAAGTTTTTTTGTTGTCAAAAAATCCTTCTTGCTTTATTAAACTCTTCTCTTAGGCGAGAGCTCACTCAATTCCTTTTTAAACTTTCGCAAAGATCTCCTTACTTTAGAGTGAGTTGGTTTTGAATGAAAGCAGGTTTCATCCTGATTATGTCGAGAGAAAGTCTTAGCCCTTAATATATGTTGCGAAGAGAGATCACAGACAAAGATTTTATGATGCGGTGCGAACACTGAATGAAAAAGAAAGATAAAGGAATAACTCACCGGGAGGGCATACCTCAAGGGGCACTAATCTCCCTTAGCAAAGATGTACTTGCGCGAAGTCGACCTCTATTCTCAATGTTATTCCCTTTGTTAAAAGTTAATAGTACTTTTAGGAATGAACTTATTTGATTATTGTATTTTGATTCACCTAATGTGAGGATGGTTGGGTGTCATCACGACTTATGAAATTTGAGGCTTGACAATGCAATGCATTAGATAAAATGTTCATTGGGTTAAAAATTTTACACAAAAAATAGCGCACTTAGAAAAATTACTCACTTATTAAATATATATTGGTCATTCGGTCATTTTTAATTAATAAAATTGGTCCTTCTGCTACATGTATTTCATCTACTTCTTTATTCCGCCTCTTCTCTTCTTCTTCATTCTTCTACTTATTCCTTCATCTGCTTTTTCATTCTTCTACTTCTTCCTTCTTCTTCTCTTCTTCTCTTCTTCTTCTTCTTCTTCTTCTTCATCATCGCTTTCCTTTTTTCTTCCTTCTTCTTCATTGCTTTCAAATATTAAAGTTTTTCCAAAGTTCAACTTTAAAATTTGATGTGTTATAAACATGAATCATTTTGAGCGAATAATAAATATAAAGACTCAAAATATCGAGAGGAGATCATATCTAAAATTTGGATCTGTTCAAAGGAGATTTTGAGTTGATCGGGATTGAAAGACTCCACTAGCTATTACTTTTCAAGACGAATTATTGCAATGTATAAGTATTTTATAAACAGTGTACATAGATCTATATACATCTCTGATACATAGCTATACATCACAATACACGATTATACAATATTGGTACATTACATATACATTACATAACTATTTATACAATATCAATACATTACATATATATTACATATACAACGATCATTTTTGTTGAAGCAAGTATTGTGTTCTCTAACATATGATGCAATATTTAATAAATCTTAATCTGCAATTTTATCAGCTTCTCTGAACATTAATTGATTCCTTGTTTTACTATTATTAGGTTATAATCAATCAATGTTTTAGCCAGTGTCAATAAAAGCAATGCCTGCTATGAAGGTTCAGACATTAATTTTTTTCAGTTCATACTCTTTGTCCCGCATGTTGTCCATATCAGTTTAATAAACAAAGATATTATATTGTGTGATGTTATACTGTGTGCTATATACTTATAAAAATTATTAGCGAGTGGAGACTTATGTGTGCAGTAGGTGTAGAGTTAGTCAAACTAGTATACTAGCGACACTTTTAGGCTATATTTTATGTAAAAAAAAAGTGACTATATTTGTTGCAAATTAATTACTTTATTGTATATATATAATACTTTTCATATCTTTTATACACACATTAAATGCTAATATCTTGATTTATGTTGCTTTAAGGCCCATTAACGAGAAAAACGTGGGCTCTAACCCAAATCTTTAATTAAGAGCGGAAATATTTCACTCATCTTCCTAGTAGTGAAAAAGTTACTTCATATTTTTCATTTGATATGGCAAAACCTTTTTTTTTAAAATGTTTTCTAATTAGAAATTGCGACCTATGATATAATTTTTTAATTTAATTTTAAATATATACATAATTTTATGTCAAAAATATTAAGTAACTATTGACTTATTTACACATTTTTTTTAGATGTTTTAACTCGTTTTAAACATGTCACTCTTTTTGGGACGAAAGAAGACCTCTCTCCTTTTTAAATAGTGGAGATATCCATAACATAAATTCACTTTAAGGGACGAAAGTTACCTTGAAATACTGTCAGAGCTCAGATCACTAATTGCTTAAACTTGGGAGATGCTGATATAAAGATCAGTGCATTTCATTTCTTCTAACGAAAAGGAGCAAAAGACTTTGGCACAAAATTTTCATTCTTTCTATTCAAAAGATCCAGGATTTAAGCATACAAGTAAAAGGTGGCATCTAAATTGATGCAAGTTGTTCCCTCCTCCAATCATAATACAAGAAATATAACTCTTGGGTGAATCCCTTCACTGCTGTATAGATTCTCTTCCTCAGAGAGCATACACCATCATAATTTTCTAAGAATAATGCACTTGCCAGAATTGGTGTTCAAACATTTGATCTCTTCTTTAATTTGCACCACAAGCCAGTCTTCGTGTGAATAGTTGCCCCTGTAACGAGCTCTACATCCTCGGGAGACCCTTTCAGTTCCACATCAAACTTTTGCAGCAACATTGCCAATGCTATGGTTGACTCCATAAGTGCAAATTGGTCACCAACACATTTTCTTGGTCCCCCACCAAAAGGCAAGAAAGCAAAGTCTGATATAATCTGATAACAAAGACAACAAACGCATTGGTAAAAACAAAATTCTGGAAATGAATTTGCTCTAAAAAAGTGGAGAAACAGAATGGCACCTCATTTGGGTATAATGCTCCAGGACTTCTAGATGGATCAAAACCTGCCCACCCCTCAATACCTTGACTTTCCTTTCGTACCAGGAACCTCTCAGGTTCAAATTCATTAGGTTTGTCCCAGAAATAAGGTGACCTATGAAGATTATATACCTGCTTGGATGTGCTAAAGTGTCAATAGAATTCATCTAGATATTGCAAACCACTAATTCAATTGGTAAAGAGTCAACAAGACACAAGTCACAGTCATACAAGAACTTAATACTTGCAGAAAACTAACAAAGTAAAAGTGAGGAAATGAAAACTGACAGATAGGAAAACATCAGTGCCAGCTGGAATTTCATATCCATCCTTGCCACCATTATATCCCCCTGAAGTGTAAAATAAAGTCTCAGCCTTGATAACAATAGGCTGGGGAAACACAATGACTATACTCTATTCACAGGGTTTTGACCCTTGGTTAAGAAGAAATTAAAAGAGTGGAACGAATATGCCAGAGAAACTCCCTGCTTGCAAGTGGAAAGAGAGCCACTTATCCCAAAAAAGGAAAAAGATAGAAGGAGAGCCATGGTCCACAGACAGCTGTGCAGAGGGCATGTAAATGCCCATAGCAATTAGCACAAAAAGATAGCGAAATATGTACAAGACTAATTGAGACAAGTTCCCAAAACTAGGAATAGATAATCAAAGCAGCATTAGGAATCTTACCTGGGAGTTTATCTGATGTAAGGGAACGTCTAATAAGCAATGGAGGTTGTGGATACAAGCGCAAGGATTCCACAACAATAAGTCGCAAATATCTGATACCAAGGAAGTATGATCTAGCATCAAGAAGCATTACAGATCATGCAAAAGAAATCCTAAATTTTCTGTAACTAACTAATAATAGGTAACCCTTAGAAACTTCATCTCATTGATAACAATAATTTATCCAGGAGGACCAGGACTGGCTGCAGCAGTTCGTCTTTTCAATTCAGCTGTATAACAAGCTCTTGTTTGCATTCTATGATTTTCCTAATTTACTTCATTCCACGTGATTATACCTTCCCCGTCCTCTATTTTCCAGGTTAATGATTGTTGTTTTTCAATTGTAAGGCCATGTCTTCCTCATACGGTCTAACCATCTTAATTCTATTTAGTTTCTATAATCACTGTTTTAACTGTTAGCCAGATATTTTTCATTCCTAACCTTATTCTTTTCAGATTGCACATCTTCCATAGTAACATTCTTATTTAAGCTATTACAAAATTAACGAAAGCATCATTATTCAATGAATTGCATATGGTCCTATTGCCTCATTTAGAAATTGTTTGTAACTTTAACATCTCAAGATAAACACCCAAAAATACTTTCACTAGATATCATTTGCTACTTCAACTCAAGAAAATAGTTCATCTTAAAACTAAGGAAAGAGTGAGCATATCCGCTGAGGGGAAGTACACAGGTTACCATTTTGAGAGAAAATGCCACAAGAAATGATTGCTCCTTGTACAAGAATCAGTACTGTGAGCTCGATAACTTACTCTAATTTTTTAAGAGACTCAAAGGTCGTCCTTCCCTGACCAAGCACTGCATCAATCTCTGACTGTGCTTTCTTCATTTTGACTGGATGCTTCAGGATAATTTATGAAAGTGACATTAGCCACAATGGTCATGGTACACTTTGAAGGAATTTGGGGTACCAAATCAACTTAAGGAGATTCATTAAAACTGAAGAAAAAGAGGTGTAAAGTGGAAAATAAGGGAATGACAAGTACATTATAGGAAACGGACTTGAAAATTCCGTATGCAAACTTGTATTTTTGAAACTCAAACAATTACAACCTTTAGTGTGACAAGTTCTTATGTATGTATTACAGTTTTGCAACAGTATAGAAGATATTTATTTTGGGTAGTAATGACCCATACTTGTGCTAGGAGGAAAACAGCCCACGTAAGAACAGCAGCAGTTGTTTCATGTCCAGCAATCAGCATCGTCATCAAGTCATCTCTTAGCTGTCCAAATAAATTAGTGACAGGGTTGAGATTGATCTGTGCAATAAACTACTTACACTCCATCAATTTTGGTCCACAAAATAGATCCCATGAATACCCTCGTGCATTTCCATTATGTTATTGAGGAATCAGTCCTACTTGTATAAATAAAGCATACATAAAATTTGGTGAATGTGACAATTTTTTCTTGCTTTATAACAGAAAAGTTTACAGAAAAGGAACACAATATTTTACCTGACGATCATCAACATCAACACCCCTCATATCAACTAAAAACCGCAAAAGACTTGCATCCTGCAAACTTCAAAAGTTACAATGCCAAGACTCACTGGTCTGGATTTGCAGTGCTCTGTAAAATTGTTTGTATACACTTCGCATACCAGCCAACAAAACAAATTTAGAAGAAAAAGAGAAAAAATAAGCAAAAAACCTTAAGATTTAAGTAGTCCCTTTGCTGTAGTTTCTCAACATCTGTTTCCTGCAAAAAATGTAACAAGAATTAAGCTAAGGTGCAGTATAATTCTTATAGAATTTATAAACATCTGCAAAGGTCCTTTATTTGTTTTTTTTCTCAGGGTAATTCATTTCACATCTGTTAGAAAAAATAGATTGTTAGAGAAAACAGAGTGTGCTTGTGGTGAAAAATCCGTATATGCTTCAAGCCGTATACCTTACTTGGATCTCCTTTTCCAAAGAGAATTATTTGTTCCTTACAAATACTCTCCCGGGATAGAATGAAGCAAAGTCAAGAAGTAATGAAACAAGTCTCTATACACACAAGAAATGGTTCTGCAGTCACCAAACTTATGCAGATTTTTATGGAAGAATGTTCGTATTAGATATGTATTCTCATTGAAATATGCTAAGGATGTTCCCCTATTTATAGAGGACCCAAGTAATTCTGAAACGACACATCGTTCCGAAATTACACATTGATTTCGAAAAGACAATTTTTTTCCGAAAAGACACATCTTTTTCCAAAATGACACATCCTTTCCCAAACGACACATCATTTCGCAAAGAAACGTGTTGTTTCAGGATTATGTGCCTATAATCATTTTTCCTTTTGCTTATTTCTGCTATTTTCTCTTGAAAATTCCAACAATCCCCCACCATTTTCAAGTGAAAATAACAACCCAATAATTCTTCTAGAAAATAAGAGACAAGTGAATTCATGCATCAATAAAGTATCTAGCGACTGAACTTCAAATTAGCGGAATACAATTTCTATTAAACTGAATAGTCAGGTAAGACAAGTCTTTTGAACCGACCACCATATTGTAAAATAGGATGTATCTCACACATGAATTCAGGCCTTGTGTTCCAATCATCTCGCGAATGCATACAAACCAAACCCGATCTTCTTAAAGCGGCCCACTACGCATTCACATAGGTAGACCCTTATTAATGTGCTCCTGCAAGAGCACCCACCAATACGTCTATTAAGAATTTATAAATTCAACCTTCTTTTAACAAATTGCAGGACAAAGCACTTATTTTGGGACGGTAATACCAAGTTCTATCAACCAATAAAGAATGTTGTCACTCATTGAACTCGAGACTGGAAGTTGTATCAAGTGTCCAGTTGAGGCTTCACCCTTAATGGTCTTTCTTTATGGGTTTTAACCCCATTCCCCTTGATGTCCTTAACACCAAGTCCCTTGCTAATCCCTTAGTCAATGAGTCAGCAAGATTATTAAGTGAGCGTAAATAGTCAACTACGATCACTTCATTTTTAATTAATTTATTTATATAACTATGTCTAAGACCAATATGCCTAGACTTTTCATTATATATATGACTGTACGCTCGGACTAAGGTGGCCTCACTATCACAATGGATAAAAACCAGTTGCATGGGCTTAGGCCATAATGGAATATCAAAAAGCAAATTTCTTAACCATTTTCCTTCCTTAGAATCGGATGACAAGGCCACAAATTATGCATCCATAGTTGAGTCTGTAAGAAACGTTTGCTTCTTAGATCCCCAAGATATCTCACCCCACCAAAGAGGTATACCCATCCACTTATTGAGGAATAATCCTCTTGATTAGTGATCCAACTTGCATCTGAATACCCTTCTAGTATGGTAGGATCACCATTATAATAGATGCCATAATCTTGGAATTTCTTGAGATACTTTAATACTCTTCTTATAGCATGCTAGTGATGCTCACTCGTACTGCAAGTATATCTACTCGCCTTACCCACTGCATATGCAATGTCGAGTCTCGTACTAGTCATAGCGTACATCAAGCAATCGATCAACTTAGCATACTCTAGTTGAGCAATTGGTCTTTCGCCATTTCTTTCCAATTTAAAACATGGATCATATGGTGTAGAAACAAGATTACAATCACAATGATTGAATTTCTTTAACACTTTCTCAATATATTGAAATTGTGTTAAGGAGAAACCCCCACCATTCCTAATAATTCTTATACAAAGAATGACATGGAGAACTGAGCGGATAAGAATCTTTTGGTGGTCTCGACCTGCTCAATATCGGCCCCAAAGATCAACATATCATCAACATACAAGCAAATGAGATCTCCTTTTCCATTTTCGAATTTTGAATAGACACACTTATCTGATTCATTGATTTTAAAGCCATTAGAAAGAATTATTTCATCAAATTTTTGATGTCATTGCTTAGGGGCTTGTTTTAGACCATACAATGATCTTACAAGTTTGTAAACTTTCTTCTCTTGTCCTTTAACCTCGAGCCACTCAAGTTGTCTCATATAAACTTCTCTTCCAATTCACCATTCAAAAACGCAGTTTTGACATCCATTTGGTGAATTACTAGATTGTAAATGGAGGCTAGTGCAATAAGCACCCTTATCGTGGTCATTCTAGCCATGGGAGCATAAGTATCAAAGTAGTCAATGTCGTGCTTTTGGGTAAAACCTCTAACCACAAAGCGAGCCTTGTATTTATCCACGGTACCGTCTACTTTTAACTTTTTCTTGAATAACCATTAACCATCAATGGATTTGCAATCAGGTGGAAGGTCTGTTAGATCCAGATATTATTTTCCGTAATGGAATCTATCTCATTTTAGATAGCCTCCTTCCATAATAGTGAATCTGGAGATTGCATGGACTCACTAAAAGTATTGGGATCATTTTCCATATTATAATAATAAGGAATTTCATTTTCAATTTTATCAATTGAACCTTCTCCTATCTTATAATTATTAAATTGGGAGACAAGAAATTTCTTACTAGATGCATCTTCGGACATGTACTTGTTCTTCAGAAATCCCACAGTTCCTTAGCAATCTCCGCTGATGATAGAGGTCGAATAAAGCATCTGACATTCCAGTCAATATATGTCCTTGGCAAATGTAGTCATCATTGTCCCGTTTCATCTTTTCCCTTGAGCTTTCCAGTGATTCATCTCCGCCTTCATTGGACTCTCATGGACTAGCGGTGGGAACCATATACACAACCTTGAGTGTTGTCGGGAGGAAATGCATCCTTTTTTGCCAGCGATGGAAATCAACTCCACCAAACTTGTCAAGTTTGGCAAAGTTGGTGGTGAGATCTTTCATGGAAGACATGATGATAATTCTCTTTGATTGTTAGAAAAACTAGATTGTTAGAGAAAGTAGAGTGTCCTTGTGGTGAAAAATCCGGATATGCTTCAAGCCGTATATGTAACACCCCGGAAACCGATCCAGCTTTTAAACTCAGAACTTGCAGAGATTTTTGAACTTCCAGGGATCACGGGTCAAGTCCACGAGCCGTGGGTGGTTCCACGAGTCGTGGAAGTGACTCGTGATTTCAGTCCTACAGACCATCCTCAGGTCTGAGAACGACGAGTCAGGTTCACGGTTCGTGGAAGTTTCCACGGGTCGTGGAACTCAGACAGAGAGCGGTCAGGTCCCTTGATTCCCACGACTTGGTTCTACGACCCGTGGAAGCTTCCACGAGTCGTCCTGTTGAGTCGTAGTGAACCTTCAGCAGCCTGAAAACTTGGGCAGTTTCCACGAGAAGGAACCACGAGTACTGGTTAGGTCTACGAGTCGTAGACTCCACCCGTGGAACCTGAAGCCGAGTTTTAAATCATCTCTTTCCTAATTAAGTCCCAGGGGTATTTTAGTCATTACCCACTCTTTTAACTCCTAAATGATGTCGTTTTGACTATTTCAAGAAGGGTTTTCACCCTCATTAGCCTAAGTTCCTTCTCATTACTTCACTCGTCTCCCAAAAAGGGAAATTCTTCTCCAAGCTTCAAGTCTCAAGCTCCAAGTTCAAGCCTCCTAAGTCTTTCCAATTCAAGTGGGTTATCTTCAATCAAGGTATGTGGGTATTCAACAATGGGTTCCTTTCACCCTTGTGCCCAAACCCCCCAATTCTTATGTTAAATCATGAGCTTGTGAAATTAGGGTTTTGATCTAAATTGGGGAAAACTTATGAAATCAGTTTCTATGCTTAAATTCATGGTTTCTTATTGCTTAATTATGACTTGATTATGATTCCTTCATTGGTTTTAAAAGCCCAAGCTCTAAAGTTGATTTCTAGCATGATTCCATTGAATTGCATGTTTTCAAGAGAAATTTGACATGATTAGATATCATGACCTTATGTATTTTATGAAATTGCATGCCAAATTCTTCAAGTATGAATTTAGAAAGGAAATGCATGATTTGAATTATGGCTATGATAAGTCTTTAGATGTATGAGTTGAATTGCATGGCATTCAGATATGTCTTATTGCTCTTCAACAGTTTTGACATCAGATATGTCACCAGTTATGACCAGTTTTGGCATCAGATATGCCCCAGTATTATATGAGTTATATGTACATGTTTTGGAAGTAGTATTTAGCACCGAGTTGGACTGGGTGAGAGTACCCTTAGTCCCAGAACTACGTGCCCCCGTAGGTTTACAAGTCCCCTCTGTTGGGCATCAGTTTTAGTGATCACGCCACAGTCATGCCTTTATACCCTGGCAAGGTATATTGGGTCCTCTCGATGGAGCATATACATCGGATTCCAAGTAGCTCACATGGTCTATGTCGGTTAGAGAACCTCCCACAGAAACAGTTTATGCTTTAAAAATGTACTTGACTCTTATTCAGATTTCAGACACTTGTTTATGATCATGTTTTCAGCTTATGGTGTTTTATAGAGTCAATTGCATCCAGTTTTACTCTTAAAGTATGATTTCGATTGTTAAAGCATATACTCAGCATGTTTTAAACTGTTTATCATGTTCATGCATCGCTCACATACTCGGTACATCCTATAGTACTGACGCATATCTTGCGCTGCATCCTTTGATGATGCAGATTCAGGAGTCCTTCCCAGGCACGTGGCTAGAGCTTCCAGGCCACTCTATCTGTCAGCTGTTGGTGAGTCCTCTTAGGTCGAGGACTGGTTATGTTCTTAGCGTGTGTCGGCTGTTATTTCCGTACTTCGAGTTAGCTAGGGTCTTGTCCTAGCAACTCTTATGTTATGAGTAGAGGCTTTTCAGACATAGGCAAAATTTGAGTCTTCGTATGGATCTTGTATTCCTATTTGACTTGACTCTTCATTTATGTTATTCCGACTTTATCTATTGTGCTTCCGCTTACTTTATGTTATGCTTGAGGATGCTATGACCAAGGTTAGCTTGGGGCACTTGTGGTCCCAAGTCCCGTGTTACGTCCAGGGGGTAACCTCGGGGCGTGACAAACTTGGTATCAGAGCCTCAGGTTCAAGAGTCGTAGGATGTCTTAAAGCCGCATCGAGTAGAGTCTTTTTCATGTGTAAAGCCCGCCACACATATGAGAGGGACGCTATGAGATGTCTTAGAAAACTTCACTTCTTTCATGATCATGTCATGCGATAGAGCTTAACTCTTATGTTCCTCTAATCCTCATCTTGTACATTTCAGACTATTCCTCCTCGACGTGCTATGCCTCCCCAAGCCGCTCGGAATGTTGCTCCTCCCGTTCCGGTCCCCGATGTCACGAATGAGGAGTTCAGGAACGCCATTCATTTGCTAGCCCAAACCTTGGCCACTCAGGCAAATCAGCAGGCTCCTACCCCCGTTCATCCTCAAGGTGGGGTAGCGGCCCGAGTTCGTGACTTTATCCGTATGAACCCGCCTGAATTCTGGGTTCAAAAGTGAGTGAGGACCCGCTCAACTTTATTGATGAAGTGAAAAAGATCTTCGAAGTTATGCAAGTGGTTGGGGTTGATTGTGTTGAGCTTGCATCCTATCAACTCAAGGATGTAGCTCATATTTGGTTCACGCAATGGAAGGAGGCTAGGGTGAGGGACGCGGTCCCCACGACTTGGGAGTATTTTGAGAGGGCCTTCCTTGATAGGTTCTTTCCCCGAGAGTTGAGGCAAGCGAAAGTGGAGAAATTTGTGAACTTGAGACAGGGGTTGATGTCAGTTCAAGAGTATAGTCTGAAGTTCACTCAGTTGTCTAGATATGCTCCCTCAATGATAGTGGACCCGCATGATCAAATGAGCAAGTTCATATATGGGGTTTCTGATATGGTGAAGAAAGAGTGTAGGTCTACCTTGTTAATGAGTGATATGAACATTTCCCGACTCATGACTCATGCCCATCAGATTGAGGGTGACAAGCTAAGGGAGATGGCTAGGGAGAACAAAAGAGCTAGATCTGAGGGTTCGGGATTTAGCCATCAGAAGTCTGAGGGCGGACATCGCTCTTCCTTTCAGAAGGGATCTTCAGGGCCCGTGCATTCTTCTGCCAGTACTCCTTCTCAGGCCTCCAGGCCCCGCCATGATCAGTCCAGTAAAGGTGCAGGCTCTTATGCTCAGGGTGGTGGTGCAAAGGGGCCTTCTTTCCCCATTTGTACCAAGTGCGGGAAGAATCACCCCGGTGAGTGTTTGGCTGGTAGAGAGGGTTGCTTTGGGTGTGGTCAGACTGGACATCGTATCAGGGATTGCCCTTCAGCTAGGAAGGGACAGGGAGGTAGGACTCAGCCTACCCCAG
This sequence comes from Jaltomata sinuosa, assembly GCA_003996215.1. Taxonomy (NCBI): domain Eukaryota; kingdom Viridiplantae; phylum Streptophyta; class Magnoliopsida; order Solanales; family Solanaceae; genus Jaltomata; species Jaltomata sinuosa. The sequence continues at coordinate 29,700 of QJPP01001014.1, forward strand.
CAGCTTCAGGAGGTAGACCAGCCCAGCAGGGCGCAGCTTCTAGTTCTGGTGGTCAGCGCCAGAACCGTCTTTATGCTATGTCCTCCCGTCAGGATCAAGAGAGTTCTCCAGATGTAGTTACTGGTATGTTGAAAGTCTTCTCTCTTGATGTGTATGCTTTGTTGGATCCTGGTGCCTCCTTATCTTTTGTAACCCTTTATGTAGCATGCAAGTTCGAAGTATGTCCTGAATTGTTTTTAGAACCCTTTTGTGTTTCTACTCCTGTTGGTGACTCAGTCTTAGCCAAAAGAATCTACCGAAATTTCCCTATCTCAGTCCTTCATAGAGTCACTTTAGCGGATCTAGTAGAGTTGAAAATGACTGATTTTGATGTCATTCTTGGTATGGATTGGTTGTATGCATGTTATGCTTCTGTTGATTGTCGTACTCGGGTGTCAGTTTCAAGTTTCCAAATGAACTCGTTTTAGAATGGCAAGGTAGTCCCCCTTCCTCGAAAGGTCGTTTCATATCTTATTTTAAGGCTAGGAAGATGATTTCAAAGGGGTAAGTTTATCACATAGTGCGGGTTATGGACACGGAGTCCGAAACCCCATCCTTTCAGTTTGTTCCTGTTGTGAACGAGTTTCCAGAAGTGTTTCCTGAGGATTTGCCCGGAGTCCCTCCCGAGCGGGAGATAGACTTTGGGATAGATCTTCTCCCAGATACGAATCCTATCTCTATTCCTCCCTATAGAATGGCTCCCGCGGAACTTAAAGAATTAAAGGATCAGTTGAAGGATCTTCTTGATAAGGGTTTCATCAGTCCTAGCATTTCTCCCTGGGGTGCCCCAGTTTTATTTGTTCGAAAGAAAGATGGTTCTCTTAGAATGTGTATTGACTACCGTCAGTTGAACAAGGTCACAATCAAGAATAAATATCCCATTCCTAGGATAGTTGACTTGTTCGATCAGCTTCAGGGTGCTAGTTTCTTCTCCAAAATCGACCTGAGATCCGATTATCATCAGCTTCGTGTTAGAGAGTGTGATATTCCGAAGACAGCCTTCAGAACTCGGTATGGTCATTATGAATTTGTTGTGATGTCTTTTGGTCTAACGAATGCTCCTGCAGCCTTTATGGATTTGATGAACCGGGTGTTCAAACAGTACCTGGATATGTTTGTGATTGTTTTCATTGATGATATACGCATCTACTCTCGGAGTGAGGAGGAGCATGCCGACCATTTGAGAGTTGTGTTGCAAACTCTCAAGGACCGGCAGTTATTTGCTAAGTTTAGCAAGTGTGAGTTTTGGATGCAGTCTGTTGCTTTCCTGGGTCATATTGTGACTAAAGATGGTATTCGGGTTGATTCTCAAAAGATCGAGGCAGTAAAGAGCTGGCCTAGACCCACTTCCCCGTCTGATATTAGGAGCTTTTTGGGTTTGGCTGGTTACTACAGGAGGTTTGTGGAAGGATTTTCTTCCATTGCTGCCCCTTTGACCTGATTGACTCAGAAAAAGGTAAAATTTCAGTGGTCCGACTTGTGTGAGAAGAACTTTCAGGAATTGAAGACTAGATTGACCACAGCTCCAGTGTTAGCTCTACCCGAGGGCCTAGATGATTTTGTTGTGTATTGTGATGCTTCTAGGATTGGTTTGGGTTGTGTTTTGATGCAGCATGGTAAGGTGATTGCTTATGCCTCTAGACAACTTAAGACTCATGAGAAGAACCACCCCACTCATGACCTTGAGTTGGCAGCCGTGGTCTTTGCTTTGAAGATTTGGAGACACTACTTGTATGGGGTGCATGTGGATGTATTCACCGATCATAAGAGTCTTCAGTATGTGTTCACTCGGAAGGAATTGAATTTGCGACAAAGGAGATGGCTTGAGCTTCTTAAGGATTATGATATGAGTGTACTTTACCATCCGGGTATGGCCAATGTCGTGGCGGATGCTTTGAGTAGACTGTCCATGCGAAGTGTGTCTTCTGTTGAAGATGGGAAGAAGGAATTGGTTAAAGAGGTCCATAGGCTAGCTCGGTTGGGAGTTCGCCTTATGGACTCGACGAAAGGTGGTGTTATTTTTCAGAATGGTTCCGAATCATCCTTGGTAGCAGAAGTGAAGGCAAAGCAAGACAGTGATCCCATTTTACTTCAGTTTAAGGGTGCAGTCCATAAGCAAAGGGTAGAGGTGTTCTCCCGGGGGGAGATGGTGTGCTTTGTTATCAGGGTCGCTTATGTGTGCCAGATGTAGATGGGTTGAGACAGCAGATTCTGACTGAAGCTCACAGTTCTAGATATTTCATTCATCCGGGTGCCACCAAGATGTACCGTGACCTACGGGAAGTCTTTTGGTGGAATGGTATGAAGAGGGACATAGCCGGGCTTGTGGCTAAGTGTCCCAACTGTCAACAAGTAAAGGTGGAGCATCAAAGGCCGGGTGGCATGATTCAAGATATTGACCTTTCCACTTGGAAATGGGAAGCAATCAATATGGACTTTATTACTGGTTTGCCTCGTACTCGAAGGTAACATGATTCCATATGGGTGATTGTCGACCGGATGACCAAGTCATCCCACTTCTTGGCTGTTAAGACTACTGATTCAGCAGACGATTATCGGAGGTTCATAGGTTCGTAGAAGGAGCCTTATGTCATAGGCCCTTCTTTCTGCCAGACTCTACATCCGGGAGATAGTTCGATTGCATGGTGTTCCTTTGTCCATCATTTCTGATAAAGGTCCTCAGTTTACATCTCAGTTTTGGAGATCGTTTCAGAAAGGTCTTGGTACCCAGGTGAAGCTTAGCACAACTTTTCACCCTCAGACAGACGGCTAGGCAGAGCGTACCATTCAGACTTTGGAGGATATGTTGAGAGCGTGTGTGATTGATTTCAAAGGTAATTGGGATGATCATTTACCTCTTATCGAGTTTGCCTATAACAACAGCTTTCACTCTAGCATCCAGATGACTCCATATGAGGCACTTTATGGCCGGAGATGTAGGTCTCCTATTGGTTGGTTTGAGGTAGGTGAGGCAGCCTTGGTTGGTTTGAGGTAGGTGAGGCAGCCTTGGTTGGTTTGAGGTAGGTGAGGCAGCCTTGATTGGTCCAGATTCAGTTCATGAGATTATGGAGAAGGTTCAGCTTATTAGGGAAAGGTTGAAGACCGCTCAGAGTCGACAGAGATCTTATGCGGATGTGAGGAGAAGGGAGTTGGAATTTGAAGTTGATGATTGGGTTTTCCTAAAGCTGTCACCCATGAAGGGTGTGATGAGATTTGGCAAGAAGGGGAAGCTTAGTCCCCGTTTTGTAGGTCCTTATCGGATTCTGAGGAAGGTTGGTAAGGTTGCTTATGAGTTGGATTTGCCATCAGAGTTGGAAGCGGTTCATCCCGTTTTCCATGTTTCCTTGTTGAAGAAGTGTGTTGGTGATCCGAGCTTGATTGTCCCTTTGGAGGATGTGGGTGTGAAGGATAGTCTCACCTATAAGGAGGTTCCCATAGAGATCCTTGATCGTCAGATTCGGAGGTTGAGAAATAAAGAAGTTGCTTCGGTAAAAGTTCTTTGGAGAAATCAGCTTGTTGAAGGAGCTACTTGGGAAGCGGAAGAGGCCATAAAGGCCAAATATCTCCATCTCTTTCCTTCCGATTCCGTTCCAGCTCGAGGTAATAGTTTCATCCTTAGTATGTCCCTCCGATCCTATTCCATCAGTTACTCTCATGATCTTAGCATGCATTCATGTTTTCGAAGTTGATTTAACCATGTTTTAAGTTGGAAAGTTCAATTTTCATGTTTATTCCTTGCTATCCATGTTTTGTTGCTGGTTGGGCTGTTTTCTCTTCAGTTTCCCTTGCTTGGTCTTCATTCAAGGACGAATGATCCCAAGGGGGAGATATTGTAACACCTCGGAAACAGATCCAACTTTTAAACTCAGAACTTGCAGAGATTTTTGAACTTCCAGGGATCACGGGTAAAGTCCACGAGCCGTGGATGGTTCCACGACTCGTGGAAGTGACTCGTGATTCCAGTCCTGCAGACCATCCTCAGGTCTGAGAACCACGAGTTAGGTTCACGGTTCGTGGAAGTTTCCACGGGTCGTGGAACCAAACCGTGGAACTCAGACAGAGAGTGGTCAGGTCCCCTGATTTCCAAGACTTGGTTCTATGACTCGTGGAAGCTTCCACGAGTCGTCCTGTTGAGTCGTAGGGAACCTTCAGCAGCCTAAAAACTTGGGCAATTTCCACGAGAAGGAACCACGAGTCGTGGTTAGGTCTACGAGTCGTAGACTCCACCCGTGGAACCTGAAGCCGAGTTTTAAATCAGCTTTTTCCTAATTAAGTCCCAGCGGTATTTTAGTCATTACCCACTCTTTTAACTCCTAAATGATGTCGTTTTGACTATTTCAAGAAGGTTTTCACCCTCATTAGCTTAAGTTCCTTCTCATTACTTCACTCTTCTCCCAAAAAGGGAAATTCTTCTCCAAGCTTCAAGTCTCAAGCTCCAAGTTCAAGCCTCCTAAGTCTTTCCAATTCAAGTGGGTTATCTTCAATCAAGGTATGTGGGTATTCAACAATGGGGTTCCTTTCACCCTTGTGCCCAAAACCCCCAATTCTTATATTAAATCATGAGCTTGTGAAATTAGGGTTTTGATCTAAATTGGGGAAAACTTATGAAATCAGTTTCTATGCTTAAATTCATGGTTTCTTATTGCTTAATTATGATTTGATTATGATTCCTTCATTGGTTTTAAAAGCCCAAGCTCTAAAGTTGATTTCTAGCATGATTCCATTGAATTGCATGTTTTCAAGAGAAATTTGACATGATTAGATATCATGACCTCATGTATTTTATGAAATTGCATGCCAAATTCTTCAAGTATGAATTTAGAAAGGAAATGCTTGATTTGAATATGGCTATGTTAAGTCTTTAGATGTATGAGTTGAATTGCATGGCATTCAGATATGTCTTATTGCTCTTCAACAGTTTTGACATCAGATATGTCACCAGTTATGACCAGTTTTGGCATCAGATATGCCCTAGTATTATATGAGCTATATGTACATGTTTTGGAAGTAGTATTTAGCACCGAGTTGGACCGGGTGAGAGTACCCTTAGTCCCAGAACTACGTGCCCCCGTAGGTTTACAAGTCCCCTCTGTTGGGCATCAGTTTTAGTGATCACGCCACAGTCATGCCTTTATACCCTGGCAAGGTATATTGGGTCCTCTCGATGGGGCGTATACATTGGATTCCATGTAGCTCACATGGTCTATGTCGGTTAGAGAACCTCCCACAGAAACAATTTATGCTTTAAAAATGTACTTGACTCTTATTCAAATTTCAGATTCTTGTTTATGATCATGTTTTCAGCTTATGGTGTTTTATAGAGTCAATTGCATCCAGTTTTACTCTTAAAATATGATTTCGATTGTTAAAGCATACTCAGCATGTTTTAAACTGTTTATCATGTTCATGCATCGCTCACACACTCGGTACATCCTATAGTACTGACCCATATCTTGCGTTGCATCCTTTGATGATGCAGATTCAGGAGTCCCTTCCCAGGCACGTGGCTAGAGCTTCCAGGCCACTCTATCTGTCAGCTGTTGGTGAGTCCTCTTAGGTCGAGGACTGGTTATGTTCTTAGCGTGTGTCGGCTGTTATTTCCGTACTTCGAGTTAGCTAGGGTCTTGTCCTAGCAACTCTTTATGTTATGAGTAGAGGCTTTTCAGACATAGACAGAAGTTGAGTCTTCGTATGGATCTTGTATTCCTATTTGACTTGACTCTTCATTTATGTTATTCCGACTTTATCTATTGTGCTTCCGCTTACTTTATGTTATGCTTGAGGATGCTATGACCAAGGGTTAGCTTGGGGCACTTGTGATCCCAAGTCCCGTGTTACGTCCAGGGGGTAACCTCGGGGCGTGACAGTATACCTTACTTGGATCTCCTTTTCCAAAGAGAATTATTTGTTCCTTACAAATACTCTCCCGGGATAGAATGAAGCAAAGCCAAGAATTAATGAAACAAGTCTCGATACACACAAGAAATGGTTCTACAGTCACCAAAGTTATGCAAATTTTTATGGAAGAATGTTCGTACTAGATATTGTATTCTCATTGAAATATGCTAAGGATGTTCCCCTATTTATAGAGGACCCAAGTAATTCTGAAATGATACATCGTTTCGTTTCAGAAATGACACACGGATTCCGAAAAGACACCTCTTTTCCCAAAAGACACATCTTTACCGAAAAGACACATCTTTTTCCAAATGACACATCATTTCTCAAATGACACATCGTTTCGCAAAGCAACGTGTTGTTTCAGGATTTTGCGCCTATAATCATATTTTTCCTTTTGCTTATTTCTGCTATTTTTTCTTGAAAATTCCAACAACATCTGTAGCTACACCAAGCAGAAAGTTATTTCAATCTTTGCAATAATTCCACTGTTGTTGCATTCTATGGAAAACTAAAGTTTTTACGTCACAAACAAATTAAGAAAGAAAATGTCGAACAAACTAAACATCCCACTCAGCCAGTTTACTTGTTATTTATGTGCCTGCTAGCTAGTTGATGGGTTGGCTGTTTTAAGTGACATTAGTTGGTCATGTGTATAAGGAGTTGTTCAGTTTTTCTTTCTCCTTCTAATCATGAACCACTCTTGACTAAAATATAACACTAAAGAAATTTTCATTATTTTATAGAATAATGAGTATTTTTGAATATCACCTATATTCTTCTTATTCTCGTTAATGCTACGGTTCCTTGCATATATGCTCTGCACTGCTTTCCTATTAGTTTATATGTTTTCTTCACTGTCATTTTTCCTTTCCATTACTACTTTGATTTGCTTCCTCGAGCCAAGAGTCTTTCAGAAAAAGCTCTCTATCTCCAAGAAGTAAGGGTAAGGTCTGCGTACACTCTACCCTCCCCAAACCCCACTTCCCTGGGATTTCACTGAGTATGTTGTTGTTGTATTCTTCTTATTCTCAAAAAACAAAAAAACCCTATGTTCTTAAAATATGTTCATCTTTTTGTGGTTGTTCACTTATGGCTAGAAGGGAGAACGGGGCGAATATGTCAATTGTTTGAAAAATTTAAACAGTATAAGAAAATAACATAGTTCTCACCGCTAACAATCAATCAATCCTTAATCTTAAGTCAACTATATGAACCTGTGTCCATACCGCTCTATTCAGGTCCATATAATTCCAATACTACATATTATGTTTTATAAGGTTAATCGGGGTCTTGAAAACTAGAGATTCTCCAAAAATCACACGTATCCATACACGGGCATGCGAGTCTCTAAACAAAATTAAGACTTGACAACATCAACAACGTAATAAAGCAGTGTTGCTATGCACCCAAAGATATGCCTGATTATTTTACTTACAGATCTTATTTTAGGGAAAAGGGTCAAAAATGTCTCTCTACGTTCGTCTATTAGATAAGTTTGTCCCTACTTATACTATACGGCCAAATATGCCCCAGCCGTTACCAAAGTATGCAAAAATACCCCACTTTTTAATGGTTGTCAACTTGGCCCGACATTTGGGTGGGGTGGACTGTGGACGTCACGTGGCATGCCACCTCACAGCCAGATTTTTGTTCTTTTCTTTTTCTTCTTTCTTTTTAAGAGAGGGGTATTGTTGCATTCTTTGGTAATGGCATGGGGCATATTTGGCTCTATAATATAATTAGGGACTAACTTAGGTGATAAACGGAAGTAGAGGGACATTTTTGACCCTTTTCCCTTTATTTTAACAATGCAAGTATTATTGGCTTCTGATATATGTATGATCCTAAAGAGTACAGATCATCAAACAGGCATGGCTTCGCATGAAAATATCAAACCATTCTAATATATGGAAATGCAATCAGATAAGTGTAACAACAAACTTCTTTTTCCATTATGGCGCATGTTGTAAGCTAGAATAGAGTGGAACAAACCAACTATCAACCATAAGGCAATAAGCAGAACAGATAAATGCAAAAGAAACTTCTATTAGTATAGAGTCTACAGAAATCCTAAATGCTAGATAAAGGCACTATCCATCCTCTCACCTGCCTGGTCTCTTTTGCATTTTGTATAAGTCCATCAAGGCAGTCATTGATGACCTTCAGATCATTTTGAAACTTTCGCTGCCGAGGAACTAACCATCTTGCCAGAGGGATATTCCAATAGGGGATGTAGAAAGTAGAACGATGCTCAGCTTCAAAAAGTGTACCATACACTGCCTGCAAATTTCATTAAAAGAAAACCATCAGTTTTTGATCGGGAGGAAGTAGATGAGAGAAGATAGAAGAGCATCCGCAGTGTAGAAATAGTTGAAATTGTTTGTCAGCTGTTATTTTTGTCCAAGTTGCTTTTATTTTTGTCTAACTCACTTCCTTTTTTCTGTGTGAGTTTCGGAAATATCCCCATTCATAGGTCCGAGATCTACATCTATGAATTGAAAGGTCCGAATGATCAACTCTGCAAAGCAAATGTGCGTTGTTTACTCCAGAACTATAAGTCCAGAGAAAAACATGGCATGCTAATAACATGCTTGATGCTTCAGCATATTGAGAAAGTAAAGGAAGTATCTTCATGAAATTAAGGAATTTAGTTGCATAGTCAGACCTTAATAACTGGTGACTCTTTCGTAATGGAACCAAAGTCATAATTGAAAACACCAAGACCAATAATATCTAGTGCTAAATTTGAGAATTCTTCCTCGAGATCCAACTCAATTGTCTTCCCTCCTCCTGACTCTTCTTGTTTAAGAAGCTTATCAAATTTCAAAATTGTTCTATCAGCACATTCAGTGAATACTTTAGCCATAGCTTCTAGATATGATGAGTGGAATCCAGGGGCAATAACTGTCAATCATAGGAGAGCTAATCAAATTATTTGAAGTGTACATATGTACGTACGTGAAGCCACAAGCTTGTATATATACATCTACATATAGATAGATAAGTACAAGGGAAAAAAGAAACAGTATCCACATATGACTGATAAAACAGAAGCGAATCAAGAATTTAATTTGATGGGTTCAAAATCTAATATATATATATATATATATGAACCTGTATCTCTAAAGCTACATCCGCCACTGGACAATAAACGTGATTCTGACTCTTCATAACCCACACAAAGGCATAAGGATCTCAAATGACACCTCAACTTTCTCTATCGTGTGGGATCAAAAAAACTTAGTTTTGTCTTAATACTCCATTACCTTGAAATATTGGGAGACAAAGAAAAAAGCATCAATTACCAAGATGATCCTTTTTCTCTTTGGCTACACATCATTTGCTCAAAATGATAGGGAACTTGAGTCTCTCTGTATTATGTTCTTTATGCTATCTTTTTCTTGTTTTATTTTTGTGTTGAGGTAGGAGGGGGAGTCTAAGTCGGCTGAATACCACCATCCATGCAATCAATAGAATTGTTTGTTTGTGGAAAACTGAAACAGAACACAATCATCTCATAATTTATTAGTGGTTGGAGCAGCTTCATCCTCCTCTCTAAGACTTCTATTGGTATTCTCATATATTAGTCATTTTCCTACCTCATTTGACAAGTGATGAATATCATGACGACACTTCTATGTTTCTGAAACACTGGAACAAAATGCAGCCTAACATCGTATCCTAGAGGACAGTTGAAAGCTAGTGGCGCCACCTTGATAACAAAAAGGCTATTAGATAACTTTGATGTCAGGCATCATTCAAATTTTCCAGTCACAAAGGCATTACACTTCTCTTGCATAACCAATTTATCACAGATGGGCACTATTCTATTTGACCATTCAAAGAACAGAAAAGAGCAGGTATCAAAGATATGGGAAACCAGTATCCTTAATGATGGATAAGTTTAGTTAGGGTCAGGAATGACCATAAAATCATGCTTGTAATGCATCAGATACTGATCATGAAGAAAACAATGAATCACAGTCCAACTTGACCACATAAACCGATATACGAGTCAATAATTTCTACTGCAGGACTATTGGCAACCTTTAGCAGATTATATGGGGAACAAAGTAGGCAGAACCAGGGCCAACCCCATAAAACACATTCTTACCTCTTCTCCTCTGTTTCCAAGTATCAAGGTCAGCAGGTATCAGCCCTTTTCCCATGATTGGTTCCAAGATTTCAGCAAGGACCCCCTGGTTAGAAATAAGAAGAGTCACATTACAATATAAAATAGAGTAAGTTGATTGAGTTTCTTGCTGTTGTTATTAAAAAGAAAGTTATGCCACTATAACTATTAAATTCTATCAGCTAATGTAAGTATTACCAAGACTTTCCCTTCTACCTAACAAATTAAAAAGAAAAAAGAAAGGTCATAAGCAAGTTCTTAATAACTTTTTTCTTTTTTTAAAAAAAAAAAGAACAAGGCCTGGAATTATTATAGTTTGAAAGTGATTGAAATTAATAGACAGACATGCAATAAAAAACTGTAAATATGTAATATCAAGGTCAGAATAGCATATGTGACTTGAGTTCTTGCATACATTAAATTTCTCCATAAAAGAACAAGGAAAATTATTTCGGATGCATCATATAACAAAGTAACTAACCTAATGAAGAACCAAGGAGCAATTACTAGTTGTCTAAGGTTCCTCTGATACTCCACTTTTTTTATATTTATTTGCAGATATAACCAATTCAGATAATTTACTTTTGATCAGATCTTAACTCCCCACATGAGTCAATTTCATCCCTTCTATGCAGCAAAATAAGTAAAACAGATGATGTGCAAGCAACAGCTGACAAACAGAGGCAAGTTAAGATATGAGAATATACAAGAGCAGGCATGACCTTAGGTATGTTAAAGAATGAACAAAGAGACTTGCAAAGAATAAAAGGGGTAGGAGGTTTTCTGGGGGGGGGGGGGGGGGAGTAGGAGGAAGGGGCTGGAGAGAGAGAGAGAGAGAGAGAAGTTATAGTACAATACCTTGTCATAAGAAAATGCATTCTCGCGAAGAATATGCCTAGCAACAATGGGGTCTGATACAACAACAAATGCCTTTGGTCCAAAAGCAAGTTTATAGACTGATCCATACTGTCAGCTCAACCAAAAGAAGGAAGAAAATTAAATTTTACAAAAAAAATAGGGGGGACAAAAATGAAGAGAAAAGTCGTACAGTATTTGTTTCAGATACCTTTTCAAGGGAAAAAAACTACAAGTTCGTTCATCCATTTCTCATTATAAAAAGATCAAGAAATTAGTCAACTTTGATATGAATAAAGTACTCAACATATCCTAGCAAGTTCTTGGCTGGTTCTAAAGACTAAACACATGTTTGCCGCCTTTGTTCTGAATAATCAATTCATTCCAAAAAGGTTGGTAACCATCAAAGTAATCCTGTTGGTGCAGACATAAATCATAAACGGACACTATCAATCTCTTCTCCACCATGATATTTCATGTCTCTATTTTCTCATATTTTCTTCCAAATGATACAGGATTTATCCTGCTTTGATAAAAGTTTTACACCAACCCTACACTCGGTAAGATATCATCCAAAACAATATCGTGTGCCTTCTGACCATTGAGAAATGAGTAAAAACAGAAAGAAATAGTACAAAACTAAATCGTGTCTTTTTTTCAAAGGAATACGGGATAAGAGAGAGTATCATACTGAGGCTATTACCTTTAGGAACCAATCATACAATGAGAAAAAAAGTGGGCGGTCGAAAAGGTCAGACACTGCCCCTTCTGCAATAGGCATTGATCCAATTTTCCCCCCACTCAACAGATTAGTGAGGAGGTTGCTAGCATTATCAAATAAATTCATCTTTGTTTTTGGTTCATCTGTGCTTGTGGACTGGCATCTGCATTTCATAGTCCTCAAATTCAGCCTAAAATAATCAGTAGATACCACAAAAGATAAGAGGACATCTTATTTGAATCAAGATGACTATACTCCAGAAGGAGTAAGAAGGATACAAAAAAAAGAAGGTAGAACACGTGCCTATGATGCTGGTAAGCAGGGGCCAGAGCTAGAGTGTTTAGTCGAACCCAGTAGCTTTGGTTCAAACCCTGTATTTGTCTTAAAAATCCATTGCTAATATACATATTATTAATTTAGAATCCATTAACTTAAAAAGATTAGAATCCTGAACCCATAAGTTTTAAATTGTGACTCCTCTTATGCAGTGGTAAGTAGGCAAGAAAAGTGAAGACTAGGACATTTTTTGATAAAAGTCCCAACCACTAGAAAAAAGAACAAAATTCAGTTGGTCACAGTTTTCAATTCCTGTAAAAGCCATAGAACCCACTTGCTACTCACTCATGAAAGCACAAGTAGGACACAGCATAAATGCATTAATGTTCTGCAGAAAAGCTCACGTTCACCAATTGGGAAATAGTTTAAAAGTTTTAAAAAGGAAATTCACACACACACACACACACAAAGCACGCACCAGAGTAAAATCTTGAATTCATATGAAAGAAAAATACCTGATAGAAGACCTTTTTCGACTAGACCTTGAAGTAGGATAAGAAGAGGAAAAGTGGGAGAGACTTGAGTCACTCCGTCGATTCAGCACAAGACATGTGCTGCTGCTACAAAACCCACTTGCCATTTTTTCCCCAAGCTCAAACCAACTAAACTATCTCATGGATAGAAAAAGGTAGTGAAGCAAACCACACAAGTGGAGGGAATCAGACTAGTACTACTACTAGTAAGTAGTTAAAGAACAACCCCACATTGATAGTCTAAAATGTTTTTTAAAAATTATTAATAAATTTAATTTTAACTATATATAAATAACAGATTAATTATTATATTTAGCAGATTAAATTTCAAATTAGAACACCGAAAGTAAAGTATAATTATTTATTACTGGATTCATCCCCTACTAATTCGAATTTTAAGCTTAAAGAAAAGAAAATGCGAAATTCTTGATCTGGTCACTTTTACCTAAAATTGTGAACAGATATAAGGAAAAAAATACTTAACTGAAAATAGTATTTGATTATATTATTCATTTTTCCTTTCGGTTACCACATTTTGATACATAATATTATCCAAATGCACTTATCTTCCACTTAAGGAGGAGCAATTTCATTGTGATGGAGACGCGTACCGCATTTTGCCCAACTGTTAGTCTCAAGAGCCAACATAGAATTACAACCGTTTTCGGTGGAAATACCACGTCTTCCTTTAGAAGAAATTATCAAAATGGTCCTTAATATCTGGGGATTTTCATTATTTTAGTCCTTTATATATATCACCTAATTGAAACGGTCTTTATTGTATTAAAAACTTATTATTTTTTAGTTTTTCATATATATTACGTAATCGAAGTAATCCTTAATGTATTACCAAAAATTATTTTAATTCTTCATATATATCACGTAATTGAAATAGTTCTTAATATATGAAAAAAGTGATCATTTTAATCCCAAAACTTAAAAGTAACGATATGTTAAGTTTAACCAATAATTCACCTGAGTTAAATAAAATCATTAAAAAAATGAGTGAAATCTTTTGTCCATACTCCATAATCATATCTTATATGATGAGAAGAAAGGTCAACTTTCGTCACCTTTAATAGAAACTCTTATACTAATAATCAACCTATATTTTTGCCTTTGAAATCATAATCTAGTTGTGTCTCTTGCGACAAAAAAGAATAAAAATATATTATAAAGAAAGCAGGAAAACTATTTACTCTATTGTTGCACGCGCACATGGTGGTGACGGGAGTGAAAACATAGTTTTTGCTTCCTTCACGTGAGTGGCTGATTAAACTAAACATATTTTTTGACTTGCATCGTTCTTTTTAATATTTAGGACTAAAATGATCACTTGTTTCACATATTAAGGACTATTTCAGTTACATAGTATTTATGAAGGACTAAAATGATCACTTTTTCATACACTAAGGACTATTTCAATTACGTGATATATATGAAGAACTAAGATAATAATTACATATTAAGGACTATTTCAGTTACATAGCAATTACATATATATATATATATATATATATATATATATATATATATATATATATATATATATATATAGTCTAAAATAGTTTAATCACCATACAAGGACCATTTTTGATCATTTTCTCTCTTTAAGACATTTATGTTTGATGAATTGTTAGAAGGCTTCTGTTAGTTTTTGAAACAGCCAAATGTATCCCCAAGGCTGGCAAGGGACCCGAAATTGGTATCGCCAGATTGGTAATTATGAAAATTGAAATGGACCGGTAATGCTTGAGCCGAGATCTTTGGTGGACCGGGTCTTTATCGGTACTGGTATTATCGATAAGTTTCAACAATTCCGTACCGTTTCACTAATAAACGGGACGGGTATCGAACCGGATCTGAGTCTAAAATATTTTTTAAATTATTTAAAGTTTATTTAAATTATAACTTCAATGTTTAAAAATTCAAAAAGTTTGATTTAAAATTTTCAAACTATAACTTATTTTTTTAAAAAAATAAAGTATAACTTATTAAGAACGCTTCAAAATTCAAAAAGTTAGTTTAAAATTTTTAAATTTTAAAAAGTTAGACTATTTAATTTTCAAATTTAAACTTGGAATATGAAGGTAAGTTAGTTAAGTAAGATTTTTTTTATTAAAGTAGTGAAAATTATAAGTTTGTTAAAGTCTTGAAAATTGAAATATATAAAAAAGACTTGTATTAAATAGAAGACAATAATTAATGAAAATCAAGGTGAATAGCCTATAAATTTATTCATATAAAATAAAATGGTACAAATTTGTATTACAAATATTAGAAGAGCACTTAATCTGCACAACCACCTTCTAGAGAAGGTTCTATTTGAACTAGGTCTCGATTATCATACTAATATCTGTAATTTTCAAAATAGTCTAGACTTAACTTTTCTATCATTTCTTTGGAAATGTTCTCCAAAAGTTGTTATCGTTCTTGTTCTTCCAATGCTTTCATGTCGTCATCACTATTACATTCAATTATTGTTCGTATTGGGGAGTTAATTTTGGTTGCCCATAATTTCTTAGCTCGGGATCGATCCAATCTCTAAACAACACCGATATCTCCAAGCAATCCTTTGCTAATGAATACATGTGCTCTTCGATTTGAAATCTTATTGCGCTAAAGCACCCTTCGAAGTTACTGAAGATGCTTGAATAGCTAGCACATTCCAAATCACCCTACAAAGTTTTGAAAATGCGTTGCCGCGGATCCTCTACCATGCTAAAAGTTGAGATTGGTCTTGTGCATCCTTAATACTTTTCAATCCCTGATTAAGATATTCATGAAAATCATTTCTTTCAGAAGAATCAAGACCAAGATACTCATTCAACATATCATCAATATTATCTGTTTTAGGCCTAGAACTCTCAGGTTTATTACGTACTTTGTTTATTTTAAGGGTACTATACAAGTCATACAATTTTCGTTCCATTATGCTATTTTTACACATTTTCACAAATGGTTGTTCATGAAGTTAAATTTCTAAATTTTGATAAAAAATTTCAATCATTTTTGTTGCACCTTTTTCTTTGTAAGTTGGGTTGAATAAACAAGCAGTTAAGTGTAAACAACATAAAACACACTAGTTTGATGCGTAATTACTATTTCAAACACTAGTTTTAAATATTATAATTTTTACCATTAGTTTCATGCTAAATCTGTGTATCTCACAATTAAAAATATGTATCCTAGATACATGTATAACTAATTTCGTGTAACTAAAGATATTTTCGGTAATAAAATTTCTTAATATAAGGTATAAATCAAGGGATTAATGGAAACATGTATTTTGGTTATGTAATTTGATTAATTTTATTTTTATTACTCTTTAAAATAATAAATTCATTAATTTGATGTATCTTATATTTAATTTTATACAATATATCAAATACATGTATCTGGTATTAAGATATATTTTTCCAATAGGTGATTTCATGTATCTTTATATGTATCCAGTATGAAATTTTATATATTTGTTTATATGTATCCAACAGGTGATTTCATGTATATGTTTATATTTATCCAGTATGAAATTTCATGTATCTGTTCATATGTATCTAATAGGTGATTTCATATATCTTTTTATATGTATCCAGTATTAATTTGATGTATCCAGTACATGTATCTGAGAACGAGAGAAGCAGTTCTCAACCAATTTTCAATCTCCCGTCGCCGAAAGTTTCATATCGAAGTTATTAGCAAGAGAGCCATTCTTATTACTGTTGGTGACATGAGAGCCAATTTTCAATATGTATCCAATAGGTGACATGAGGTTGTCGTTTCAATACCATACTCCCTTCGGCCAAACCACCATCTCTCCCTTCTTCCCCTCTTCTCCGATCACCAACAAACCCACAAATTATGACCAACGTCTACCCATCATTGGAGAAGCCATCTCCGACAAACCACAAACCTCTATCTCTTCGTCCAACAACCGAAATTTCCCTTCTGGATCTGCTCTCTCTCTCTCTCTCTCTCTCCATTTCTCCATTAACGACGACCTCCAAGCTTCGATCTTAACCTATCAGCGAACAAACAAGTTGAATTGATTGACAATGGATGATGATAATTTTTCGACCATCATTGTCACTGTCATCATGAGGGCACTGAATTCTCCCAGATCTAGAGTGAAGGGGAGAGATGAGAGGAAGGGGTAAAGAGAAAAGAGATGAGCGATATCAGAGAATATGGAGTGGGGAGGGAGAGGGGAAAAAAAGAAAAAGAATTTTTGGATTTTTTTTTACAGATACACCAAATTTGGTATGAAATTATAAACTAGTGGGATAATGTGTAATTATTTTAAGATAAGGAGATATTTAGTAGTTATTGTAAGGATGTTTGTTTAATTATGTAGTTTTTCCTAAATAAATTTGAGGAATAGGGAAAATAATTTTTAAATTTATCAATCATTGCTTCAATTGGTGCGCTAAACCTTTCAATTTTTTTTGTATTTAGCAAACTAAGAGGAAGTAGTACAAATATTTGGTAAGACTGAAGAAATAGTTAGATAATAAAGTCTAGATATTTTGTTTGTAATTAGATAAAAAAATTAAAAAGTCTATAAGTTCTTTTACTTCTCAATCACGTTCACAAATTCTTAAATTTGGATCAGAATTATGAGCATTAAAAACTATTTGTATAGGCAATCAATAAACATAAGCAACATCAAACATTTCATATAAAGAGTTCCATCTAGTAGCCACTTATTTTGGAACTTTTCTAAATGGAAGATCACATTCTTTACCACGTCGTTCAAATTCATGAATTCTACACATTCTTTGAGTTTTAAAAATCCAATGACAAACAATTTCAATTATTAATAAAACCATTTTCATACATACTTATACCATCTCTTACAACCAAATTATATATATGTGCAGCACACTTGACATGAAAAGCATCATTATTAATTGGACAAAATCTAGATTTTAGATAATCAACAACACATGTATTAGTAGAAGCATTATCTAAGGTGATACTCATTATTTGTAATGCCCCAAACTTAAGATACGTGTGCAACTCATAAACATCGATGAATCGGTATGAACTGAGAGGATACAGATGTAAATGTATAATCATACAAAGGTACACTTATATCAATCCATTTGAAATACTAGACCAAAGTTAGAGACCAAAGGGAGACCTGAAATGAAAGTTCAAGTTGAAGAGTTCATAACGGTAGAGTATTTCAACAAGCTTGTATATGGTCTAACTTGTAACGAGTATATCTCCTATTATACAAGGAGTTAGAGGTCCTACAATATATCAAATTAAAGATATTTATGTCTAGTTTCTAACGTACTAAACTGCTCATCCGTACAAGTTTGGAGTAAAAAGTTATAGGTATTTTACTACAGATATGCGCATTGCTCAATCATTGCGAGACATGTGGCACCTTTAGGTAAGTCAGCTAAAAAGTCAAGTTTTTATATTGGAACTTACCCAGAATGTAAAGGACCTGTTCTTTAGTATTTTTCTTTAGTTCTCTTCATCTCTATCTCTCCCTAGCCTAAGGTAAGTTAATTCCTTCAAGAATCAAGTGTATTTCTCATCATAGATCATGAAAATATACTTAGCCAAGTATTTTCTTGAAGGAAAATGTGTGGTTATTGAAGAGTAAAAGGATGCAAGGATTGATTTCTTATTAATAAATGTATGTCTGCTCATCTATCTCCATAAATATGACTCTTAGAGTTGTTTTAAGTATAATTTATGGGTAGGACTCACAGACGGTGATAGGAAGCCACGAGTCCATCTTTTTCCCATTATAATTGATATACTTGGTGAGGAGGGAGTATGTAGAGAGTTGTATGGGTTGTGTTATTAAATAAATAAGGGGTTTATGGTTGTGTATTGAGGCAGTAAGCTTGCTGCAATGATGAGGAAGACTAGGGTATAGAAAACATGATTTATAGAGCTCTTACGAGCTTGTCGCTCATCAAGTGTTTGATGAAATTCCTAAATGGGTTGAGAATATTGTTTATCTGTTTATATGGGTTCCTACTACAATATGGATTGCATACTTCTCTCCCAACATAATCAATAAGGTTATAAGGGCATTTTTAAGTCATTAGATAAAGAACTCATGGGATAGTGTTTGAAAGCTGAGAGTTTAAGTTTATGACATTGTTTGGGATATCTAATGGGTTGTATATTGTAAGTTAATGATGGAGGGGGTAATATTGACCTCATAGAAGTTCATAAGTTCAATTGTAAAAAGGAAAAAGAGAGAGGTGTGGTGATTCACCATTTATTTATCATATTTGCTAAGCTTGTTGCTCGTAAGCTATTATTATCTTTTCGACCTCGTCGTACTTCTTGGTTAGCTAATTATACCATTGCATATGATGTTATGTTATATATAAGAAGTATTTTTAAGGACATTAATGACACGTTGTAAGAGAGAGAAAGAGTCTCAAAGTAAGATATGTAAAGCTAAAACCTTTGCCATTATGGCACGACCTAGAGTCATATGTTTCTCATAAAAGGTCGTTATAGATTATATGCAACTTGAAAGAAAAGATTATTACTATTATAGGTCTCTTTCATGTGGAGTTCTAAACCTATAGAGTTAAAGTACTCTTTTCTAGTCAAAGAAGTCATATGTTTCACATGTCTGTACGTGTCTTCAGTTAAAACTCCTAGAAGTTACAAAGCATATATTTCATAAAATTTAGAGGAAGTAATTGGTCATAGATTAGCCATATGTATATAGATCACATAGATATACGATTCTTTAACTAAAGAAAGTAATCAATATTCATATAACGAGTTATATGATTCATGAATTACTTACTACAGGCCTTTAGAGGCAAGAAGAGATTGTAGCCTACTCTACAATGTTGGGTGAGTACTTTTAGGTCCACTACATGTGATGCTATTTTATACATAGAATTCAGATAGAGTCAGCTGGAACTTCTCATCGTGGATTTCACTGACTACATAGGCCTGCAAGCAGACCTTATAGGAGCTCTGCAGGGCATACCTTTACAGACCATATTATCCAAACTATGAGATTTGACACATGGTCATGACAGATGGCTACAGATTCCATACAAGTGTCACCGATCACCGACAGTAGGCCATCTCGTAACTTCTTGACAGTTAGTATTATAGAAATAAAAAGGAAGCAAAATAAAGAGGTAAAAATGCCACCTAGGCAAATTCTAGAAAGTTTAAAAGTATGTAAATGAATAACGCATAGGACGTTACTTATATGAGGACCCCTGATATAGATCATAGTATCAGTTTCAGATTATATTTCTTGTATGTGTATGCTCATATTTTTCTATATTTGATATCTGATTCATTGAGCATTCTTACATGTCTACTTGCTATTCAATCTGTTTTACATATCATTACATATTTTGTATGTACTAATGTCCCTATTTTTAGGGGCACTGCATTTTTGTGAATGCAGGCTCAGGTACTCAGGTTAGCAAACATCCATAGTAAATTAGTGCCTTCCAGTTGACCAGTTGGTATGATCTACCTATCTCTGGAACTATCATATGTCTAAGTCATATGTTTTAGCTTCATGTACATATCATAGAGTGGGTATGTTGAGGCCCTGTCCTGACTAGTTATCATATTCTCAATTTCAAACTCGTTAGAGGCTTCTTAGACTTAGTTTTGTTATAGTTGTACAACTAGTTCGGTGGGCCCTTCAGTTACCTATGTATCAGTATATGTAAACACAAGTTGATATCCATGTTGTTGCTTATCAGTTTACGACCTTAGTAAGAGTTTAGTAAATATGCTTAGCAGGTGCTCGTATAACTCCTTAATGCATGCCCCTCCTAGCTAGGGGCATGAAATTATTTTATCACAAAGTCAAAAAAAATCTCATATAGTAGTAGCTATATAACTATCAATCTTTGGTCGGGGTTGTGGTCGAGTTTGAGGTTGGGTTTAGGGTCAAGGTTAGGGTTAGGGTCGAGGTGGGGTTCAGGGTCGAGATTAGGGACGGGTGCGGTAAGTGGGGCAAGGGAACCTCTAGATTGATAATGGGGTCTTGGAACATTGGGACTTTACAAGGAAAGTCCATAGAGCTAGTGAAGATTCTTAGGCGGAGGAGGATTAATTAACTTGTGTCCAGGAGACGAAATGGGTAGGGACTAAGGCGCGGGACATGGACGGGTATAAGTTGTGATACTTAGACGGCATGAGGAATAGGAATGGGGTTGGAATCTTAGTAGATGAAGAGCTTAGGGAGAAAGTGGTGGAGGTTCATAAATTCAATGATAGGATAATGTCAATTAAGTTGGTCTTGGGAGAGTTCACTTGGAATATTGTTAGTGCATATGCACCATAACCGGGATTGGACGAGGAGGAAAATGAGAGCTTTTAGGAGGTTTTGGATGAGGTGGTGAGAGGCGTGCCTGATACTGAGAAGCTTTTCATAGGAGGATATTTCAATAGGCATATAGGTTCTTCACCGAGGGGTTATGACGATGTGCATGGAGGTTTTAGTTTTGGGGAGAGGAATGAAGGAAGAGCTTTACTTTTGGATTTTGCTAGAGCCTTTGGGTTGGTGGTAGTGAATTCGAGCTTCCCCAAGAAGGAGAAACATTTGGTTACCTTTCATTGTTCGGTGTCCAAGACTCAGATAGACTTCTTACTCCTTAGTAAGGAAGATAAAGGTCTCTGTCGAGATTGTAAGGTTATCCCAAGTGCGAATCTTTAGACCCAATATAAGCTTATGGTGATGGATTTTGAGATCAAGAACAAGAGGAAGAAGAGGGTTGTGGATGATCGAACTGGGATCAAATGGGTTAGCTTGACTATGTCCAGTGCCCTGGAGATAAGGGAGAAGTTGATGGCTAAGGAACTTGGGGGAGTCGGGGGATATGATACAGTATGTTGGATGAGACCGCCAATTGCATTAGAGAAACAACTAGGGAGGTGTTGGGGATTTTGAGAGGTTGATCTGGCAGGCACCAAGGGGACTGGTGGTGGAATAAGGAAGTACAAGGGAAGGTAGAGGCAAAGAAGGGTGCTTACACGAAGTTGGTGAAAAGTACTATCGAGTGAAGAAGAGGAAGAATAGAGAGGAGTATAAGGTGGCTAGGACGGAGGCTAAGTTAGCCATTATGGTGGCTAAAACAGCGGCATTCGTAAGCTTGTACACAAAGTTAGAGGCTAAAGGCGAGGATAAGAAGTTATACAGTCTAGCCAAGGCCAGAGAGCGGAGAACCCATGATCTTGACGAAGTGAAGTACATCAAGGGTAAGGATGGAATTTTTTTTGTGGAAGAGGTGCTCATTAGGAAGAGATGGCAGTCTTACTTCCATAAGCTCTTGAATAAAGCAGGGGACAAAGACATTATTCTGGGGGACTTGGAACACTCAGGGAGGTATTGTGGTTATGGTTATTGTAGGTATATTAGGGTTGAGGAGGTAAAGGGTTCTATTTGTAAAATGCATAGGGGTAGAGCAACTGGGCCTGATGAAATTCTGGTAGACTTTTTAAAAAGCACAGGCAAGAAAGGTATGAAGTCGTTGATCGGGTTGTTTAATGTCATTTTCTGGATTACAAAGATGCTGGAATCTCAGAGATAGAGTACGATGATTACATTGTACAAGAACATGGGTGACATCCAGAATTATAACAACTATAAGGGTATCAAGTTGCTAAGTCACACTATGAAGGTTTGGGAGAGGGTGGTGGAGTTGAGGTTGAGGAGGATCGTGAATATTTTTTAGAATCAGTTCAGATTCATACCAGGACGCTCAACTACAGAAGCCATTCATCTTGTGAGGAGACTGGTGGAGCAGTATAGGGAGCGGAAGAAGGATCTTCACATGGTGTTCATCGATCTGGAGAAGGCATATAATAAAGTCCCCAGAGAGGTTCTATAGAGGTTCTTAGAGGCTAGAGGTTTCCCCGTTGCATACACTAGATCGATTAAGGACATGTATGATGGAGCTAAGACCCAAGTGAGGACTGTGGAAGGATACTCAGAGCACTTCTCCATATTGGTGAGGATGCACCAGGATCGACTCTTAGCCAATTTTTATTTATCTTGGTGATGGATGTTTTGATGTGACAAATTCAAGGTGAGGTGCCATGGTGTATATTATTTCTGGATGATGTAGTTTTAATTGACGAGACCCGTGGAAGAGTTAATGCTAAGTTAGAGGTTTGGAGACAGACCTTAGAGTCTAAAGGATTTAGGTTGAGCAGGACCAAGATGGAATATTTAGAGTGCAAGTTCAGTGCGATGGAGCAGGAGATGAACATGGTAATGAAGCTCGAGACTCAGGTCATTCAGAAGAAAGATAGTTTCAAGTATCTTGGGTCTATGATCCAGGGAAATGGGGAGATCGACGAGGATGTCAGTCACCGTATTGGAGCGGGGTGGATGAAATGGAGCCTTGCTTCTGGAGTCTTGTGTGACAAGAAGTTGCCTCTTAAACTTAAAGGTAAGTTCTACAGAGTGACGGTTAGACCAGCTATGTTGTATGGGATGGAGTATTGGCCAGTCAAGAGATCTCACATCTAAAATATGAAGGTGGCAGAGATGAGGATGTTGCGATAGATGTGTGGGTTTACTAGGAGAGATAGGATTAGGAATGAGGTTATTAGTGACATGGTGGGAGTGACTTTGGTGGATGTCAAGATGCGAAAAGCGAGGTTGAGATTGTTTGGGCATATGATGAGGCGGTGCACATATGCCCTAGTGTGGAGGTATGAGAGGTTAGCTATGGATGGTTTCAAGCAAGGTAGGGGTAGACCAAAAAAGTATTGAAGGGAGGTGATTAGATATGACATAGAGCAGTTACAGCTTACTAAGTACATGACCCTAGATAGGAAGGTGAGGAAGACGCGAATTAGGATAGAAAATTAGTAGGAAGGGATGCACCCATGCTAGTAGGTAGGAGTGTTTGATTTTGTGGTTCATGCTAGGAGTTGTAGTGCTACGCTTGTAGTGTCTTGTTCTTGGTATTTTTGTCATGTTTGTTGTTCTGAGTTGGTCTACTATAGTATTATTTTGTGGTAGTCGTGTTTCTGTTACTATATGTTATTTTGGTGCTACCTATTATTTCTTATTCTTATACTATATCTGTTTATAAACTATTTTTTCTTTGAGCGAGGGGTCTATCAGAAACAGCCTCTTTACCTCGCTTCTGAGGTAGTGGTACTAACTGTGTACACTCTACCCTCTCCAGATCCCACTGTGTGGGAATATACTGGGTATGTTGTTATTGTTGTTGTGTAATTCTCTTTTGCGTGTTCCAGTAATCATCAATCCAATGGGCAGTAACAGTGAAATAATCATTACCATTAACACTATGACTCATATCATAAGTGATAGACACCCTACCATCATATAATGACAATATTGAGCTTGAAATTCAAAAATAATATTTTTAATTGTGTTTTTTGTGAAACCTTCAAAAGATATATTATTATAACAATTTGTTCGTTATGAGGTGATTAAGGTTATAGTACCCTTGTTAGAGTCCCTATAGTAAAATTGAGCTAATAAAACTTAAAGATAGGGAGGTTTATAACTGAAAACTTTTGTGTAATCATGATGATTTTTGATTTGTTGTGATGTGTCATGTTCCATTAGGGGTGACCTAGTGAATTAGACCTTCGTAAAGGATTCTGAGACTACGAGTGAGTTTGTAGTAGGTTTTTACAGTGGTTTGTATATCTGATTTGTGTTGTGGTGTCTTGAGATGATAATTTTGTTGTGAAATGAAATTTGATTTAGTTTTATCGAGATTCCAGTTAATGAGGCACCGGTGCAACGGTAGGTTTTTGGCTACACGAGATTGTCATAGCGGTCGAAGTTCCATCATAGAGGTATTAGCGATTATGCCAGGCCTTGCCATAGAGAAGCATTGGTTCCATAGAGAGTCCACCACAACAAAGGTGGTGATCACTACAGTGAGTAACGCAAGAGCATTTAAGTCAGTTATTTTGAATTTCTCACCCTCATAATATAAAAACTCATTTCAGAGACCTGTGAGACAAATTTCCCAAGGCTAGAGCATATTTCCTTTTTGAGGTAAGTTCATCATGTCAACTCTTTCATATAGTAATCCTTTAACATTCTAGAATCAATAGTGGTGACTTTAATAGTGGATTGTGGGTTAGAGCTTTAGAACTTATGAAAACTATGGAAAAATGAATGGGTGTATGTAATTATCATTTCTTATGCTTCTAAGTTGTTAATTAATACTTCTTAGGATGGAGTTTGATGTTTTAATGTATAATTATTGTGTTTTAGGCCCTAGAATCCAATGAAGATGATATCTTTAGCATAAAAACTGCTTTAAAGGGAATTAATGGGGTAGAAACCACATGCCTTTGGATGATGTGATCATTGGAGAACTAGACTATGATAAATTAACCCTTGAGTAATGGTTTAAACCTTAGAAAAGATAGAATTATGTGAGTTTCAATTCTTAAAGTTATTATTTGAAGAGTAGATGATTAAATACTCTTACATTGGTTATTTTTTAGACTTTGAGCATTCTGAGGTTTTGAGAAAAGAGAAGGCTTAGGTGAAATAACTTGCTCGTTCAAGTTCTTTAGGTGTGGCAGGTTATGGTTTATTTGGAGTTAGACTTTGATTAGTCACTTGTATGTGTTATGAGTTGATAAAGCAAGCATGGTTGATCTTCGAACATATACAGTTATTGACACTTGATAGCTTAAAAATGTTTGTATGAATAAGCTGTTAAATTATTGAAGCCTGTCTTAATATAAGTTGTGATTGTAGTGTGCACTTATGATTATCAATGTGTACTTATCTTTATTATCTTATGAGATAACTGAACAGATAACATACTAAGATATATTGAGATTAATAAGGAATATGTAATCATTCTGAGATGAGTGGTTTGAGTCCGATGTGAGATTATGGATGGGCAGTTATGGGATAGATCGGGTAATATGCCGGTATAAAATATGGTTCATATATGAGTGGCTCGAGTTTGATATGAGCTTACAGATAAGTGATTGTGTGATAGATCAGGTACCACATTATTACTGGTATATGGATGTCTAGGGTCCCTTGCAAGTCATGACTAGTTGGGCAAAAATAAGACACTTTAGCATGTGTGTACAGATAAGCGACAGTTGTGTGTTTAGATATGGTACAAAGTGAGACTGATGAGATACGGAGGCTATAAAACTATGATTCAGTATGGATATAATTCCATGATTGTATTGTGATTGCATTATACCTGCAGAGTTTTGTGATAACTTCTTATGTTTATTTTTGATTATTTATATGTACAGGATTGATTAACATTGGTATGTCTGGAGTGGATTTATTTACCTGGTTATTGTGGACTACTTGATTCCCTGAGTTACTTTGTTATGTATTGTTATACCTGTCTATTGATTTTATTGACTATGTGATATATACTTGTTAGTAATCTAATTCAGCCTATAATGCCTACCAGCACATAGTGTTTGTACTGATGCTACTCCTGGCCTTTCTTTAAGTGCACACTGTGTTCCATAGTCTTCTTTGCGAACTCATAATTAGTGTTGCCTGTTGATGGATTTGAAGGTGATCTACTTCCATATCCAGGCTACTGCATATCTTCTTGACAGATGTCTATTTCCTTTAGATATTACTTTATCTATTTTTTCTACTCTTAGATATTTACTAGTTAGAGTCCTTGTATGATGACTTTTAAGTTTCAGAATTGTAATAGTTAGACTTTTGCACCCTTATTTTATTGATATTTTAGACTCTTAGATTTATATCTTAAATGCCTTAATATCGATTAAATGAATCTGTAATTGCTTTGGTTAGTTGGTAAGTTATGGTTCACCCATGGAAGGGTTAGTGTGGGTGTTAATTATGGTGGTTTGGGTCATGACAAAGTTGGTATCAGAGTACTAGGTTTTTCAATCTCATTGTACAAGGACATGTCTAGTAGAGTCTTGAGGAACGATACAAATACATTTGTACTACTTTTAGAGAGGCTACAGGACACTAGAAAAACTCAATTCTTTCTTTATTTCATGTTATTACTTTATTTCGACTGGTATCTGGTGATCCAAATTAGTATCTAACATTGAGCAGGGTAGTCTGTAGCTGAACTCAATTCGGCTATGCAGGTTTCAACTGAGGGGTCCCTTAGGAGCCAACCAATATTCTTCAAGTTATGTAGGGAGTGTGCATCCTGATAGTTCAAATAATGAAGGTTATTCTACCTCTTTGGCTTCAGCTCTGCGGCGTACCTTGGATAAGGTCTATCATAAGTGTGGTGAGATCAGACATATCCTAAGATGGTGCTCCAAATTCAGAAAGAGTGGTTAGATAGTTAAACAGCAGGCTCTTCGAGCTCCTGCTTTAGCAGGTAAGAGAGGTGGTTCATATGGTAGAGACCGTTCTTAGCTTGGATGGGGTTGCCATATAGTAGGTAGAGGTGGTGCCCAACTTAATTGAGGAAGTGGTCAGACTGGTAGGGGTGATGTTCAGCCAATAGGGGCGGGGTATAGATAGGCGGACAAACACACTATTATGCTTTTCTGGAAAGACCTGAGGTAGAGGAGTCTGACGCAATTATCACATGTACTATTCTAGTCTATGACCGAATGGCTATGACTTTATTTGATGCAGGTTCCACTTTTTCATATGTGTCTATTCTAGTCTATGATCGGATGACTTGACTTTATTCGATGCAGAGTCCATTTATTCGACCGGATTTACTTGATATTCCTATCCATATTTTCACTCATGTTGGTGATTCAATAATTGTAGATAGAATCTTTTATTCTTGTATTATAATGTTCATGGGGTATAAAACTTGGGTAGACTTAGTGATTTTAGATATGGTTGACTTTGATGTCATTCTAGAGATGAGTTAGTTGTCTTTGTATCATGCAATTTTAGACTATCATGCTAAGACAGCTACCATAGCTATGCCGAGTATGTCTAGGCTTGAGTGGAAGGGTGATTGTAGTCTTGTTCCTAAGAAGATAATATCTTTCATTCGTGCTAAGAAGTTAGTAGAGAGGGGGTGTCTAGCAATTTTAGTTCACCTTTAGGATACTAGTGTAGAGGTTCCATCCATTTAATCATTTCCTGTAGTATGTGAATTCTTGGAGGAATTTCTTGTGAATTTGCCTAGCATGCCAACAGATCGTGATATTAATTTTTTTATTGACTTAGAGTCAGAGACTCACCCTATTTCTATTCTAACATATCAGATGGCACCAATTGAGTTAAGAGAGTTAAAAGTGAAGTTGAAAGACCTGCTTAGTTAGGGATTTATCTATTTTAGTGCCTCCCCATAGGGTGCACTTGTGTTGTTTGTAAAGAAGAAATATAAGAGTATGCGAATGTGCATTGATTACCGCCAGATGAACAAAATCACTATCCAAAATAAGTATCCTATCCCCCGTATGGATGACTTATTTGACCAGCTTCAGGTGCTTCAGTCTTCTCTAATATTGACTTGAGGTCAGGGTATCATTAGTTAGAAATTCGAGCTGAGGATATTCCTAAGACTGCTTTCTAGACTAGGTATGGGCAATGTGAGTTTTTGGTTATCTTTTTATAACGATCGGGTTCGTCGTTATGGGTAGACTTTTCGTGCCAAGTTTCAAGTCAGAAAACTTCTGGATTTGGGAGTTGGAAATTCTAGGCTAGGCTAGTCTCGACCGATTTTGGAATGAGGTATGGTCTAGGGCAATCCAGGTAAGGATTGGGTAATGTGTCCTTTTTTGAGCTAGTTTTCCATTTAGCTAAGGCATAAAGGAGTCTGGGGGATTTTTCAGAATCGAATTCGGGTGAGTAGAACTCCCGGTATCGAGGTTGACGTGAAGGGGTTGTTTTGGAATGTCAGCAAAATGAGTGTGTTGTAAAATGGAACAATTTGGGGGACTTTATGACTTTCTCTCCCGTGTCAACCGCCATAACAGTTGACACACCACCATAGCGACCTCTCCCGTAGTGGAGAAAATACCGCTATAGTGAAAGTCAACGTCGGTCAGCCTCCACCATAGCGGTTGATTCAGCTACGGCAGTACCACTATAGCAGAGCAGACCGCTATAGTGGAGCATGATA
The DNA here is from genome assembly GCA_003996215.1 of Jaltomata sinuosa. Taxonomy (NCBI): domain Eukaryota; kingdom Viridiplantae; phylum Streptophyta; class Magnoliopsida; order Solanales; family Solanaceae; genus Jaltomata; species Jaltomata sinuosa. The sequence continues at coordinate 58,203 of QJPP01001014.1, forward strand.
GGATTTAATGCAGAAACTTCCCCAAAAACAGTCAGTTTTCCTCAACACATTTTGGGAGAAGGGCAAGATAATTTTTGGCGATTTTCATAAGTTTACCACAAATTTTTATCCTAGAGGTAAGAATTCTACTCCTCAAACTCCGTACTATCTTTCCTACGCTATATAATTGCATAGGGTGGGCTTGGGTAAAGGTTTGGAATGACCTAGAATGGTAGAATCCGGGGAAATAGGGGATTCTAAGGTGTAGAAGTTCTTGGGTGTTGATGATTTTATTAGATTATGATCATGTGACCTTAATTCTCTAAATGTATCCATAAAAATGGTAGGAATAGGTGAATTAATGGTGGGATGATCATGGTTGACCTGAGGTTTGGGATTTTTGCATAATCCGGGTAAGTATTAGGCCCTAAGGATTGATTTTTGTTATTGTGTGTTGTTTTAGACCAAGAACCGGCAAGAACTTTGGAAAATGGGAAAGCTCAGATTGAGTAGAGCTTGGAATATTTTGAGGTAGGTGATGGTTATTGATTCCTATATACATTGTATGTTCGTGTACTTTTGCTTAAGTATTGTGTGAGTTGCATGCTTAGGGAATAATTTTGGAAAGTCTAAGTGTCATGTTATAAGTCTTGTGAAATGAACTAGGTGTTATTGCTTGTGGGTTTACAAGTGTTGATTGTTCATTGTTTGTGACTGTGGATTTTGTGTGACATCCAGTTGGCTCGGGTACCACGCCTGGTATGGGATACTAACAGTTGGCTAGGGTACCACGCCTGGTATGGGATAACAAATGGTTGGCTCGGGTACCACGCCTGGTACGGGATACTAACTGGTTGGCTCGGGTACCACGCCTAGTACATGTTTATTTTATTGCACTGTGCATTCTTGTGATGGTTCCATGAGTGGACTAGGTTGTGTTGCTGAATTGTGATATTGCATATGGTCCTTGATAGGCCGGATTATTATTATATTTGATTATGAATTGGTCTTGGTGTAGACCGAGTTGTATGTTTAACACTTAGGTGTTATTAGGGGGATCCCAGGGTGGGTCTGGTCTAAGTAAAAAGGAATGTTTATTGCATTGTCATTGAATGTTTTCAATGGTTGTGAAGTGTTTTACATGTGGGGATAAGCTAGGAGGAGACTTGTAGTTTAGAGATATCTGTTGGCTTGTTCTCATGTTTCCTGTGCTTTACTTGGCTTTAGTTACTGTTCATTTATTGTTTATTTGGAATTGGCTGATGATCCTACTAGTCGTGGTGGTTATGTACTGATTCTGCACTTGCGTTTCTTTTTGTGAGTACATGCAATCTTTTGGCGGCTGATGCGCGACCTCACCTTTAGTCCCAGTGCTTTCAGACATTAAGGGTGAGCTGCTTCGATCGAGCCACCCTGTTTTCTTTCTTTTTAGTTATAGCTCACTTGTTTCGGGCTTAAACTCTTGCTTATTTGGGGTTGCATCCCTGTATTTTCTAGAAAATTTGGTAAAATGTTTTGGTACGATGACTTTCAGGTTCTAGGGAGGATGTTTCCGCAGTTTTATGAAATAGTATTTGTGATTTATTTACTAGTTTATTTTATGCTTTGGTTTTAAGATGCTAGGATGATTAAGTATTGGGTAGGAATTGGTTCGCTCACCCAAGGGTATTGAGTGGGTTCCACTCACGGCGGTCTGGGTCATGATAAAGATGGTATCAGAGCCCTAGGTTCATTGATCTCGTCATACCAAAACAGGCCTAGTAGAGTTTTGCGGAACGGTGCAGAGACGTCCGTACTTTTCTTCGAGAGGCTATAGGACTTTATAAACTATCTCTTCATTCTCCCTTCGTGCTATAACTTGATTCCAATTGGTATCTGGTGATATAAATTGGTATCTGACTTTGTTCACTCTGTCCGCAGATAATTAACACAAGGAACAATGGAGCGAGAGTAGCAGGCTCGGCTTTCAGAGGTAGAGGAAGGGGAAGGGGCAGGGGCCGAGGTAGGGCAACACCCTCTAGGGGTGGAGCTTAAGAGGCTGCAGGAGCACATGAAGTGACCCATCCCCCACCCTAGTATCAGGTTAAAGAGGATGTCGAGGTTACTATTGAGGAGGGAGTAGAGCAGGCGGAGGCAGCACCGGCTGGAGGTGCAGACCTTTCCCCTATCACACCCGCAATATTTCAGCAAGTGTAGTCCTTCCTGAGTGGGATGGTTAGTGCTGGAGCCAACCCCATGGGGACTGCAGATCCGGCTTTGGGTACTCAGCCAGCGGCTACTACAACACTTAGAATGGATTCAGCGTCGGGCACAGATGACTTCTTCAGACCAATGCGAGGTCCAGTCATGACAAGGAATGAGCACGAGATGCTGACCAAGTTCCTTAAGCTGAAACCTCCTACGTTTCAGCGTACGGAAAACGAAGTGCTTATGAGTTCATATTGGACTGTTATGAGAGGCAGAAAAAGCTGGGCATTGTGCAATAACATGGGGTCGAATTTGTCACTTTTCAGCTGCAGGGTGATGCTAAGCAGTGGTGGAGGTCTCATGTGGAATGTCGGTCATTTGTTTTGCCCCCACTGACTTGGAGCAGTTTCACGCTCTCTTCTTGGAGAAGTACATGCCTCGTACTTTGAGAGATCTCAAAAATGATGAGTTTCTGGCTCTAGAACAGGGTAACATGTTGGTTTCTGCTTATAAGGCTAAGTTTCATGCCTTGTATCATTTTTCTACACAGTTGTTGGGTTCTGTGGAGGAGCAGATTCAATTATTTGTGAAGGGTTTGAATACGGATTTACAGGTGTTATCGGTGCATATGACTTCAGTAAGAAATGGATTTAATGAGGTCACAAACTATGTTAAGAAGTAAGAAGGGATCAAACAGGTCGGGCAGGCTAAAGTGTTAGCCAAAAAGCCCCATAATGATGGGAATTTTAGTGGTTCGTACTCCAGGGGCCACAATCAGCAGGTGTACTCTGCCCATCCTATTCAGTCAGCTCTGCCAGCTGCTACAGGTGATCGTCTGGGAGGTAATCATCAGTTTTCAGCTCCTATAGGCCAGAGAGCTTCTTACACATCTACCAGTAGACCTACACTTGATCGCGGTTGTTTTCATTATGGTGATCTGGGCCATTTTAAGAGGGAATGCCCTCACAAACAGACTGGTCATCAGTCTCAGCAGCAGTCTAAGGTTGTGGTACCAGCAGGTAGAGGTGGCTATGGTAGAGGTCGTCCATAGGGTGGGCGAGGTAACTTTCAGGGAGGTTGAGGAGAAAGAGGGAATGGCAGCGCGGGTAGGGTTGCAGTGCATCCGGCCAAAGAAGTTGCCTGAATTGATGACCAGGCTCACTGTTATGCTTTTCTATGAAAGTCTGAGGTGAAGGCATCAGACGCAGTGATCACAGGTACAATTCTTATTTGTGATAAGATAACTTCGGTACTTTTTGACCCGGGTTCTACATATTCATATGTGTCTGTGAATTTTGCTTTGGGTATGGACTTGATTTGTGATATCCTTGATTCCCCTATCCATGTTTCCACCTCGGTTGGAGAGTCCGTGATTGAGACTCATGTTTATCATGCTTGTTTTGTTGTATTTGTGGGGTTGCATACTTGAGTAGACTTGGTAATTCTGGATATGGTAGACTTCGATATCATTTTGGGCATGACCTGGTTATCTCCTTATCATGTTGTATTGAATTGTAACACCAAGACTTTGGCTCAAGAGATTCTGGATAAGGATAGGCTAGAGTGGGATGGTGTGTATAGGCCTAAGCCGGTTAAGATCATATCTTTATTTTGGGCTAGGAAGCTAGTGGGGAGAGGGTGTTTAGACTTTTTGGCTCATCTCCGGGATGATAGTATGGAGTCCCCATCTATTGAGTCAGTTCTGGTTGTTTCAGAGTTTCAGCAGGTGTTCCCGGTAGATTTGCCTGGTATGCCTTTGGACAGGGATATTGACTTCTGTATCGACTTGGAGCCGGGCACTCACCCGATTTCCATTCCTTCATATCGTATGGCTCCGAAAGAGTTAAGAGAACTTAAGACAGCTTCGGGAACTCCTAGATAAGGGATTTATCCATTCCAGTGCTTCGCCTTGGGGTGCTCCGGTCTTGTTTGTGAAGAAAAAGGATGGTAGTATGCGGATGTGCATAGACTACAGGCAGTTAAACAAGGTTACCATCCATAATAAATACCCTTTACTCCGTATTGATGATCTTTTTGACCAGTTACAAGGTGCATTTGTATTTTCAAAAATTGACTTAAGGTCAGGGTACTATCAGTTAAAGATTAGGCCCGAGGATATCCCTAAGACTGCTTTCCGCACTCAGTATGGACATTATGAGTTCTTAGTGATATCATTTGGGTTGACTAATGCACCGATATCATTCATGAGCTTGATGAATGGGGTATTTAAGTCTTATTTGGACTCGCTCGTCATCATTTTTACTGATGATATTTTGATCTACTCCAAGAGTAGGGATAAGCATGCCGAACATCTCCGTATTGTGTTGGAAATATTGAGTCACCAAAAGCTTTATGCGAATTTCTCTAAGTGTGAATTTTGATTGACTTCAGTCGCATTCTTGGGGCATGTAGTAGCAGAAAATGGGGTGATGGTGGATCCCCAGAAGATTCAGGCAGTCAAGAGTTGGGTCCGGCCTAGCTCTGTGACTGAAGTAAGGAGTTTTGTCGGGATCGTAGGCTACTATCGTAGGTTTTTCAAGGACTTTGCATCTATTGCTACTCACTTGACAAGGCTGACTCAGAAAGAGGTACCTTTTGTGTGGTCCAACAAGTGTGAGGGGAGCTTCCAAAAGCTCAAGACACTTCTGACCACGACTCCTATTTTGTCTTTGCCGGTTGAAGGTAAGGACTTTATTGTTTATTGTGATGCTTTACATTCAGGTTTAGGTGTTGTGTTGATGCAGGATAGGAATGTGATAGCCTGTGCATCTAGACAGTTAAAGTTTGTGAGAGGAATTACCCAACCTATGACTTAGAGTTGGCAGCGGTGGTGTTTGCACTCAAGATTTGGAGACACTATCTCTATGGTGTCAAGTGTGAGGTGTTCTACGATCATCACAGTTTGCAGCATGTTTTTACCCAGAAGGACTTGAATCTGAGGCAGAGAAGGTGGATGGAGTTGTTAAAGGACTAGGATATGACCATTCAGTACCATCCGGCTAAGGCTAATATGGTGACAGATGCCTTGAGCCAGAAGACAGTTAGCATGGGCAGTTTGACTTCTTTAGGGGTGTCCAAACGACCATTGGCAAGGGAGATTCAGGCTTTGGAATCTAGGTTCATGCACTTGGGTATTTCAGAATAGGGTGGGGTGTTGGCTAGTATTGAGGTCAAATCCACATTCATAGAAGAGATAAAGGCCAAACAATTTCAAGATTCGTAGTTGAGTAGGCTTCGGAGCAAGGAAATATTCGAAGAGTCCGGGGATGCCATGTCGAATTCTGGTGGCATGTTAAATTTTAGAGGAAGGATTTGTGTTCCTTGGTTGACAACATCATTCAGAAAGTGTTAGCAGAGGCTCATGGCTCGCGGTATTCCATTCATATGGGTGTAACCAAGATGTACAGGGATTTGAGGTAGCTTTACTGGTGGCCCGAAATGAAAAAGGATATAGCTGATTTTGTGTCCAAATGTCAAAATTGTCAGCAGGTAAAGTATGAGCACGAAAGACCTGCAGGACTACTTCAGAGGATGCCCATTCCATAGTGGAAGTGGGAAAGGATAGCCATGGATTTCATGGTGGGTCTTCCTAAGACCTTGGGGAAGTATGACTCTATTTGGGTCATTCTGGACAGGCTGACCAAATCAGCTCATTTTATTTCCGTCAGGGTGGACTACAATTAGCAACAATTAGCTAAGATTTATGTGAAAGATATTGTGAGATTGCATGGGGTACCACTGTCCATCATTTCATACAAGGGTACGCAGTTTACCTCTAAGTTTTGGGGTAAGCTATACGAAGACTTCGGCACTAAACTCACCCTCAGTATCGCCTTTCATCTCCAAACTGATGGTCAGTCGGAGAGGACAATCCAGGTATTGGAGGACATGCTGAGAGCATATGTGATTTACTTTGGGGGTCATTGGGACCAGGTTTTACCATTGTGTGAGTTCTCATACAACAATAGCTACCACTCCAGTATCGACATGGCACCGTTTGAGGCACTGTATGAGAGATGTTGTAGGTCACCTATAGGGTGGTTTGAGGAAGGCGATGTAAAGCCTTTGGGCATGGACTTGGTAAGGGAAGCACAAGAAAAGGTAAGGGGAATTCAGATCAAGTTGCTAGCGGCCCAAAGCAGGCAAACGGAATATGCGAATCGCAAAGTAAGGGACATGGATTTTCAGATTGGTGAACAAGTACTATTGAGGGTGTCACCAATGAAGAGAGTTATGCATTTCGATAAGAAAGGCAAGCTCAACCCTTAGTTCATCAGACCGTTCTAAGTTCTTGAGATTATAGGGCCAGTGGTTTACAGGTTACCACTGTCGCGCAGTTTGTCGGGTGTCCATCCGATATTTCATGTATTTATGCTAAAGCAATACCATGGGGATGGGGACTACATCATCAAGTGGGATGAAGTGTTATTTGATAAAAATCTTCGCTATGAAGAGGAGCCGGTTGTGATTCTTGATCGGGATGTCCAGAAATTAAGGACAAATGTGATCAGTATGGTAATGGCTCAATGAAAGCATCATACGATTGAGGAAGCCACTTGGAAAACTGAGAAGGACATGCAGGACAAGTACCCTCACTTGTTTGAGGATTCAGGTACTACACTTTCCTTTCTTTATTTCCATAATTTTGGGTTGGATCATTCGGAGATGAATGATGGGTAAATTGGTATCTGTTGTAACGACTAAGTTCGTCATTACGGGTAGAATTTTTGTGCCAAGTTTCAAGTCAGAAAACTTCCGGATTTGGGAGTTGGAAATTCTGGGCTAGGCTAGTCTCGACAGGTTTTGGAGTGAAGTATGGTCTAGGGCTATCCGGGTAAGGATTGGATAATGTGTCCTGTTTTGATCTAGCTTTCCATTTAGCTAAGATATAAAGGAGTTCGGGGGACTTTTCAGAATCGAATTCGAGTGAGTAGAACTCCCGGTATTAAGGTTGACGTGAAGGGGTTATTCCAGAACGTCAGGAAAATGATTTTGTTGTAAAATGGACCAATTTGGAGGACTTTACAACTTTCTCTCTCGTGTCAACTGCCATAGCGGTTGACACACTGCCATAGCAACCTTCGCTGTAGCAGAGAAAATACCGCTATAACAGAAGTCAATGTTGGTTAGCCTCTGCCATAGTGGTCGATTCTGCTACGGCGGTACCGCTATAGTGGAGAAAACTGCTATAGCGGAGTGTGATGGGATTTAATGCAGAAACTTCCCCAAAAATAGTTAGTTTTCCTCAACAAGTTTTGGGAGAAGGGCAAGGCAATTTTGGGCGATTTTCATCAGTTTTCCACCAATTTTTGTCCTAAAGGTAAGAATTCTACTCCCCAAACTCCATACTATCTTTCTTATGCTATAGAAATGCTAGGGGTGGGCTTGGGGAAGGGTTTGGAATGACCTAGGATAGTAGAATCTGGGAAACAGGGGATTCTAAGGTGTAGAAGTTCTTGGGTGTTGATGATTTCATTAGATTATGATCATATGACCTTAATTCTCTAAATGTATCCATGAAAATTATAGGAATAGGTGAATTAATGGTGGGAAAGCCTGGGAAAAAGGGTGGGATAATCATGGTTGGCTTGAGGTTTGGGATTTTTGCATAATCCAGGTAACTATTAGGCCTAAGGATTGATTTTGGTTATTGTGTGTTGTTTTAGACCAAGAACCGGCAAGAACTTTGGCAAACGGGAAAGCTCCGATTGAGTAGAGCTTGAAATATTTTGAGGTAGGTGATGGTTATTGATTCCTGTATGCATTGTATGTTCGTGTACTTTTGCTTAAGTATTGTGTGAGTTGCATGGTTAGGGAATGATTTTGGAAAGTCTAAGTGTCATGTTATCAGTCTTGTGAAATGAACTAGGTGTTATTTCTTGTGGGTTTACAAGTGTTGATTGTTCATTGTTTGTGACTGCGGGTTTTGTGTGACATCCAATTGGCTCAGGTACTATGCGTGGTATGAGATACTAACGGTTGGCTCGGGTACCATGCCTGGTATGGGATAACAAATGGTTGGCTTGGGTACCACACCTAGTACGGGATACTAACTGGTTGGCTCGGGTACCACGCTTGGTACATCTTTATTTTATTGTTTTGTGCATTCTTGTGATGGTTCCATGAGTGAACCGGATTGTGTTGCTGAGTTGTGATATTGCATATGGTCCTTGAGAGGTCGGACTATTATTATATTTGATTGTGAGTTGGTCTTGGTGTAGACCGGGTTGTATGTTTAACACTTAGGTGTTGTTAGGGGGATCCCAGGGTGGGTCCGGGATAAGTAAAAAGGAATATTTATTGCGTTGTCATTGAATGTTGTCAATGGTTGTGAAGTGGTTTACATGTGGAGATAAGCTAGGAGGAGACTTGTGTCTAGAGATATCTGTTGGCTTGTTGACATGGTTCCTGTGCATTACTTGGCTTTAGTTACTGTTCATATAATGTTTATTTGGAATTGGCTGATGATCCTACCTGTACACGGTGGTTGTGTACTGATTTTGCACTTGCATTTATTTTTGTGAGTACAGACAATCTTTTGGCGGTTGACGCGTGACCTCACCTTTAGTCCCAGCACTTTTAGACATCAAGGGTGAGCTGCTTCGATCGAGCCACCTTGGTATCTTTCTATTTAGTTATAGCCCACTTGTTTCGGGCTTAAACTCTTGCTTATTTGGGGTTGTATCCTCGTATTTTCTAGACAATTTGGTAGAATATTTTGGTACATGACTTTCAGGTTCGAGGGAGCAGTTTTATGAAATAGTATTTGTGATTTATTTGCTAGTTTATTTTATGCTTTGGTCTTAAGCTGCTAGGATGATTAAGTGTTGGGTTGGAATTGGTCTGCTCACCCGGAGGTATTGGGTGGGTGCCACTCACGGCGGTCTGAGTCGTGACACTTTTGGGCTTAATAATGCTCTGGCTACTTTCATGAGTTTGATGAATGGTATATATAAGCCATATTTGGATTCATTTGTGATTGTTTTTATTAATGATATAATGATGTATTCGAGGAGTAAGAAGGAGCATGAGAATCATTCGAGAATTATTTTAGAGGTGTCGAGTAAGGAAAAACAGTTATATGCTATGTTTTCTAAGTGTGAGTTTTGGTTGACATGTGTGTCTTTCTTTGGGATTGTGGTTTCGAATGAAGGCATTATGGTTGATTCATTGAAGGTGGAGACCGTTAAGAGTTGGGATAGGCCCACTTCAGTGATAGAGATCGATAGTTTTGTGGGGCTGGCTAGTTACTATTGCTAGCTTATGATGGGGTTTGCTTTTATTGCTTCTCAGTTGACCCACTTGACTCAGAAAGATATGTCATTTCCGTGGTCCGATGAGTGTGAGGAGAGCTTTCAAAATCTCAAGACTCTATTGTTTATGGCTCTGATCCTCGCATTGCATTGAAGGGTAAGGATTTTATAGTTTAATTTGATGCTTCACATTCTGGTTTGGATGCTATTTTTGATGTAGGATAAGAAGGTTGTTGCATATGATTATGATAGCTGAAGGTGCATAAAAAGAACTATCCTACGCATGACTTGGATTTGGCTGCAATGGTGTTTGCTTTAAAAATTTGGAGGAACTATTTCTACGGTGTTCGTTGTGAGATATATACTGATCACTGTAGTTTGCAGCATGTGTTTGCTCTAAGAGACCTTAACTTTAGGCAATAGAGATGGATGGAGCTACTCATGGATTATGATCTCACTATTTTATACCATCCAGGTGAGGCAAATGCGGTGGCTACTACCCTGAGTAGAAAGTTTGGAAGTATGGGTAGTCTTGCTCGTTCGGAGGCTACGAAGCATTCATTGTCTAGAGAGATTCAAACTTTAGCTAACAATTTTATGAGACTTTATATATGTGTAAATCTGGTGGAGTATTAGCTTGTGTGGAGGCAAGATCATCATTTTTGGAGCAGATTAAGGCCAGACAGTTTGAGGATGCCAAGTTAAGCAACATCCATGTTAAAGTCTTGCAGAAAGATGTCAAAGAGGACGTGATTGATAGAGAGAGTGTTTTAAGAATCAAGGGGCGTGTATCTGTTCTCTGTGTTGATGACTTAGTTAAGACTACCCTGTGAGAGGCTCACAATTTGAGATATTCTTAACATCCAAGCGCCATCAAGATGTACCGTAATAGGAAACATCACTATTAGTGGGGGTAGAATGAAGCATGATATTGTGGAATTTATTGCTCAGTGTCCAAATTGTCAGCAGGTAGAGTATGAGCAGTAGAGACCTAGGGGAACACTTCAGATGATGCCTATTTTTGAATAGAAGTGCGAAAGGACAGCGATAGATTTTGTAGTTGGTCTTTCAAAGACCTTGGGTAGGTTTGTACTAGTTCAGGTGACTTATAATGCAGAAAAGTTAGCCCAGTTGTACATCCGAGAGGTTGTTCAGTTGCATGAAGTTTTGATTTCTATTATCTCACATAGAGTTACTGCAACACCCCAGGATATAAACCAACTACTATACAACACTTAGCAGGAAATTTCAAAAAAAATTCCAAGTTTCCAGGAACCACGGTCAATATCACAGACCGTCATTTAGGATCATGACCCATGATCTGAATCATGGTCAGATCTCCAGTGATGGTCCCCCTTCATTCCAAGGTTGAATTCACAGACCGTGGTTTGAAACCACAGCCCGTCCTGTCACTCATGGATTTGGCTATCAGAGAGGTGTCAGTTTCCCACCTCAGAACCACAGATGGAACTATGGACCATGGTATGAAACCATTTCCCATCCTGTCACTCATGGAATAAATAGGCCAGAGGACCCCTAGAACTCAAGGACAGAACCACGACTCAGTCGACGGTCTGTCATTCAGAACCACGGTCCGTCGACCAGTTCGTGGATCAATGTTTTGAGATTTTGCAGCTGTTCTCTTTTTAATTTTCAGGGGTATCCCAGACTTTTTCTATCCCTTTTAAAGGCTAAGACATAATGTTTTAACTAGCCTAAGACTAATTTTAAGCCTAAAATTACCCAAACCCCTCATTCCCTCAGATTGCATTTGATACTTAGCAAAATAGGAGAAAAAGAAGTGTTCCTTTCTTCTCAAGAACAAGCAGAGGATTCTTCAAAATTCAGGCTCAAACTTAAGGATTCTTCTTAGGATTCTACTCTCAGGTATGTGGGATTTCATCAGTGGGTTCCTTTCACCCATTAAGTCGCTAGATTAACTTAAGTTCTTCAGTTTTAGCTTAATTTTCAGAATTTAGGGTTCCCAAGATTTTGGGTGAATTCCTTTGTGTTTCAGTTTTCCTATTGTAATTGAACCTTTATTGCATGTTTCTCGAAGTCTAGCACTATTATGTTTTAGAACCCTAAAACATCCATATGCGGTATCATACTTGAATTCTGAATTATAACTATGAACTACCATATTTTAGTCAGATTTTAGCATTGTTAAGATTAGTTAAATTCACTAGGATGGTGGGTTATTAACACCCAATCAATTTCAGGTTCATGCATTTTAGTCGGATATTCATTCAATCAGAACTTCATGATTTGAATGCTCTCAGTTTCAGTATTATTGTGCATTATCAGAATAATCAGTATTTGATCTATCAAGTATGTCAGTTTATCTGTTAATTTACTTATTCAGTTGGGAGTAGAATTAGCACCGAGTGGACGGAGGGATGAAGGCTCACCTGTCAGTTTAGGCTAAGACCTTTAGTAGAAGTCCCTAAGTCCTAAATCTACGGTGTCATAATAGGTTCTAAAGGGGTCACCCATCAGATCAGGCTTGACACCCTAGTCCCTTGTTGGACATCAGATTAGTGGATCCACGCTAGTATATATTTGTACCCTTGTCAAGGTATGAACACCCTCCCAGCTAGGGTTATAGATTGGCCCCATAGTTAGCTCAACTTGGAGTATGTTGGTTAACAGTAGCTTCCACAGTTCAGATTAAGTATTGCTTGACCTTGTATTTAGTTATTCAGTTATTTAGTTCAATTCAATATTATACAGTGCATGTTTAATACTTGGTCATTGCATCATTTTACCTTTCAGTCTCATGTTTATGTTATCATTTATGTTCAGATTATCTCATCATGTTCAGTATATATATATGTATAGATTAGTGCATATTTCGCATGCTCAGTACATTCAAATTACTGATGCATACTTTTGTGCTACATCCTATTATGATGTAGGTTCAGGCATTTAACATCCAAACCGCGCTTAGTTCGATCTCTCAGTCTTCTCAGCAGTAGAATTGGTGAGTCCTCATACTTCGAGGATAAGATTTTATGTTTACTTTATTCAGTCTTAGTTCAGTATTTAGACTTTAGATTTAGCTGGGGGCTTGTCCCAATAACTCATTTCAGTAGAGGCTTTCAGACATAGAGTCAGTATTTCAGCTTATACAATCAACTTTTCATTTCAGACTTATTTTATATTCATAAATTTATGGTTTACTTTTCAAACTTGTGTTATTAAAACAGTTTAACTTCCGCACAGATAATTCTATTTCAGAAATGCTTAGTATATTCCAGACCATGGATTAGCTTAGGTTACTTATGACTCTAAGCACCGTGTTGTATCTAGGGGGCATCCTCAGGGCATGAAAGTTATGCAGTTTACATCTAATTTTTAGAGGATTGGCAGGCTGAGTTGGGTACTAGGATGAATCTTAGTATATCATTTCACCCTCAGAGTGATGAACAGTCTGAGCGGATGATTCAAGTTCTGAAAGATGTTCTCCAAGCATATGTAATAGAGTTTGGGGGTTATTGAGATTGGGTTTTTCCATTGACAGAGTTTGCGTATAATAATAGTTATCATTCAAGCATTGATATAGCTTTGTTTGAGGCTTTGTAGGGAAGAGATGTAGATCTCCAAATGGTTGATTTGATGCCTTTGAGGTGAGACCTTAGAGTATTGGCCTTTTGAAAGGAGTCATTAGAGAAGGTTAGGGTAATTCAGGATAAACTCTTGGCATCCCAGAGTAGGCAGAAAGAGTATAAAGATTGAAAGGCCTGTGACATGAAATTCATGGTAGGAGAGAGTTTTGCTCAAGGTCTCACCCATGAAGGGTGTGATGAGGTTTGGAAAGCGAGGTAAGCTTACTCCTAGATTCAGTGGTTCATTTGAGATTCTTAGATGTGTGGAGTAGGTAGCCTATGAATTGTCTTTGTCTCCGGGTTTGTCGGGGGTTCGACCGATGTTTCATGTTTTGATGTTGAAAAAGTATCATGCTAATTGTACTTATATCATTTGCTGGGATTCAGTCTTGTTTGATGAGAATTTATCTTATAAAGAGGAGCATGTGACTATCTTAAATAAAGAGGTCCATAAGTTGAGATCCAAAGAGACTGCATCTGTGAAGGTCCAATGGAAGAGCCGTCCTATGGAGGATGCCACTTGGGTGATCAAATCAGACATGCGTAGCAAGTATCCCCAACTTTTCATTGAGTTAGATATTTTTTTTCTTGTTTCCGTTCTTTTCTGTTCAGGGATGAACAATCATTTAATTGGTATCTGATGTAATAACCCGTTCGGTCATTATGGGATGGTTAAGGCCATAATAGCTTTGTTAGAGTTTCTGTAGTAAAATTGAGCTAATAAAACTCAAGGATGGGAAGATTTAAAACTAAAAAATGTTGTGTAATCATGGTGATTCATGCTTTGTTATGATGTATCATATTTCGTTAGGGGCGACCTAGTGAATTAGACCTCCGTAGAGAATTCTAAGACTAGGAGTGAGTTTGTATCCAGTTTTTACAGTAGTTTGCATATCTGATTTGTGTTGTGGTGTCTTGAGATGATAATTGTATTGTGAAATGAAACTTGGTACATGCTTACTGAGATTCTTGTTAATGAGGCACCGTTGCTGCAGTGAGATCGCGGTAACGGTCAGAGTTTTACCATAGTGAATGTTAGCAATTATGGCAGGCCTTCCATAGCAAATTATTGAGCACCATAGTGAGTCCGCTGCAGCAAAGGTGGTAACTGTTACAACAAGTGACATTAGACAGAAGGCCTTTAACTCAGTTATTTTGAGTTTCTCACCCACATAACTTCAAAACTTGTTCCATAGACCCCTGAGGCAAATTTTCCAAGGCTAGAGTACATTTCTTCTACGAGGTAAGTTCACTCTGTCAACTCTTTCATGTAGTAATCTTCTAACACCCTAGAATCAATAAGAATGATTTTAATGGCAGGTTGTGGGTTAAAACCTAGAACTTATAAAAATTGTGGGGAAATGAATGGGTGAATATAATTATCAATTTTTATGCTTCTAAGTTATTAATTAATACTTCTTAAGATGAAATTTGATATTTCAATACATAATTATGGTATTTTGGGACCTAGAGTCCAATAAAAATGATATCTTTAGCATAAAATCTACTTTAAAGGGGATTAATGGGAAAAAAACTCCATGTCTTAGGATGATGTGATTATTGGGAAACTAGACTATAATAAATTAACCCTTATGTAATGGTCTTGTCACGACCCAGACTGCCGTGAGTGACACTCACTCACTCCCGGGTGAGCGAACCATTACTTCCCCGAACTTAATCATTCTAACAACTCAAAACCAATGTGCAAAAAGTAACTAGTAATCAATATCAATAAACAACTCTATTATAATAACCCTACGGAAAAATCCCCCATAGAATCTGAAAGTCAACTTACCAAAACACTATCAAAACTAGAGTACGGGGATGCAACCCCAACAAAAGAAATAGTCTATTCCCGAAACAAGTGGGCTACAACTTCAAAAGATAGAAATCAAGGTAGCTCAACCGAAGCAGCTCACCCTTGACGTCTGAAAGCGCTGGGACTACAAGTGAGGTCGCGTGTCAACTGATGGAAGATCGCCTGTACTCACAAAAGAAAAACAAGTGCAGTATCAGTACAGAACCACTGTGTACTGGTAGGATCATCAGCCAGTTCCAAATAAACAGTGTATGAGCAGTACAATGAATCAAGTAGGATTACAGGAACACATGTAACAAGTCAACAGACATCCCTAGACTACAAGTCTCTCCCTAGCTTGTTCCCACATGTAATCCACTTTTATCACCATGATCGACAATCAAGTATAACACTTAAACAACCCTCTTTATATAGCCCGGACACACCCTGTGATCCCCTCTAAACAACACCTAAGTGTTAAACATGTAACCCGGTCCACTCCAAGACCAACTCAAAATCAGATATAACAATAACCCAGCCTCGCAAGGACCGTAAACAATTATCACAATTCAATAACACAACTCGGTCCACTCAGGGGACCCATAATTCAATGCACAATGCAATAAAGTAAACCCGTACCAGGCGTGGTACCCATGCCAACTGTTAGTATTTCCCGTACCAAGCATGGTACCCGAGCCAACCGTTAGTATATCCCCTACCAGGTGTGGCACCCAAGCCAACCATCAGTATACCCGTACCAGGCGTGGTACCCAAGCTAATCGAATGTCAACCAATCCACAGTCACAAACAATGAACAATCAACTAGTAAACCAATCAAGCAAAATACACAGTTCAATTTACCAGACTGTTAAACAGGACCATTAGACATTATTAAATCATTTCTCGAGCAATGCAAACATCATACAATTACTTAGATACGAGTATATAAACATACAAAGTATATAAGAACCAATAACCATCACCTACCTCAAAATGATCCAAAGCTCTACTCAAACCGAGCTTTTCTGTTCTCCTAAATTCTTGCCTGTTCTTGGGTCTAAAACAATATACAAGTACTAAATTAATAAACATGGCCTATACATTACTCGGATTACACCAAATCCAAAACCCCAGGCCAACCATGATCATCCCACTCTTTTTCTCGGGCTTTTCCACCATTAATTCTCCTAGTTCTACCATTTTTCATGGATATAATTAGAGAATTAAAGTCACATGATCATAATACAGTACTTTTAACCATACCCAAGGACTTCCACACCTAGAATCCCTCTCCTTCCCGGGATTCAACAATTTGTAAGTCATTCCCAACCTTTCCCCAAGTCTACCCCTAGCAATTCAATATTGTAGGGAAAGTAGTATGGAGCTTGGGGAGTAGAAAACTTACCTTAGGGAAGCAAAACAATGCAAACGGATGAAAATCGCCTGGAATTGACCTAGCCCTTCTCCCAAACGTGTTTGTGAAAACTGAATATTTTGGGGAATGTTTTTCTGCATTAAATCCCATCGAGCCCGCTATAGTGGTCCGCTCTGCTATAGCGGTACCACCGTAACAGAGTCGTATGCTATAGCGGAGGCTGACCATCGTTGACTTCCACTGTAGCAGTATTTTCTCCGCTTCAGCGGAGGTCGCTATGGCAGAGTGTTAACCGCTATGGTGGTTAACACGGAACATAATGTCATAAAGTCCCCAAAATTGGTCCATTTTACAACACTTATTTTCCCGACGTCCCGGAACAACCCCTTCGCGTCAACTTCAATTTCGGGAGTTCTACTTACACAAATTCGATTCTGAAAAGTCCCCCAGACTCCTTTATGCCTTGGCTAAATGGAAAAATAGCTCAAGTTAAGAATCCCTTTCCAATCCTTACCCGAATTTACCTAGACCATACCTCGCTCCTAAACCGGCCAAGACTAGCCTAGCCCAGAATTTTCAACTCCCAAACCCAAAAGTTTTCTAACCCAAAAGTTGGCATGAAATGTTTACCTGCAATGACAAACCTGGTCATTACAACAGATACCAATTTACCCATCGTTCATCCCCGAATAATCAAACCCAAAAATACAGAAAGTAAAGAGCGAAAAGAGTAGTACCTGTATCCTCAAACAAGTGAGGGTACTTGTACCGCATGTCCCTCTTGGTTTCCCAAGTGGCTTCCTCAATCGGACGATGCTTCCATTGAACCTTTACCATACTAATCACCTTTATCCTCAATTTCTGGACATCCCGATCAAGAATCAAAACCGGTTCCTCTTCATAGCGAAGATCCTTAACAAAAAGCACCTCATCCCACTTGATGATGTAGTCCCCATACCATGGTATCGCTTTAGCATGGATACATGGAATACCGAATGGACTCCCGACAAACTAGGCGACAATGCTAACTTGTAAGCCACTGGCCCCACAGTCTCAAAAACTTTAAATGGTCTGATGAACCGAGGGCTGAGCTTTCCCTTCTTGCCAAAATGCATAACTCCCTTCATTGGTGACACTTTCAACAATACCTGTTCACCAACCTGAAATTCCATGTCCCAGACCTTGCGATCCGCATATTTCTTCTGCCTACTTTGGGCAGCTAGTAACTTGGTCTGAATTCCCCTTACCTTTTCTTGCTCCTTCCTTACCAAGTCTACGCCAAACGGCTTTACATCGCCTTCCTCAAACCACCTAATCGGTGATCTACAAGCTCTCGGATACAATGCCTCGAATGGTGCCATGTCAATACTGAGGGGTAGCTGTTGTTGTACGAGAATTTGCACAATGGTAGGAACTGGTCCCAATGACCCCCGAAGTCAATCACACATGCTCTCAGCATGTCCTTCAACACCTGGATCATCCTCTCCGACTGACCATCAGTTAGAGGATGGAAGGCTGTACTAAAAGTGAGTTGTGTACCCAACTCTTCATGCAACTTACCCCAGAACTTAGAGGTGAATTGGGTACCCCTATCTGAAATGATGAACAGTGGTACTCCATGCAATCTCACAATCTCCTTCACTTAGATCTTAGCCAATTGGTGTGAATTGTAGTCTACCCTGAAATGAGCCAGCCAGTCAACAATGACCCAAATTGAGCATACTTCCCCAAGGTCTTGGGAAGACCCACCATGAAATCCATGGCTATTCTCTCCCATTTCCACTATGGAATGGGCATTCTCTAAAGTAGCCCTGCAGGTCTCTGGTTCTCATACTTTACCTGCTGGCAATTTTGATACTTGGACACAAAATCAGCTATGTCTCTCTTCATTCCGGGCCACCAGTAAAGTTGTCTCAAATTTATGTACATTTTAGTCACACCCGGATGAATTGAGTACTGCGAATCATGAGCCTCTACCAAAATATTCGTTATTATATCATCAACTCGAGGAATGCAAATTCTCCCTCTGAAATTTAGTACCCCACTAGCGTCCAACGTGGCATCCCCAGATATTACCTTATCTCGTAGCTTATTCAGTTGCGGATCCTGAAATTGCTCGACCTTTATATCCTCTATGAAAGTGGCTTTAACCTCAACACTGGCCAATACCTCACCTCATTCGGAAATACCCAAGTGCATGAACTTGGACTCCAATGCCTGAATTTCCCTTGCTAGTGGTCGGTTGGACACCCCCAAACAAGCCAAACTGCACATGCTAACTGTCTTTCATCTCAATGCGTCTGCCACCACATTAGCCTTACCCAGATGGTACTGAATAGTCACATCATAGTCCTTCAACAACTCCATCCACCTTCTATGCCTCAGATTCAAGTCCTTCTTAGTGAAAACATGCTGCAGACTGCGATGATCAGTGAACACCTTACACTTGACACCAAAGAGATAGTGTCTCCAAATCATGAGTGCAAACACCAACGCTGCTAACTCTAAATTGTGAGTTAGATAGTTCCTCTAGTGAACCTTCAACTGCCTAGAAGCGTATGCCATCATATTCCTATCCTGCATCAACACAACACCCAAACCTGAATGTGAAGCATCACAGTAAATAATAAAGTCTTTACCTTCAACCGACAAGGACAAAATAGGAGCCGTGGTCAGAAGTGTCTTGAGCTTTTGGAAGCTCTCCTCACACTTGTCAGACCACACAAACGGTACCTCTTTCTGAGTTAGCCTTGTCAAGTGAGTAGCAAGAGATGCAAAATCCTTGACGAGCCTCCGGTAGTAACCTGCGAGCCCAACAAAACTCCTCACTTCAGTCACAGAGCTAGGCCGGACCCAACTCTTGACTACCTCAATTTTCTGGGGATCTACCATCACCCCCTTTTCTGACACTACATGCCCCAAGAACGCAACTGAAGTCAACCAAAATTCACACTTGGAGAACTTTGCATAAATCTTTTGATGTCTCAATATCTCTATCACAACCCGGAGATGTTCAGCATGCTCCTCCCTACTCTTGGAGTAGATCAAAATATCTTCAATAAAAACAATGATGAAAGAATCCAAATATTACTTAAATACCCCATTTATTAAGCTCATGAATGCCGCCGGCGCATTAGTCAACCCAAATGACATCACTAAGAACTCGTAATGCCCATACCGAGTCCAAAAAACAGTCTTAGGAATATCCTCGGGCCTAATTTTTAACTGATGATACCCTGACCTCAAGTCAATTTTTGAGAACACTGATGCACCCTGTAACTGGTCAAACAGATCATCGATACGGGGTAAAGGGTACTTATTCTAGATGGTAACCTTGTTCAACTGCCTGTAATCTATGCACATCCGCATACTACCATCCTTCTTCTTTATAAATAATACCGGAGCACCCCAAGGCGAAGCACTGGGATGGATAAATCCCATATGTAGGAGTTCCTGAAGATGAGTCTTAAGTTACCTTAACTCTGCCAGAGCCATTCGATATGGAGGAATGGAAATTAGGCGAGTGTCTGGCTCCAAGTCAATACAAAAGTTGATATCCCTATCCGGAGGCATACCAGGCAAATCCGCTGGAAACACCTCTCAAAACTCTGAAATAATTGGAACTGACTAAATAGCTGGGGACTCCACACTATCATCCCGGAGGTGAGCCAAAAAGGCTAAACACCCTCTCCCCACTAGCTTCCTAGCTTGAACAAACGATATAATCTTGACCAACTTAGGCCTGTAAACACCCTCCCACTCTAGCATATCCTTACCCGGAATCTATAGAGCCACAGTCTTGGTGTTACAATTTTACACAACATGATAAGGGGATAGCCAAGTCATTCCCAAAATGACATCAAAGTTAACCATGTCTAGAATTACCAAATCTACCCAAGTATGCAACCCCGCAAACACAACAGATCAATCCTGATACACGTGAGTCACAATCACAGACTCTCCAACTGGGGTAGAAACATGGATAAGGGAATCAAGGTTATCACATATTAAGTTCAGACCCGAAGGAAACTTCACAGACACATAAGAATAAGTAGAACCTGGGTTAAAAAGCACAGAAGCCATCCTATCACAGACTAGAATTATACATGTGATCACCGCGTCTGATGTCTCAACCTCTGACCTCCCTGGGAATGCGTAACACTGAGCCCGGTCATTAATCCGAGCTACTTCCCTTGCTGGATGTGCCACTCTCTTGTCTGCGCTGCCGTTCCCCCTGTCTCCACGGCCTCCCTGAAAGTTACCTCGCCCACCGTGTGGACGATCCTGTAACACCCCAGAAATCAATCCAGCTTTTAAACTCAGAAAACTTGTGAAATTTGTGAAATCCAGCTTCCACTGTAGGTTGCCCTCCATGGCTTATGACAGGATCCTTATGACATGGTTCTAATCTTGGCTGGTTAGGACAACCTTTTTCAGTGTGGGTGCATGACACTGGACTCCATGTAGCTCAGCATGGTTTATGTCGATTAAGATAAACTCCCACATGATTATTTTCAAGCTATGAAGTTATATGATATCGTACTTTGAATTTTAACCGTACTTCATGTTTTATGTCATATATCTTGATAATCCTCTTATGTTATTTCTTTATGAAAAAGTTTACCATAAGCATGTTTTAAGTATGTTATTATCATGATCATGCATATCTCACATACTCGGTACATCCTATAGTACTGACGTATATTTTGCGCTTCATCCTCTTGATGATGCGGATTCAGGTGTTTCTCATCAGGCTCGTGGCTAGACAAAGCCGGATATCCAGTCAGTGTTGGTGAGTCCTCATTGTTCGAGGTCTAGTTATGACTCTAGTTTATTTAGACTACTTATTTTCGTATTTTGAGTTAGCTACGATCTTGTCAAAGCAACTCCTTATGTCATGTATAGAGGCTTTTCATACATAGATGATATTCGGGTCTTCTTCAAATCATGTTCTTTTGATTTTATCTTATGGATTGAGTTATCTAATTCGCATTATGCTTCCGCTATGCTTAATTGATATACCTGAGTTATGCTATGACCAAGGGTTAGCTTGGGGCACTTGTGGTCCCAGGTCCCGTGTTACGCTCAGAGGGTAGCCTCGGGGCGTGACAAACTTGGTATCAGAGCCAGGTTCAAAAGTTCTAGGATGTCTAAATGCCGCATCGAGTAGAGTCTCTTTCATGTATGTGAAGCGCGCCATACATATGAGAGGGAAGCTATGAGGTGTTTTAGAAAACTTTACTTCTTTCATGATCATATCGTGCGATAGAGCTTAACTCTAATGTTCCTCTAATCCTTACCTTGTACATTTCAGATCATGCCTCAATGTGCTATGCCTCACCGAGCCGCTCATAATGCTGCTCCTCCAGTTCCAACCCCCGAGGTCACGAATGAGGAGTTTAGGAATGCCATCCATTTGCTAGCCCAGACCTTGGCCGCTTAGGCCAACCATCCGTCTCCTATCCCCATCCACCCTCCAGGTGGAGTAGCGGCCTGAGTTCGTGATTTTGTCCATATGAACCCACCAGAGTTTTGGGGTTCAAAAGTGAATGAGGATTCGCTAAACTTTATAGATGAAGTGAAGAAAATCTTTGATATGATGCAAGTGATTGGTGTTGATTGTGTTGAGTTGGAATCTTATCAACTCAAGGATGTAGCTCATATCTTCTTCACACAATGGAAGGAATCTAGAGCTAGGGACGAGGTCCTTATGACTCGGGATTGTTTTGAGAGAGCCTTTCTTGACCGGTTCTTTCCCCGTGAGTTAACGCAAGCGAAGACTGAGGAGTTTGTGAACTTGACATAGGGGCAGATGTCAGTCCAAGAGTACAGTTTAAAGTTCACTTAGTTGTCTAGGTATGACCCCTCTATTGTAGCGGATCCGCATGATCAGATGATCAAGTTTATCTACGGGGTTTTAGATTTGGTGAAGGAGTGTAGGTCTGCTATGCTATTGAGTGATATGAACATTTCCAGACTCATAACTCATGCTCACCAAATCGAGCGAGATAGTCTTAGGGAGATGGCTAGGGAGAACAAGAGGGATAGATCTGAGGGTTTAGGGTTTGGTCATCAAAGGTCCTGTGGCAATCATCGCTCCTCGTTCTAGAAGAAGTCATCACGACCTGTTCACTCTTCTGTTAGTGCTCCTACCCACGCACAGAAGCCTCGTCATGATCAGACTGGTAGAGGATCTGGTTCCTATTCACAGTTTCAGGGGAGTGTTGCTAAGAGATCTTCCCACCCTATTTGCATCAAGTGTGGGAAGACTCACCCAAGAGAGTGTCATTTGGGAACAAGTGCATGCTTTGGGTGTGTACAAGTTGGACACATGATTAGAGACTGCCCTTCAGCTAAGAAGGGGCAGGTAGGTAGTAGGACTCAGTCTACTCTAGCAACCCCAGGAGGTTGACCAGCCCAACAAGGCACAACTTCTAGTTTTGGTGGTTGTTTTACGGGGAAAATGACTTGGTATTGAAAATCATTTCGAAAATCTAATTTAAAGTTTCAAAACATTTTCAATTAAAAGCAAGAGTCGTCACTTAGTTTTTATAAAAGTGAAAACCAAGAAAAACTTAGAAGAATTTTTAAAATCCAAAATAGATAAAGACTTTAAATTTTTTGAGATTTTGGGTAAGGGTTCATATTAATACTCCAAGAAGATTTTTAAGGCATTTGGAGTATCCGCTAACTCGCGGTTATCCGAACTTGTTTGAAAATAACTTATTTGACTAACTTATAAAAAGATCTTGATTTAATATATCTTGTTTTGATTCAAAAAGCAAAGCATGAGAATGTAACTAAGTGTCTTAACTTTAAAGACAAGTAAAATTTGCACTTGATAACAAATGTCGAAAGAGTGAGTGGGTTCATTTTCTTTTATTTTTCAAAGAAACATACTTGTGAAAAGGAAATTTAAAAGAAAAAAGCTGAGGTTGCATTAGTGATGATATTTGTAAAGAAAAGCTTAAAAATATGAAAGGTACTCCTTAGGGGAAAATCCAACTAAATTAGAAGTTAGAGTTCAAATTAATACAATATAATTCTACCTAAACAAGAATAAAGAGTTTAAAAGGGAACGAAGAAATTTAAGCCTTGGCTCCACCTCAATTTGGACTTTGGTCCAACCTGTCCTAAAATCTAAGTTGTGGGCTTTTGGATCACCATTTCAAGACTTGGACTTTGAACCCCAATATGTTTTTCCTTAATTTTTTTAGCCCTTTTGGGCTTGCTGCTGCTTTTAATGGATTTTTTGATCCATTTTCCCCCAAATTTTGTCCCTTCTTGCACCGCTATTTGCTGCTACTGTTATGTGCATGGGTTTTGTCCCATTTCCTCATTTTTTCTTCAACTCGTAAATATCTCTACTTTGAATGAGGTTGACTCAAGGAATTTCGTTGGGTCGTAACCCAACATGGATATGCAATGAAGGAGATGAGTCCTTGCGGGCTTGGGAAGTTCATGCAGAGAAAGAAGAAGTATCGAGGATTAGTAAGTAAACATATATTTAAGACAATCAACCTAAGATAAAGGATTTAAGCAAATTTATAATGAGTTTAATCAACCAAGTAACACACAAAATTTTCAACCAAAACCCTCCTACTAACTCGTTGCAAGTAGGCATCCATATCAACCACGCAAGCAATTTTGAAAGATAAAAACATGGGAACCTAAGACAAAATGATCTTGACACTCTACAAACTTATGTTCAAGAAAGCAACATCGAGCTCAGAGCACCCAAAGTGGCAGACTCAAATAGATAGAAGCTTAAGAAAATATATAATCTAGCTACGCTACATAGATTCGAGACTATTACTTTAGAACATTTGGTTTTCAAAAGATCACACTCAA
Source organism: Jaltomata sinuosa (assembly GCA_003996215.1). Taxonomy (NCBI): domain Eukaryota; kingdom Viridiplantae; phylum Streptophyta; class Magnoliopsida; order Solanales; family Solanaceae; genus Jaltomata; species Jaltomata sinuosa. Next base: position 82,254 of record QJPP01001014.1, read on the forward strand.
TCTTTGTCAATCCACACTTGAATTACAGAATCAATCATGGCAAATCAGACATCTAGAAAGACACATAAAAGCTGGAAAGAGATTTATGGATTTTTTATTCTACTAGGAACAAATGTGAAACAAGGACACACTCAAAGTTCTGAAATTTGAATTGTAGAACATGAGATTTTCACGATAAGTTTGCAAACTCGATAATATAGGCAAGGAGACTTTAAGACTGATTCAGGCTTATTTTAGCAACCAAATCCCCATTATGGCAAAGAAAACATTTAGGAGCAGGTATAAAGATTTTGACCGAAGCACCTGACTGATTTACTCTTTTTTAAACACATACAACCAACACTTTCGAAAGAACCAGGCTTAATAAGTCATATTCAAGGTCTGAATTTGTCAAGAGCTACGGAAAAATACATGCTTCAAATAGCTTAGGCATACATGAGCTTTTATAAAATTATATTATGCTAAATGATCTTATATTTCTTGAACATTGACACTCAATCATACTAGAAGCAGGACAATGCCCAATATTACTTCGAAAACTCAAGTTTGATGAGCTCATTCAATTTTAAAATAAAGAAGAGAAAGTTAACATTTATACATGATTTGAATAGGGTAAAACAGAACCAAACACCCGAGAAAAACCATGCTTATCTGAGAAATGTTTTGAAATTTTATTCAGACGAGGCCTGGTTTGCGCAATCCTCGTAAATCATAATAGGTAATGATGAAGAGATACTTAGGTACAAACAGCATGCCAACGTTCATAGGAAGCACACACAACCATTTTAAAATGAATGAGAAGAGTAGACAAGAGGAAAACAAATGAAAATTTTAGGAACTCTGTGACATAACAACAACTTCAGCCGAGCAGATTTTTAAGCTTTCACTCATGATTTCTTCACCCCAGGTAAAACAAAACAACCTAAAACCAGCAGAAATATTTTTTTAAATAAAAGAAAAGAATAGACAGTGCTACATTATGCTAGGAAAAATGAAGAAAAAGAAAAATAAAAGAAATCTCAAGTTACATGAGAATTCAGGCCACTTGTAGTTCAAGATGCTTGATTTTTCGCACGATTTTCAAGGAATTCCAAATTATCCCAATTTTAAAGTATGGAGAGACCAAAAAGCTAGGAAGTAAGAGGATTGGGGGGAGTTAGGAATGCAGCCGAGTTTTTAAAATAGAGCCCGCCTACATATCTCAGGATTTAGGAATCAGGCTGCTTGTAGTTTGACTCAATCGGTAGAAAAGGTAATCTTTATGTTAAGACAACCTTTGGCTCAAGATGAGTGACGAATAAGTTGAGCTATATAAAAGAGGCTTGTAACCTCTTAACTATGAATGTGGTGCACTTCACACCCATAAATAAGATCTTACTTAGACATAATTTCTAAAGCCCAAGGTATATCGTCACCCAGATTTGAAATACCCTGGATGTGGAACTAAGACCCAAAGATAGGAAATACCCACATGCCTTCTGATAGGGGTATGGTTTGATGGCGGTGGTAGTCGTTCCTCAGCTCGCGTCCAAAGAATTTGATACTCCTTTTCGGACTACGTCCCAGTTTGCTGCTAAGAAAAAGTTTCATGTTGTGATGTGTCCTTTTTTATGTAGTCCGCACCTGTGGTTTTGCTTTTGAGAATTTCCTCCTTTTTGGATTCTCTCGACAACATTCTCAAAACAAATTTGTTAGTAGTGACATAACTCTATTTGGAAGGGTAGTTTCTTTGTCATACCTCATCCTTGGGTTATGTCCGAATCTTAGGTTGTAACATCTTTTGATATGCTTTTTACCTGTTGTTCTGGTTTGAGAATTTCATCCTCTTGGATGTTCTCGGAAATATCTTGAAACAAAATTATTAGTGGTAAAGTAGCTTAATAAGAAGAGATAGATTTGTACCTCATTGTCGCATCTATTGTTTTTTGAAGGAGATGTCGTCCTTTCATGTTTGTGCTTTAGGAAATAGAGACTTCTATGACGAGAATATGATAGCCTTCGTAGCTATTGGTTAAGGTTGCCTTCGTGATGGTTTTCTAATATGACGACCTAACACTTTGCGCATTCCCATTGCTGCGACTTAGAAGTGTTAGATGTATTCCCGTTGCTGCAACTTGGACACTTTGCGCATTCCCATTGTTGTGGCTTAGAAGTGTTAGATTTGTGCATTCCCGTTGCTGCGACTTGAAGACTTTGCACATTCCCGTTGTTGCAGCTTAGAAGAATTGGATTTGCACATTCCCGTTGCTGCAACTTGAACACTTTGCGCATTTCCGTTGTTGCTGCTTAGAAGTGTTAGATTATTCAATTCTATGATGACTAAATGTGGTGATATTTGAATATGATGACTTTTGTAGTCGTTGCAATGGTGATGGTCCTCTTAACCGATTACAATGTTCTCTTGGTTTTGATAGCCTTCTTGGCTATTGGCAGCGGTCTTTTCCATATGCCTTTGGGGTAAACCTCGCGCATCATCCATATCGATGCGACTAACATATATTCTCTGAATTATCAGGCTTTGGGTAATCTAGCACATCTTTCAACTTTGGATAGAGGTGGCTTACAAATGCCTTTAATTTGCCAGCTTTCGAGTAATCTTGCACATCATCCAACTTTGGATAGAGGCGGCTTATAGATGTCCTTTGAATTTCCAGTTTTTGGGTAATCCTGCGCTTTTATCCGATCTTGGATGTAACACGACTTATATATTTCCCTTGAATTGCTAGCCTTTGGGTATTCCTGCATAATATCAATGTGGATATGTCGTGGCTTATAGATAACCCTTGGACTGTCAATTTTTTAGTAGTCTTGTACTTTATCCAGTTGCGGATATTATCGCGACTTGCGCATTACCTTTGAACTTTCAATCTTCAGGTGATCTTGCACACTATTCGGTTTCGAATATCACTGCGTCTTACAGATAATTCTTAGTCTGTCAAGTTTTGGGCAATCTTGCACACTATTTGGTTTTAGATATTGTTGTGACTTATAGACGACCTTTGTCCTTCCAACTTTGGGAAATCCGGTTCGTCGTCCGATTTGGATAGCGTTTTACAGACATCCCTTGGACTATATGCTTTTGACCTTGGAGGTGAGTGGTATTTGATTATTGAGGGTGACAAGGCCTTTGCCACTCGATCAAATACAATTGCCTCTTCCATCGATCAATGCTCTTGTATGTATAAGCATACTTCGGAGTGAGATTTTGTTGTTTCTAATAAGGGTGCATAAATATCCTCGACGTCAGACTCCACCGTCTTACGCAATATCGGATATAAATATGCTGGATGCCAAACTTGGCATGATAATAATAATATCCTCAACATTAGACTCCTCCGTCTAATGCAATATCGGATATAAATACGTTGAATGCCAGATTTGGCATAATAATAATAATAATATCCTCAACATCAGACTCCTCCATCTCATGCGATATCAGATATAAATAAGTTGAATGCCAGATTGGCATGATAATAATAATATCCTGAATGTCATACTACTCTGTCTCACGCGATATAGGATATAAATAAGTTGAATGCCAGACTTGGCATGATAATAATAATATCCCCAACGTCAGACTCCTCCATCTCACGCGATATCGGATATAAATAAGTTGAATGCCAGAACTTGGCATGATGATTGATGATAATGATATCCTCAACATTAGACTCCACTGTCTCACACGATCTCAGATATAAGCATGCTAAGGGTCGATCCTGCGCAGCAAGTGTGACTTAAGGACGCCCATGAATGTCATCCTCTTTGAAACTGGCCGGTAAAGGGACATAATACTCGCACAGAATGTATCTGTGGTATTAATGATGATGATGGTCCTCTTGACATGGTCCTCGCGACATGAAAATATGATGGCCCTCGTGGCATGGTCCTCTCGACATGTAGATATGATGGCCCTCATAGCATGGTCCTCTCGACATGCAAATATGATGGACCTCGTGGCATGATCCTCTCGACATGCAAATATGATGGTCCTCGTGCCATGGTCCTCTCGACATGCAGATATGATGGCCCTCGTGGCATGGTCTTCTCGACATGAAAATATGATGGCCCTTGTGGCATGGTCCTCTCGACATGCAAATATGATGGCCCTCATGGCATGGTCGTCTCGACATGCAGATATGATGGCCCTCGTGGCATGGTTCCTGCGATATGATTCCATACAGTACAATGCAACATAATATAATATGATGCAATACGATATGACATAATATGATGCGACATAATGCTTATGTCATGTAATGCAGTATGATGCAATATGATGCAATGCTGCATGATGCAATATGACATGGTGCAATGCAAAATATGATGCAATGCAGTGCCGTATGTTGCAATGGCTCATGGGAAAGTCGTAAAAAACATCACCTTTGGTCTTTGTTTTTTCATGTCGACTCCTTTATGGGTACCTGTGCTCAAGGCAAATGGTTAGTAGACACGGTGTCGCTCTTACTAGCGACCACAGTCAAATTTGAAAACTTCAAAGACGACGTTTATAAAGCTAATCAAATAGACTTCTATTTGAAATATGAATGAAATAGTCGTGTCTATTTTCTGCGGACATCTATAAATACCATCTCTAAACATCATCTATTCATGGTAATTTTTGACTTATCAGGGATTGACGGAGAATGACATCGATCTCTTATTGGTGTCCCAATTCAAAAGTCACCGAAATGTCCTGATCCATTTGGGGACTTGAGGACGTTGTCAGTCTCTCATTATCTGGTAGTTTCTATGAACTACAAGAAGATTTACCCATTCTAAGGACTTTTGCCCTCTTAGGCATCTTTTTGCTGCTTTGGCTTTTCTCGCCAAATTTTGGTGCGTCCGGTCTCGTTGCATTTCTTCGAACGCATTGGATAATGAAGGATTCTTTCTAACATAATTTTGGGGACAACCTCTGGTCTTTGTTTTGTCATGTGGTCTCCTTTATAGATACCTCTACTCAAAAGAAATGGTTAGTAGACACGGTGTTGCTCTTACTAGCGACCACAATCAAATTTTGAAAAACTTTAAAGACGATGTTTATGAAGCTTAATCAAAACAGACTTTCATTTGAAATGTGAATGAAATGGTCGTGTCCATTTCTGGGGACAGCCATAACTACCGTCTTTGAACATCGTCTATTCGTTGTAATTTCTGACTTATTGGGGATTGTCAGAGAATCTCATCGATCTCTTGTTTGGTGTCCCAATTCAAAACTGACCAAAATGTCCTGATCCATTTGGGGGCTTGAGGACGTTGTCATTCTCTCTTTATCTGGTAGTTTCTGTGAACTACAAGAAGATTCGCCTGTTCTAGGGACTTTTGCCATCTTTGACTTCTTTCTGTTGCTTTGGCTTTTCTCGCCAAATTTTTGGGGTGTCTGGTCTCATTGCATTTCTTTGAACGCGTTGGATAACGAGAGACTACTTTCTAACATACTTTTGGGGACAACCTGCATGCATAAAAAAATTGTTAGTTTTTTGCCGAAACTGGTCTGTGTTGACCTCCTTCGATCTTCTGTCTCTTCTGGATGCTTTCCTCTCTCGGGTACTCATCGTCCTCGACTCCCCGAGTCACGGTAGATGTAAGACAAAGTCAAATTATAGAGGAGTAAAACTAATCTTTTGTAAATATTTGTCAAACAAGTTCTTTGGGAAATAAAGATTTTGAAAAAGGATGGCTTGGAAAGGTCTCTGCCCGTCCTGTCATGTGCTAGCTCAACGAATATCCTTTACTCGAGGCCTTGAAATTTCTGACATACTGTTGGCGGACTCTGGATATCCGTTGTCATCCTAGTTGGGGAGTTGGAAATGATCTTTCAAGAAATCTGTCATAGCTGGGAATTAATCCACCTCGGACTTGCTATAACTGGGGATTTCTGAAGCAGATTATGATCTCTCAGTGTTGGGGAGCTTTTCTAAGTTTAATTCTGAACTCCTGGATTAAGCTTGGTGGAAATTTTGAGGTCTCTCTTCAAAATTTCTGCCCCAGTTAGAGGTATTGCGATGAATCTCACTCCATTGGCAAGGGACTAGAGACTCTGTGGGGATTACGAGATTTTGTCTTGATATTTATTTCGGTTGCTCTTCGACACATTCTGTATTCTGACTTGTTGGAGACGGTCTTTGCCTTCTGAATTTTTGAGATTCTTTTCTTGAAAATTCTTCTCAGTTTCCATTTCCTGGGTGATATGACCGAGCCGTTGTGGCGCCTACGTATCCCGTTGAGGCAGGAATCAGGTCAAACATAGTTCCCACACTCGTAGTGCGAGAATGTTGAAAATAATTAAAGAGATGACTGAGGCCGACAAAGGCCGCTTACGTATCTCATTCTTAAGAATTTAGGTCAGACGTAGTTCAAGATAGGAAGGGGAAAGATAGATTTTCCTAAGGGGTTGACCGAAGCTAACACAGGCTGCCTACGTATCTCATTCTTGAGAATTCAGGTCAGACGTAGTTCGTACAAAGAGGATAGGGAGTTTTTAAGATATTACAAAGCATAAAAATGATTACAATTAGAAAGTGCGATTACAGGGAAAGAAAATAGACGAAAAAGAAACTGCCTTCAGGCGTAGTATCTCTTCGCGGCATTGGAGTTTCTATAGGCTTGGGCCACACTTGGCCATCCATCTTGGACAAAATCAAGGCTCCTCCTGATAACACTTTGTGGATGACATATGGTCCTTGCCAATTAGGTGCTAACTTTCCTTTGTCTCGTGGGAGGGAAGGATTAACTGTCCATTCCCTGGATTAAATTCTGGATTGACCAATAAATTTTGGGAGATGATGTTTGTACTCATTCTTGTCCTATTATTGTAGGACCAGTCAAAGATATCGATGTATGGCTCGAGCAGATTGATAAGTTCTTTCTTTTGTGCTTTTGACAAATGAACACCGACGCTGATTTCTTCAACTTGACCATCATTTCCCAGATTGACCACCTCAAACTCTTTTAGGTGGAGCCTTGTAAGGACCATGATTTCTTCAACATACCCTTTAACATCATTATTGTCTATCTTGGTTTGTTCGTTAAGCTCTTGACATGACATGACAGTGGCAGGTTTTAGCTTATTGTTACTGAAACCAAAACAAAACAAGTTAGATGGTACCAAGTAAACACAAATAGTTTTGAACAGTAAATGTTTTCAACATAAGGAGGCTTTCTTTGAAATCCAAAATATTTGCAACTATGGCTATAACCTGTATGAATTACGAGTTTGTGCCTTTTGGAAAGAGATAAAATAGTATGAGGAAATGGAAAACATAAAGGGTGGGTCGCAGAGCCTCATCCGGACCATCACCGATTTTTCATAAAGCAGAGTCTTTGTCTACCCAGCCGAGTGGAGAGTCACGAGGGGAGTTGCGACCCAATTCTGCAGCTTTTCATTGGGCTTGACATCCCTAATCATGGCTGCTTCAGGGATAGCATCGCATTCCTTGAACATATCTCCTATTCCATCCTTTTACCCGTTGCTTGGGGAACCAATATGCACTGGGAATGACGGATATAGGTGAAGTAACGGCATTGGCAATCCTGACTGCTTCTCCGCCTTGTCTTCATATTTTAAACCATGCTTGATCAGCTTTCCAGGGATGCTTATTCGCTCAGTCATACCATCAGAACTCTTGCCTAATCCGAGACCTGGTTCATATCCGCTCACTAGTATCGCGGTTGCGAGCATTTTATAGATAGGTGACATGGGAATTTGAGGAGCAAGATCTTCTCCCGTGGCATTGACAATCTCTACGGTGTAGAAATATCTTCCTTTTGGGACTTCTTCAGTCACAGGGATACATCCATTAACGTGCAAGGCCTTGTTGTGCATTAACCCTTTCAAAGGGTAGCTCAGCGATACTCAAAGTTGTTGTAGCTTTTTCTGGCATTTTTTGCTTTTTAGGGTTAACTGGCACAATTAACTTGCCCACAACCCATTCTTCATTGACCTCTATCATGTTAATAGTGGCTCCTCTGTGATTCAGTAACGGGTTATTATTAACATTTGGCGGTGTTGTTTGTAGTGTGACCACTCTTTGATCAATTAAATCCTGAATTTTGTACCTCAGGTTGATGCAATCTTCGGTATCATGTCCAACTCCTCCAGAATGATAAGCACAATGTTGGTCGGCCTTGAAGAAACGAGAGTCAGAATTACTGGGTTTGGATTGTATGGGTTGAATAAATCCAGCAGCTTTCAATCTCTCATATAACTGAGTTATGGTTTCATCTAGCTGGGTGAAAGTCTGAGGAGCTTTCTTTTCCAAAATAGGGCAAGGGAGATTAGCATTGGTGGGAGGAGGAACCTGGCGATTATTCTGGTTCTCGGGAGCCTTTTGATACACTTGAAAGTTCTGGGGAGGAGCTTGGTAAGTGGGTTGCACATTTGGTTGTGGAACTTGATATATGGGTTGCACGTTTGGTTGTGGAGCTTGGTAAATAGGCTGAGTATAGTAAATAGGTTGAGGATTTTGTGGAGCTGGGGGAGGGGTTGTTGGAACAAGTGACTTTTTATAGTTGGCTCCGAAGGGTTTTCGCGATCTCGGGCTAGGACTGGAGGATACTGAAGATACCTCTTCTCTTTTTTTTTTGGGAAATCCTGTCGATCCTGCGGATGCCAAGGCCTTGGAAATCTTGCCACTACGAAGACCTTCTTCGATAATTTCACCAATCTTAACTAGGTTGGCAAATTTTGCTTTAACTGGTGATATCATTTTGTCATAGAATTCTGACTCTTGAGAGTGCATAAACGCTGCGCTTATATCCTCTTCGGTCATAGGAGGTCAAACTCTCACTGCCTTTTTTTGCCACCGATAGGCGTAATCTTGAAAGTCCTCATTTAATTTTTGCCTGATGTTACCTAGAGAGTATCGATCCGGGATAACGTCCATGTTATATACAAACCTTTGAGAAAGGTCTTGGGCCAAATCACTCCATTTGGACCACTTCTTTAGTTCTTGAGAGGTGAACCATTCCAAAGCCTCTCCACTCAGACTTCGGCTAAACAATCTCATTAGCATAGCGTCGTTCTTCCGAGCACCGACCATTTGATCGCAGTAGCTTCTCAAATGGTCCTTGGGATTCCCAACACCATTAAAGGTCTCGAACTTGCCATCTAGCAAGTCCATCTCTGGATGGATACAGAGATCATCATAGTCATAGCCTTTCTCATAAGATGATCTCTGAAAATCTCTGATCCTGGCTATCTCTTCTTTCATTTGAGCCATGTCATGATCACACTTCTTCTCCGCGGCCCTCAACTCTTTCTCTTTCTCCTCGTAGTGATCCAGCTCAGGGCTTTCTTGAGAGCAGTGTATGGTTCTACCGTGGCGTGAAAAGCGGTTGGTGTCATATTTTGGGTAGGTAGAGGCTGGACATGTGGAATGACATTTGGGTACGTGGGGTTATAGTTCTTTGGATAGTGACGTTGGGATGGTTATTCTTGGAGTAGATATTTGGTTGCGTATTTTGGTAATTCGGAGAGAGGTTTTGTGAGAGGTAGGCACTTGGATCGTTTCTCTGGTTAGTGTGTTGGAAAAGAGGAGTATGAGTTTGGTACAAGGACCTGATATTGCCAGGGTTGTTGAAAGGTCTGGAAATGGAGGAGGAAGGGATATCTCTTGGCTGATTTTCAGTCAATGGGGAGTTGAGCGGAGGGATTCAGAGAGGAGGCAGGGGGTTACTCAGAGTCGGGGTGTTGGCAGCGATAGCCAAGCTAGCCATATCTTTGACCTTCTGTACCTCTTCTTTCATTTTCCTAACATTTTTGCCAGTTCCACAATCATTTCATTCTGTTCGGCGATAATTTATCTGTTACAGCCAAAGCGTTCTCTTCTTCACTATCAGTCATTTTACCCTTAGCGAAGCGAGGGTCAGAGGAGGAATCTATTTGTGTCTTTGAGAAGGTGAAGTAGGGATGTTCGGCCAGTTTTGTCAACACAAATCAATTTTTATTACCTGTTGAAGTAAAAACAACTCAAAGGCCGATATGTTCGATCCCGTTAGTGATAAACAATACAAGATATCTGACTGGGAAGAAACATATAAAGTTGCTTTTCATCAAGGCAAATTGATCCACAGGTATTTATTGACTCGAGGGCTCGACGGACAGAAATTTGCCCATTGATTTCTGGTAAGTAGATTCTATCAAGAGAGTTAACTCATCGAGTTTTTATATCTTGGTACTTGTTTTGTAGCATTTGATGTGTCTTTCTGAATTTTGGCATCTCCGTCAAAGTGGGGAAATGAAAGTATCTTAAGGATAGGGAGCGGGTCCTGAAAGGATGTAGTTCGGATATTGTAAGTTCATTTTCTGAACAAGACTTAAAAAGGGTTTTAAGAAGTCTTTGAATTTTTCTGAGGAAATTTGAAGAACTCCAAGAGCGATTTTGTGTAGTGACTTTATATTTTGCTTACCGTGTTCTAGAAAATTTTGGCACGGAATGGACCAATTTTCCTTGATTCAAGCAACACACATAGCACATAAGACAATTATATTACATAACAGTTCATAACACGTCCTATACAGATATGTGACCTTTTTATGCCAAAGGTAGGCCTAACGAATTGAAGGATGTGTATGTCATTTGTAAACATTCCATTGCCCCAAAAATATATACAGACCATTTAAATGAAAACGGGGATATAAAAGAAGGGAAAAAGGAATGTACATCAGAAATCAGTCCCACGTAGGGGCACAATCCTAAACTAAGCTGCCGTGGCAGTTCCCTCGTTCTCAAACTTCTTGGACTTCATGCAAATTCTGAACGCCTTTCGGATGAAAATCTTTGAAAATGAAAGACTATCTAAATATATCCCAATCCTGAGGGATAATGATTTGTACAACTCGACATCACATTCTTCAATTGAGCACGTATGAGATGATTGTCCTTTCGGGCCGTGGGCCCTTTCGACACAAGGTGGTCTTACTAATGGACTTAATATCCCTCAGATATTAAGATATCTTAGGTCAATGCCTATTTCAGGATTTGGATTTGCTCTATCCTGAGTTTCTAGAATAGGTTTCGAAATTGACCAGGAACCAAGGCGGACAACCAAGGCTAAAATAACAAGTGACCGTTAACCGACCGCAGGTCAACTACTTCACTCTTCTGTTTTGAAAATTGTGTGTTTTGTTAAGAACGATCACAAATACTTGCGTAATCGCCTTTTTACCCGTAATGCAATCTAATGCTTTGCCAAGGGAGGCGGAAGATGCCATGAACAATTTATAATTGTGAAAAAGTAAACAAATAAGGAAAGCAATAAAGTTACTAATTATTACAATCCGAATAGTTAGTCAAATAAGTTAGTTTCAAACAATAAGGTTAGAACCTAGTTGGATTATCCCCAACAAAGTCGCCATTTCTATTTTACGAGAAAAATGACTTGGTGTTGAAAATCATTTCGAAAGTCTAATTTAAAGTTTCAAAATGTTTTCAATTAAAAGCAAGAGTCACCACTTAATTTTTATAAAAGTAAAAACCAAGAAAAACTTAGAAATTTTTTAAAATGCAAAACAGATAAAGACTTTAAAATTTTTGAGATTTTGGGTAAGGGTTCATATTAATATTCCAAGAAGGTTTTTAAGGCATTTGGAGTATTCACTAACTCGCGGTTATCCGGACTTGTTTGAAAATAACTTATTTGACTAACTTATAAAAAGATCTTGATTTAATATATCTTGTTTTGATTCAAAAAGCAAAGCATGAGAATGTAACTAAGTGTCTTAACTTTAAAGACAAGTAAAATTTGCACTTGATAACAAATGTCGAAAGAGTGAGTGGGTTCATTTTCTTTTATTTTTCCAAGAAACATACTTGTGAAAAGGAATTTTTTTTTAAAAAAATCGAGGTTGCATTAGTGATGATATTTGTAAAGAAAAGCTTAAAAATATGAAAGGTACTCCTTTGGGGAAAATCCAACTAAATTAGAAGTTAGAGTTCAAATTAATACAATATAATTCTACCTAAACAAGAATAACGAGTTTAAAAGGAAAGAAGAAATTTAAGCCTTGGCTCAACCTCAATTTGCCTCAATTTGGACTTTGGTCCAACGTGTCCTAAAATCTAAGTTGTGGGCTTTTGGCCCACCATTTCAAGACTTGGACTTTGAACCCAAATATGTTTTTACTTAATTTTTTAGCCCTTTTGGGCTTGCTGCTGCTTTTAATGGATTTTTTGATCCATTTTCCCCCCAAATTTTGGCCCATCTTGCACCGCTATTTGCTGCTACTGTTATGTGCATGGGTTTTGTCCCATTTCCTCATTTTATCTTCAACTCGTAAATAGCTCTACTTTGAACGAGGTTGACTCAAGGAATTTCATTGGGTCATAACCCAACATGGATATGCAATGAAGGAGATGAGTCCTTGCGGGCTCGGGATGTTCATGCAGAGAAAGAAGAAGTACCGAGGATTAGTAAGTAAACAGATATTTAGGAAAATCAACCTAAGATAAAGGATTTAAGCAAATTTGTAATGAGTCTAATCAACCAAGTACACAAAATTTTCAACCAAAACCCTACTACTAACTCGATGCAAGTAGGCATCCATATCATAACCACGCAAGCAGTTTTGAAAGATAAAAACATGGGAACCTAAGACAAAATGATCTTGACACTCTACAAACTTATGTTCAATAAAGCAGCATCGAGCTCAGTTCACCCAAAGAGGCAGACTCAAATATATAGAAGCTTAAGAAAACATATAATCTAGCTACGCTACACAGATTCGAGACTATTACTTTAGCACATTTGGTTTTAAAAAGATCACACTCAATCTTTGTCAATCCACACTTGAATTACAGAATCAATCATGGCAAATCAGACATCTAGAAAGACACATAAAAGCTGGAAAGAGATTTATGGATTTTTTATTCTACTAGGAACAAATGTGAAACAAGGACACACTCAAAGTTCTGAAATTTGAATTGTAGAACATGAGATTTTCACGATAAGTTTGCAAACTCGATAATATAGGCAAGGAGACTTTAAGACTGATTCAGGCTTATTTTAGCAACCAAATCCCCATTATGGCAAAGAAAACATTTAGGAGTAGGTATAAAGATTTTGACCGAAGCACCTGACTGTTTTACTCTTTTTTAAACAATTACAACCAACACTTTCGAAAGAACTAGGCTTAATAAGTCATTTTCAAGATCTGAATTTGTCAAGAGCTACAGAAAAATACATGCTTCAAATAGCTTCGGCATACATGAGCTTTCATAAAATTATATTATGCTAAAGGATCTTATATTTCTTGAACATTGACACTCAATCATACTAGAAGAAGGATAATGCCCAATATTACTTCGAAAACTCAAGTTTGATGAGCTCATTCAATTTTAAAATAAAGAAGAGAAAGTTAACATTTATACATGATTTGAATAGGGTAAAACAGAACCAAACACCCGAGAAAAATCATGCTTATCTGAGAAATATTTTGAAATTTTATTCAGATGAGGCCTGGTTTGCGCAATCCTCATAAATCATAATGGGTAATGATGAAGCAATACTTAGGTGCAAACAACATGCCAACATTCATAGGAAGCACACAGAACCATTTTAAAATGAATGAGAAGAGTAGACAAGGAGAAAACAAATGAAAATTTTAGGAACTCTGTGACTTAACAACAACTTCAGCCGAGCAGATTTTTAAGCTTTCACTCATAATTTCTTCACCCCAGGTCAAACAAAACAGCCTAAAACCAGCAGAAATATTTCTAAAAGAAAAATAAAAGAACAGACAGTGCTACGTTATGCTAGGAGAAATGAAGAAGAAGAAAAATAAAAGAAAGGATGAAGGGTTTATCACCATTTCTCAATTTCCACACATGTAAATCAAACAAGACCAGCCTAAAACCAAACACGAGAATTTCTAGGAACACAAAATTGACATAATCCTTAAAAGAAAATAAAATGGCGAAGTGTTTACCTTCTTTGGTGCAGCAAACTAGAACGGATGAGCTACGTCGGAAACCTCACACCACCGGAGTTTAATTTCGTCCCGTCGGAGACCCATTTTTGTGTGTTTATCTCTGAAGACTGACTTGCTAATGTAGGGTTAGATAAATGCTTATCCAAAACCCTCAAATTTTTCCCCAAAGCCATCTATCCATTTCATAGAAGAAAGGGGGGTTTATATAGGGGAATATCGGATGAAAAGACGGGGAAAACGAAGGGGTTTTGTGGGAATTTTTGAAGAAAATTTGAATTCCTTCAACGGATAAGGATATAGCTCATCGTTCTTGTATGAATTCATACAAGAATTCTCAAGCTTTGCAGAGAAATTGCCACATCATGACCTCTAGAAGCTTCTGTGTCTGCCAGCACACGAGTTGACAGAAAAGAGGACGATGTTTGGGAATTGGAGCGTCATTTGAGCTGTTGTTTTGCTAGATTTGGATGGAGTTGGAGCTGTTAGAGTTAGGGTTTCTTGGGTTTGTTGTTGTAGTTGTACGAAGAGAAGGAGACGAGAAGAGAGAGACGAGAGAAGGGTGTGTTTGGTCATCTGTGTTAGAGAGAAAGAGAATGAGGGTATGCTGGTATAAGGGTGTGGGTTGGGCCTGGACCAGGTTGCGGGTGGATAAGGGAATGGGCCAGCGGGTCAGGCTGGTTTTAAACCCAAATATTAGCTGAAACAAAGAGCTAATGAAGGTGTTGTAAGGGCTATTTAGGATGTGGCCACATTTACAAAATGTGGCTACTTTTAGATTTAGGAGATAGCCAAATTGAGAGTAATTTAGGGAAACTTCGGCTAATTTTTAAAGAAATAGGCTAGATTGGAATAGAGACAAATCAATTAAAATCAATTCTTGAGTCTTTTATTAATTTAAACAATTTTAAATAATTATTGTATTAAACACGTAATACCTCTTTTACAATCTATGAAATCAATTTATTCAATTAATCTCACATTTTGAATTAATTTAGAGAAAAATCAAACGCTTAATCTTTTACAAGGATTTTCTTATGAAATAAAACTTTAAAATATTTCTTTAAGTAAACTTATATAAATTTTACATAATTAAATATGAAAAATATAAATCATTACTCAAAACTATTATAAAGCCAGTTTAGAAAATATTTTATCCCTTTTTATAAAATAATTATTTCGAAAATTGTTTAGAATTCAAAAGGCTCAAGATTAATTCATAATGTGGCGGGTAAAAATTGGGTGTCAACAGTGGTCAGCGCCAGAATTAGATTTATGATATGTCCTCTCGTCAGGACCAAGAGGGTTCCCTAGATGTTGTTACTGGTATGTTGAAAGTCTTCTCTTTTGATGTGTATGCTTTGTTGGACCCCGGTGCCTCCTTATCTTTTGTGACCCCTTATATAGCATGCAAATTTGAAGTATGTCCTGAATTGCTTTTAGAACCCTTTTGTGTTTCTAATACTGTTGGTGAGTCAGTCTTAGCCAAAAGAATCTACCGAAATTGCCCTATCTCAGTCCTTCATAGAGTCACTTCAGCGGATTTAGTAGAGTTGGAGATGATAGATTTTGATGTTATTCTTAGTATGGATTGGCTACATGCTTGTTATGCTTCTGTTGATTGTCATACTCGGGTTGTCAGTTTCAAGTTTCCAAATGAACCCGTTTTAGAATGGTAAGGTAGTCCCCCATCCTCGAAAGGTTATTTCATATCTTAGCTTAAGGCTAGGAAGATGATTTCTAAGGGTTATGTTTATCATATAGTTCGGGTTATGGACATGGAGTCTGAAACCCCATCCCTTCAGTCTGTTCCCGTTGTGAATGAATTCCTAGAAGTTTTCCCCGAGGATTTACCTGGAGTCCCTCCCGAGCAAGAAATAAACTTTGGGATAGATATTCTTTCGGATACAAATACTCTCTTTATTCCTCCTTATATGATGGACTCTGCAGAACATAAAGAGTTGAATCAGTTGAAGGATCTTCTTGATAAGGGTTTCATCAGGCCTAGCATTTCTCCATGGGGTGCTCAAGTCTTAGTCGTGCGAAAGAAAGATGGTTAGCTCAAAATGTGTATTGACTAACATCAGTTAAACAAGGTCACAGTTAAGAATAAGTATCCCATTCCTAGGATTGATGACTTGTTCGATAAACTTCAGGGTGCTAGTTTCTTCTCCAAGATCAACCTTAGATCCGGGTATCATCAGCTTCGGGTTAGAGAGTGTGAAATTTCGAAGGCAACCTTCAGGACTCGGTATGGTCATTATGAATTTATTGTGATGTCTTTTGGTCTAACGAATTCTCCTGCAGCTTATGTGGATTTGATGAACCGTGTATTCAAGCAGTATCTGGATATGTTTGTGATTGTTTTCATTGATGATATCCTCATCTACTCTCGGAGTGAGGAGGAGCATGCAAACTATTTGAGAGTTATGTTGCAAACTCTCAAGTACCGACAGTTAGTAAGTGTGAGTTCTGGATGCAGTGTGTTGCTTTTCTGGGACATATTATGACTAAAGATGGTATTCGAGTTGATTCTCAAAAGATTGAGGCAGTAAAGAATTGGCCTAGACCCACTTCCCCATCTGATATTAGAAGCTTTTTGGGTTTGGCTAGTTACTACCAGAGGTTTGTGGAAGAATTTTCTTCCATTGCTGCCCCTTTGGATCGATTGACTCAGAAGAAGGTAAAATTTCAGTGGTCTGATTTGTATGAGAAGAACTTTCAGGAATTGAAGACTAGATTGACCACAACTCCAGTGTTAGCTCTACTCGAGGGCCTAAATGATTTTGTTGTGTATTATGATGCTTCTAGGATTGGTTTGGGCTGTGTTTTGATGCAGCGTGGTAAAGTGATTGCTTATTCCTTGAGACAGCTTAAGACCCATGAGAAGAACTACCCTACTTATGATCTTGAGTTGGTAGCCGTGGTCTTTGCTTTGAAGATTTGGAGACATTACTTGTATGGGGTGCACGTGGATATATTCACCGATCATAAGAGTCTTCAGTATGTGTTCACTCAGAAGGAATTGAATTTGTGACAAAGGAGATGGCTTGAGCTCCTTAAGATTTATGACATGAGTGTGCTTTACCATCCGGGTAAGGCCAATATTATGGCGGATGCACTTAGTAGATTGTCGATGGGTAGTGTGTCTTCAGTTGAAGAAGGAAAGAAGGAATTGGTTAAAGAGGTTCATAGACTAGCTCGGTTGGGAGTTCGCCTTATTGACTCAATAGAAGGTGGTGTTATTATTCAGAATGGTTCCGAATCATCCTTGGTAGCAGAAGTGAAGGCAAAGCAAGACAGTGATCCCATTTTACTTCAGCTTAAGGGTGCAGTCCATCAACAAAGGTTTGAGGTTTTCTCCCAATGGAGAGATGGTGTGCTTCGTTATCAGGGTCGACTATGTGTGCCAGATGTAGATGGGTTGCGCCAGTGGATTTTGAGTGAGGCTCATAGTTCCAGATATTCCATTCACCCCGGTGGCACCTAGATGTACCGTGATCTACGGGAAGTCTATTAGTGGAATGGTATGAAGAGGGACATAGCCCGTTTTGTGGCTAAGTGTCCCAACTGTCAGCAAGTGAAGGTAGACCACCAGCAACCGGATGACATGATTCAGGAAATTGACCTTTCCACTTGGAAATGGGAAGCGATTAATATGGACTTCATTACACGTTTTCCTCGTACGCGAAGGCAACATGATTTGATTTGGGTTATTATCGACCAGATGACTAAATCATCCCATTTATTGGATGTTAAGACTACGGATTGAGCAGACAATTATTCCAGACTCTACATCCGGGAAATAGTTTGATTGCATGGTGTTCCTTTGTCCATCACTTCAGATAGGGGTACTCAGTTTGCCTCACAGTTTTGGAGGTCATTTCAGAGAGGTCTCGGTACTCAGGTGAAGCTTAGCACAGCTTTTCACCCACAGATGGATGGCCAGGCAGAGCGTACTATTCAGACTTTGGAGGATATGTTGAGAGCTTGCGTGATTGACTTCAAAGGTAATTGGGATGATCACTTACCTCTTATCGAGTTTGCCTACAACAACAACTTTCACTCCAGCATCCAGATGGCTCTGTATGAGGCACTTTATGGTCGTAGGTGTAGATCTCCTATTGGTTGGTTTGAGGTAGGAGAGGTAACTTTGATTGGGTGAGATTCGGTGCATGAGACCATGGAGAAGGTTCAGCTTATTAGGCAGAGGTTGAAGATCGCTCAGAGTTGATAGAAATCATACGCGGATGTGAGGAGAAGGGAATTAGAATTTTAAGTTGATGATTGGGTTTTCTAAAGGTGTTACCCATGAAGGGTGTGATGAGATTTGGCAAGAAAGGGAAGATTAGTCTCCGTTTTGTAGGTCCTTATAAGATTTGGAGGAAGGTTGGTAAGGTTTCTTATGAGTTGGATTTGCCATCAGATTTAGAAGCGGTTCATCTAGTCTTTCATGTTTCTTTGTTGAAGAAGTGTGTCGGTGACCAGACCTTGATTGTTCTCTTAGAGGATGTATGTGTGAAGGATAGTCTCACTTATGAGGAGGTTCCCATAGATATCCTTGATCATCAGATTCAGAGGTTGAGAAATAAGGAAGTCGCTTCGGTAAAGGTCCTTTGGAGGAATCAGCTTGTCGAAGGAGCTACTTGGGAAGCAAAATTAGCCATGAAAGCCAAGTACCCTCACCTCTTTCCTTTTGATTATGTTTCAGCTTGAGGTAATAGTTTCTTCCTTAGTATGTTCCTCCGATCCTATTCCATTGGTTTCTCTCATGATCCTAGCATGCATTCATGTTTTCGAAGTTGATTCAATCATGTTTTAAGTTGAAAAGTTCAGTTTTCATGTTTATTCCTTGATTTCCATGTTTTGTTGCTGGTTGGGCTGTTTTCTCTTTAATTTCCCTTTCTTAGTCTTCATTTGAGGACAAATGATCCCAAGGGGGAGATATTGTTACACCCCGGAAATTGATCCATCTTTTAAACTCAGAAAACTTGCTGAAATTTTTGAACTCCCAGGGATCACGAGTCAAGTCCACGAGCCGTGGAAAGTTCCATGATTCATGGAAAGGACTCGTGATTCCAGTCCTGCAGACCACCCTCATGTATGAGAACCATGGGTCAGTCTCACTATTCATGAAAGCTTCCACGGATCGTTGAACCAACTCGTGGAACTCAGACAGAGAGTGGTCATTTTCCCTGAAACCACAAATTAGCTCCACGACTCGTAGAAGTTTCTACGGGTCATCCTGCTGAGTTGTAGGAACTCATTTGCAGCCTGAAACTTTGGCTCAGGAACTACGACTCCAGTCCACGAGCCGTGGTTAGTTCTACGATCCGTGGAAGGGACCCATGGAACCTGAAGTCGAGTTTTAAATTATCTTTTCTTAATTAAGTCCCAAGGGTATTTTAGCCATTACTCACTCTTTTAACTCCTACGTGAGGTTGTTTTGACCATTTTTAGCATGAATTCTAAACCTATTAGCCTAAGTCCCTCCTCATTACCTCATTCATCTCCCAATAAGGAAAAGAACTCTCTCAAGCTCAAGGTCTCAAGCTCCAAGTTCAAGTTTCCTAATCTTTTCAATTTCAAGTGGGTTAACTCCAATCAAGATATGTGGGTATTCAACAATGGGTTTCTTAAACCCTTGTGTCCAAAACCCCTAATTTCTATTTTGATTTCATGAACTTTCAAATTAGGGTTCTTACCCAATTATTATGGGTTTTACTATAAATTGCCTTCTCATGATTTTATTATGAAACTCTATTAAATTGCATGATTTTGCATGAGTTTTTACATATGAACTCCTATTTCATGAATTGAAGGTTAATTATGGTGAATCCTACATGCATGAAGTGATTTAAGAAAATTGGGCAAATTGATAGCATGATTTCATAAATTTCAAGAAAATGCATGCCTAGTTCCTATGTTTTATGAAAGTATATATTATTATGAAATTGAACTAAGTCCATGCAAGTTTTCAAGTTATGAATTATTATGAAAGACAAGACACCCGATGTACCATCAATGCTCATGAATAAATTTCTAAAACCAAGGTTCGTGAGTAGTATGAAGATCCGGGGTATGAACATGTTTATGAACAAGCTTTGACATCTAGATATGTCACATGTATGTGAGGCTCATGTTATGTTTTGAGAGTAGTATTTAGCACCGAGCGATAAGGGTTCTAGATAACCCAAGTCCAAAACTACGTTGCCACCATAGGTTTCCCTCCATGGATTATGACAGGATCCTTATGACATGGTTCTAACCTTGGCCATTTAGGACAACCTTTTTCAGTGTGGGTGCATGACACTGACTCCATGTAGCTTTGCATGGTTTATGCCCGTTAAGAGAAACTCCTACATGATTATTTTCAAGCTATGAAGTTATATGATAGCATACTTTGAATTTTAACCGTACTTCATGTTTTATGTCTTATATCTTGATAATCCCCTTATGTTATTTCTTTATGAAAAGGTTCACCTTAAGCATGTTTTAAATATGTTTTTATCATGATCATGCATATCTCACATACTCGGTACATCCTATAGTACTGACGCATATTTTGCGCTGCATCCTCTTGATAATGCAGATTCAGGTGTTTCCCATCAGACTCGTGGCTAGACGAAGCCAGATATCCAGTCAGTGTTGGTGAGTCCTCATTGTTCGAGGGCTAGTTATGACTCTAGTTTGTTTAGACTACTTATTTTCGTATTTTGAGTTAGCTAGGGTATTGTCCTAGCAACTCCTTATGTCATGTATAGAGGCTTTTCAGATATAGAAGATATTCGAGTTTTCTTCAAATCATATTCTTTTGATTTTATCTTATGGATTGAGTTATCTAATTCGCATTATGCTTAATTGATATACCTGAGTTATGCTATGACTAAGGGTTAGCTTGGGGCATTTGTGGTCCCAGGTCCCGTGTTACGCCCAGAGGGTAGCCTCGGGGCGTGATAGACCCCTAGCATTACCACCTCTACCTGTCGGGACCACAACTCTAGACTGCTGCTGAACCTGATTATTGGTCTGCCTGAGTGGGCACTCCTTCTAAAAATGGCCTAGATCACCACAATGGAAGCAACCACGCTCAAGTGTAGGCCTGCTGGCAGATGTGTAAGAAGCTCCCTGGCCTCTGGGAGCTGGAAACTGCTGATTAGCTCCCTGACGACTACCCGCAGCAGCTGGCAGAGTTGACTGAATAGGACGGGCTGAGTATATCTGCTGATTCTGGCTCCTGGAGTACGAACCGCCATAATTTCCCTTATTTCGGGGCTTCTGTGCTAATGCCTTAGCTTGCCCCGCTTGCTTGACCCCTTCTAATTTTTTAACATAATCTGTCACTGCATTAAAGCCCTTACCTGAAGAAGTCATATGCATGGACAGTACATGTAGTTCAGTGTTAAGGCCCTTCACAAACAATCGGACCCTCTCCTCCTCTGAACCCAACAATTGAGTAGCGTAACAAGACAAAGCATGGAACTTAGCCTCATAAGTAGAGACTGACATGCTTCCCTATTCCAGAAGCAAGAACTCATCCTTCTTCCTGTCTCTCAAAGTACGAGGTACATATTTCTCTAAGAAGAGAGCATGGAACTCCTCCCAAGTCAAGGCAGGTAATATCGATGGTCTGCACTCTACCTGAGACCTCCACCCTTGCTTAGTGTCACTCTGTAGCTGAAATATGATGAACTCAACCCCATGCTGACATACGATACCAAACTTGTGCAACCTTTCATATAAATCCAAGATGAACTCATAAGAATCTTCTCTATTAGTACCCTGAAATGTAGGAGGTTTCATCTTGAGAAATTTGGTCAGCATCTCATGTTCATTTTCTGTCATTACTGGACCAAGCATTGTCCTGAAGAAATCACAGGTGCCTGAAGCTGCGTCCATCCTAGGAGCTGTAGTGACCTCTGGCTAAGTTCCCAGAGCCTGATTTGCAACACCCACAGGGGTGGCTTCGGCACCAACCAAACCACTCAAGAAGATCCAAGCCTGCTAAAATGCCTCGGGCGTCAAAGGGGGAAGGCCTGCACCTCCAGTCGGTGCTACCTCCGCCTGCGCCTCACCATCCTCAGCAACAACCTCCACTTCTTCGACAACTTGTTCTTGAGGTGGGGGAGGGGTTGCTTCTCGCACTCCTGCAGTAGCTTGAGCTCCACCCCTAGCGGGTGTGGCTCTACCTCATACCTCTTCCCCTTCCCCTGCCTCTACCACAGATAGCGGGCCTGCTGCTGGGACCACTGCTCTAGCTCCGTAGCTCTTAGTATTAACCATCTGCAGACAGAAGAGTGAATGAGTCAGATACTAATTTGTATCACCAAATACCAATTGGAATCAAGTTATAGCATAAACGAAGAAAGAAGATAGTTTTTCCTAAAGTCCTATCGCCTCTCGAGGACAAGTACATACGTCTTCGTACTGTTTTGCAAGACCCTACTAGACCTATTTTGGTACGACGAGATCAATGAAACTAGGGCTATGATACCATCTTTGTCATGACCCAGACTGTCGTGAGTGGCACTCACTCACCCCCGGGTGAGCGAACCATCACTTCCCCGAACTAAACCATTCTAACAGCTCAAAACCAATGTGCAAAAAGTAAACTAGCAATCAATATCAATAAGCAACTCTATTATAATAACCCTGCGGAAAAATACCCCCTAGAATCTAAAAGTCAACGTACCAAAACACTACCAAAACTAGAGTACGGGGATGCAACCCCAACAAAAGAAATAGTCTAAGCCCGAAACAAGTGGGCTACAACTTCAAAAGATAGAAATCAAGGCAGTTGGACCAAAGCAGCTCACCCTTGACGTCTGAAAGCACTGGGACTATAAGTGAGGTCGTGTGTCAACCGCTGGAAGATCTCCTGTACTCACAAAAGAAAAACAAGTGCAGTATTAGTACACAACCACCGTGTACTGGTAGGATCATCATCCAGTTCCAAATAAATAGTGTATGAGCAGTACAACGAATCAAGTACGAGTACAGGAACACATGTAACAAGTCAATAGGCATCCCTAGACTACAAGTCTCTCCCTAGCTTGTTCCCACATGTACTCCACTTTTATCACCATGATCAACAATCAAGTATAACACTTAAACAACCCTCTTTATATAGCCCGGACACACCCTGGGATCCCTTCTAAACAACACCTAAGTGTTAAACATGCAACCCGGTCTACACCAAGACCAACTCAAAATCAGATATAACAATAAACCGGCCTCTCAAGGGCCATAAACAATTATCACAATTCAATAACACAACCTGGTCCACTCAGGGGACCCACAATTCAATGCACAATGTAATAAAGTAAACCCGTACCAGGCGTGGTACCCGAGCCAACCGTTAGTATTTCCCATAACAGGCGTGGCACCCAAGCCAACCGTTAGTATATCCCATACTAGGCATGGTACCCAAGCCAACCGTTAGTATACCCGTATTAGGCATGGTACCCGAGCCAACAGAATGTCAACCAATCCACAGTCACAAACAATGAACAATCAACTTGTAAGCCAATCAAGAAAAATAAACAGTTCAATTCACCAGACTATTAAATAGGACCATTAGACATTATTAAATCATTCCCCGAGCAATGCAAACATCATACAATTACTTAGATAAGAGTACACAAACATACAAAATATAAAGAAACCAATAACCATCACCTACCTCGAAATGATCCAACCCGAGCTTTCCCGTTCTTCGAAATTCTTGCTTGTTCTTGGTCTAAAACAATATACAAGTACTAAATTAATAAACATGGCCTATACATTACCTGGATTACACCAAATCCCAAACCCCAGGCCAACCATGATCATCCCATCCTTTTTCACGGGCTTTTCCACCATTATTTCTCCTAGTTCTACCATTTTTCATGGATATAATTAGAGAATTAAAGTCACATGATCATAATACAGTACTTTTAACCATACCCAAGGACTTCCACACCTAGAATCCCTCTCCTTCCCCGGATTCTACCATTCCTAAGTCATTCTCAACCTTTTTCCAAGTCTACCCCTAGAAATTCAATAGCGTAGGGAAAGTATAATGGAGCTTGGGGAGTAAAAACCTTACCTTAGGGAAGAAAGACAATGCAAAACGGAGGAAAATCGCCTGGAATTGCCCTAGCCCTTCTCCCAAACGTGTTTGTGAAAACTGAATATTTTGGGGAATGTTTCTGTATTAAATCCCATTGAGCCCGCTATAGTGGTCCGCTCTGCTGTAGAGATACTGCCGTAGCAGAGTCGTCCGCTATGGTAGAGGTTGATCGTCGTTGACTTCTGCTATAGCGGTATTTTCTACACTACAGCAGAGGTCGCTATGGCGGAGTGTCAACCGCTGTGGCAGTTTACACAGAATAAAACATCATAAAGTCTCTAAAATTGGTCCATTTTACAACACACTTATTTTCTCAACGTCCAGGAATAACCCCTTCGCGTCAAATTTGATTTCGAGAGTTTTACTTATCCGAATTCAATTCTGAAAATTCCCCCGGACTCATTTATGTCTTGGCTAAATGAAAAACTAGCTCAAGTCAAGACTCCCTTATTAATTCTTACCCGAATTGCCCTAGACTATACCTCGCTCCTAAACTGGCCGAGACTAGCCTAGCCCAGAATTTTTAACTCCCAAACGGAAGTTTTCTAACCCAAAACTTGGCACAAAATGTTTACCCGTAACGATAAACCCAGCCGTTACAGGTCTAAATCTTGAAAAAGTGTAAAATTATGTGTTTTTATATTTTCAAAGTAATTATTTAAAGAGTAGATGATTAAATACTCTTGCATTAGTTATTTTTAGACTTTGAGCATTTTAAGGATTTTTAGAAAGGGAAAACTTACGTGACGTAGCTTGCTTGTTAAAGTTCTTTGCATGAGATGGATTATGGTTTATTTAGAGTTAGGCTTTGATTAGTCACTTGTATGTGTTATGAGTTGATAAAGTATGCATGATTGATCTTCGGACATAGACTGTGATAGAGAAAATGACAAAAATGGTCCCCCTATGTTTAAGGGTAGGTTCAAAATAGTCCCTTAAGTATGAACTTACCAGGTTTGAACCTTTAAGTTTACCACAAGATAATAAGAATGGTCCCTTAAATATGAGCTTGACAATTTTGATCCTTCAAGTTTGTAAAAAGTTAACACTTTTAGTCTCTAGCAAAATATTCATCTAACTCTATCTATTAAATTTGACGAGAACTATGAAAAAAGAATAGCAAGAAGTCGCATTTAGAGATACACCCTAATAAGAAAGGAAAAATACTAAGAGAAAAAACCGACGGAAATCTGTAAGTTATAGGGAAAAATCGAGAAAAAACTTTACAGATTTAATAATATCAAAAATTGTACCTCGAAACACAAATATCCGAGAGTCTATTGTCTAGGTAAATATACTAATATCCTTTTTTATTTAAATATCAATATAAAATAAATATTTTCATTATTTTTATTTATACTCTCCTACTAATAGTTTAGCGCTTTAAAAAATAATATCCGTCTATTGAGTTTCATAAAATAAACTGATGGACTCCTCTATTTTATTTTTAAAAATAAAAAATAATCATAGTTATTGCGCTAAGTTAACTGATGAACATTTGGAGGTTTTTTCTTACAAAACTTATAGTTTACACGTACTTTTGCGTAGAAAAATTGATAGATCCGTCCATCAATTTGTGTAAAATAAATTTTGAAAAATCATTGGCTTTCCAACAGTGTCCCTCGATTTTTGTCCGTTGATTTTTTTCTTGTTTTAGTAGTGAATTTTTAATAGTTTCTGCTATTTCTAAATTATTTCTAAAGTCTGGTATATTTTTTGAGGTGTAATTTCTGCTTATTTTTTAAATATTTTGTTAGTGTCTTTTAGTTTTTTGTGTTGAATATTTTAGAATTTGATGTGACTATATTAGTCTTATAATTAAATCCTTTTTTCATAGATCTCGTCAAATTTAATAGATATAGTTCGATAAATATTTTAGTAGAGACTAAAATTGTTAACTTTGGGGAAAATTGAAGGACCAAAACTGTTAAGCGCATATTTAAGGGACCATTCTTGTTAACTTGTGGTATACTTAAAGGACCAAAACTTGCAAGTGCATACTTAAAGGACTATTTTGAACCTACGCTCAAAGATAAGGGACCATTTTTGTCATTTTCTCGATTGTGATATATACTTGATAGCTTAAAAGTGTTTGTATGAATAAGCTATTAAATTATTGAAGCCTGTCTTAATATGACTTGTCATTATGGTGTGAACTTGTGATTATCAATGTTTACTTGTCTTTATTATATTATGAGATAACTAAATAAAGAATATACTAAGATATATTCAGAAGAATAAGGAATATACAATTATTTTGAGATGAGTGACTCGAGTTCTGTCACGCCTCGAGGCTACCCCTTAGACGTAACACGGGACTTAGGACCGCAAGTGCCCCAAGCTAACCCCTTGGTCATAGCATACTCAAGCATAACAAAGATAAGCGGAAGCATAAGAGATAAATCCAGAATCACATAGATAGGTAATCAAGTCAAACAGAAATACAAAATCCGGAAAGAGACTCGAACACTGTCTATTTCTGAAAAGCCTCTACATGACATAAGGAGTTGCTAGGATAAGACCCTAGCTAACTCGAAGTACGGAAATAAGCAATCAACGTAATTAAAACATATCTAGTCCTCGACCTAAGAGGACTCACCAACAGCTGACAAAAAAGTGGTATGGAAGCTCTAGCCACGTATCTGGAAAGGAACACCTGAATCTGCATCATCAAAGGATGCAGTGCAGGATATGCGTCAGTACTATAGGATGTACCGAGTATGTGAGCGATGCATGAATCATGATAAAAATAGTTTAAAACATGCTTAAGAATGAACTTGTTACTTAAAGAAGGACCATGAATAAATATCAAGGTATAAAACATAAAACATGAAATAAAGCTTGAGTTTCATAGTATAGAATCATATAACTTCATAGCTTGAAAATAAACATGTGGGAGTTTCTTTTAACCGACATAAACTATGCTGAGCTACATGGAGTCCGATTTATACGCCCCATCAAAAGGACCCAATATACCTTGCTAGGGTATAGAGGCATGACTGTGGCGTGATCACTAAATTTGATGCCCAACAGAGGGGACTTAGAACCTACAGGGGCAAGTAGTTCTGGGACCATGGGTACTCTCACCCTGTCCAACTCAGTGCTAAATACTACTCCCAAAACATATAACATGTGCTCACATACATGTGACATATCTGATGTCAAACTTGTTCATAACTTATTCATACCTGTTCATACTTGTTCATACCCCAGATCGTCATACTACTCATGAGTTTTAATTTAGAAAATGTCTCATGAGCATTGATGGAACATCGGGTGTCTTGTCTTACATAATACTTCATAAAATGAAAAGACTTGTATACTTCATGACTTGTAAAATTTGCATGGCTCTAGTTCAATTTCATAAAATATATACTTTCATAGAACATAGGAACTAGGCATGCACATGCTTGAAAATCAATAAGGAACATGCTATCAAAATCCAATTTGCTTAAATCAACCTCATGCATGTAGAAATTTCCATGGTTAAACTTCAATTCATGAAATAAGAGTTAACATGTAAAAACCCATGTAAAATCATGCAATTTAATAGTAATTTCATAATCAAATCATGAGAAGATCATATTTGGCAAACCCCATAAGAATTAGATAAAAACCCTAATTTGAAAATCATGAAATCAAAATTTGCATTAGGGGTTTTGGGAACAAGGGTGAAAGAAACCCATTGTTGAATACCCACATACCTTGATTGAAGCTAACCCACTTGAATTGAAAAGACTTAGGAGACTTGAACTTGGAGTTTGAGACTTGAAGCTTGAAACCCTAACTTGAAGCTTGAGAAGATGAAACTCTTTTTCTTCTTTTGGAAGTTGATTGAAAGAATGGGGGAGAACTTAGGTCAAGTGGGAATAAAAACCCTCCAAAATAGGGTTAAAACAACTTAGTATAGGAGTTAAAAGAGTTGAAAATTACAAAAATACCCCTGGATTAAAACTTAGAAAAAGCTGGAAAAAGTCGGCTTCAGAGACCACGAGTCAGTCCACGGTCCGTCATCCTAAAGGATGAGCCGTCAACTGATCTGTGGTTTCAAATTCCACTTTTAATAGTCTACTGGAAATCAAAACCACGAGTCACTCTACGGTACGTGGTTCAGGACGACAGACCGTCCTGTTGACTCGTGGTTCCGACTTTAAGATATGAGGATCCTCTGATCCTCAGAGATTATGAGTGGAAGAATGGGTCATGAAATAGGTTGACGAGTCGTCAACACACTCGTGGAATTTAGAGGACTTGGTACCTCTCTGAAGGTGATTCTATGGGTTATAGGACAGACCGTCATTTAAAACGATGACCCGTTAAGTCATTCGTGGAAACTGGGAAGAAAAGTTGAATTTTGACAAACCACGGGTCACTCTTCTAACTGTGGTTTTGGTCTACGGGTCATGAACTAACCAGTGGTTTTGAAGATGAAAATTTTAAGATTCAATTCAGCAATGACGAGTCACAGTACGGACCGTGGTTCAGAACAACGGTTCGTCATTCGATCCGTCATCACTGATAGCACTGCAGTAAACTGCCCATTACTGTTTACTCTGAACTCGGATTAATGCGCGGTCAATGGCGTTAGAAATAAGACTCAAAAACCTTTAATTTGGTGGGTACTAGGCAACCTAACTCTTTAAATTATAGGAGGAATGATCGATTGAAGTTGACCCTAATTTAGTCTTACATGAAAACTTACTTTGGTGAGGTGCTTGCGACTTAACTTGATGATAGGAGTTTCTTATGAACATGATTAGCATCCAAAGCACTCACCACACTAGGAAAATGATAATTACCTTCATGGAAAAAGGTTCGGGTATTTAGCTTAGGATTTTTGGGGGTTACAATATCTCTCCTTTGGGATCATTCGTCCTCGAATGAAGACTAAGCAAGGGAACTCTAGAGAGAAAACATCCCAACCAAAAATGAAACATGAAAACTGAAGAATAAACATGAACCTGAACTTTTCAACTTAAAACATGGCTGGATCAACTTTAAAAATATGAATACATGTTAGGATCATGAGGGAAACTGATGGAATAGATTCCGTAGGACATACTAAGGATGGAACTACTACCTCAAGATGGAACCAGATCGGGAGGAAAAAGGGTGAGGGTACTTTGGCCTTCATGAATGATTCTGCTTCCCAAGTGGCTCCTTCAACTGAGTTGTGAAAGCTGAAGTACTATCGTGGTAAACGACTTCCAATTGAAATAAAAACTGAGCTAGTTTCATGAGACACGTATGCATGCTGAAAATGTAATAACAACCAACAGGACAGGAACTGGATATCCCATATGATAACTGTTCTGGGATGAGAGTAGGAACTCAGATAAAACTCATAAAGAACAAACATACTATAGAAATCGCAGTTACAGAAAGGGACACCAAACTGAGAGAAGTAGATATACGGGAAAACTATTCTCTTTTAAATACCACTCCTACCATTTGCAACTAACAACCTCAACAGCGTACATAAGGGTACTAAGGTCTGAGTCTAACTACTCAATTCTCCATGTTCAAACCTATCTCAACCAGATCTTTTGCTTCAAGAACGTCTTCTAAGGATAGTATCCCCTCTTATTACAACAACTAACTAACCTAGGGCTCCCAACCAAAGGGTCACTAGTTGCACAAAACAGGTATCCACATGAATCCCATCACGATATTCAAGCTTATAACTATGGTCACCTTATGGTTTTGTACCTTACCTTATTTAAGACTTCTCCCCTCTTCCCTATCATAACTAGGAATTGCAAATTCAAGAACTTCTATAGAGAGACACACTAAACTTCCTCATCTAACTATTTCGCATGAATAATCCTTATCTCATAATTCACTCACACCTAGAAGTCAAGGTGGAACAAGTAAACTAAAAAGGAAAAAGGAATCTGCTACCTCCTAGCTAGGCTACTACAAGTCCTTCTCCCCTAACACTTATAACAACATAAACCTGAATCATTAAAAGAAACGAGCGGGAGCAGGAGTGTCACGAACGAAGGATTATAGATTGATCTTAACTTACACTTAGCGTGATCAAGCCACTCAAGGTGAGGATTTTGGAGTTGAGCCTAATAGGAATGAGTATTTTACATACTGGGCACGTAAGGAACGAATGGTGGGGATCACCACCCCTCGTCATCAAAGGAAAAGGTCCAGGTCTTTTAAAGAAAGGAAATCATAAGTGCAAACCGTGTCAAGAATTAGGTCAGAGCATATACATAACGTAACATAATTTGATTTGCCATCGAGGTATGTATGAAGAATGAACTGAGCAAATAGGACCGAGCATACTGAGAGACATGAGTTTACATAGATAACAACCCTCAGGGCATAAAGCTGGAATTTATAAAATCGTAGGATAAGAGTAGAATCATTGTCTGAAGCAATCACTTGCCATTCTAGAAT
The DNA here is from genome assembly GCA_003996215.1 of Jaltomata sinuosa. Lineage (NCBI taxonomy): Eukaryota > Viridiplantae > Streptophyta > Magnoliopsida > Solanales > Solanaceae > Jaltomata > Jaltomata sinuosa. The sequence continues at coordinate 112,703 of QJPP01001014.1, forward strand.
CTCAACATGAGCGTGAATCTGAAATAGGACCATGGAACTGACACACAAGGCATGCAAAAAGTATCATAATGGCATAAGTATACTTAGGATGCTAGAGTGGAAATAATCTTTTGCCTCCCCTCTTGACTTTGTTCTAAAACCCACAAGCACCGCTACTTGAGCCTTTAAAAATCTGATCGATTCTACATTCCACCATCTCCCGCTTAGGTTCATGCTACCCTCCTAAGTCTATGGACCTCTCACCAACCTCTCAAAGGAACTATGATTGTTTTACCCTAACCGGACATACACTACTCCGGAATCTAGCACGAATAACCACTTTCTTGTATAGTCAAAGACTCTCCTTCTCCTAAAATTCTAGGCCTCAACCCTCCTATCCCTACTTACTTCTAGGTCAAGAGAACTCACAACCAAACAAGAGTAGGGGTCTGGGGACTATGGATGCATACAGGAAGAAAATCTATTGACATACCTGATTCAACTTCTGGAGGAATACTCTCACCCGGCTGGCTAGGCAATGAAAGGAATTAGTTTTGGAGCTGAAAACCACAGTTGCTCCACTTAGATGAGGGGAAATTCCTGATCTCATGGCCTAACTGACCACACCTAAAACACCCCTCCTTACCCGCAAGAGATTTACCTAGATGAAACTTATCGCATCTACTACAGCGAGGGTACCTCAAGGTCTTCGGAGCCTTATGGTGACAAAACTGAGAATCGAGGGCAGGTGTGCTAACTGGAGATGGGGTTGGTCCGGATGACCTCTGCTGTGAAGACGATTGGTTCCATGTTCCGGTCCTCTTGTTTTTCCTCTTTCTCTTCTTTAGTTTCTCTTTCTCATTCAACTGAGCAGTCATGGCTTGAGCCAACATACGGATGGCTTACCAAAACTCCGTATTCGTAACCTCATGGTCTGGAATAGGAGGATTAACATTCCTTTTGGGGTTTCTTTGTGGAGGCATTTATCTGGAATGCGTATGGAACATATTAGAAGGGTAAATAGAGTCAAACTCTATCGCACGATAGTGAATATGAAAGAGGTGAAGTTTTTTTTCCCTAAAACATCTCATAGCCTCCCTCTCATGAGTGTGGCATGCTTCACACCCATGAAAGAGACTCTACTTGATGCGGCTTTCAGATACCCTAGGACTCTTGAACCTCAGGCTCTGATACCAAGTTTGTCACACCCTGAAGCTACCCCCTAGACATAACACGAGACTTAGGACCACAAGTTCCCCAAACTAACTCCTTGGTCATAGCATACTCAAGCATAACAAAGATAAGCAGAAGCATAAGAGATAAATCCGGAATCACATAGATAGATAATCAAGTCAAATAGAAATATAAAATCCGGAAAGAGACTCAAACACTGTGTATGTCTGAAAAGCCTCTACATGACATAAGGAGTTGCTAGGATAACACCCTAGCTAACTCAAAGTACGGAAATAAGAAATCAACGTAACTAAAACATATCTAATCCTCGACCTAAGAGGACTCACCAACAGCTGACAGAAAAGTGGCCTAGAAGCTCTAGCCACATGACTGGAAAGGAACACCTGAATCTGCATCATCAAAGAATGCAGCGCAAGATATGCGTCAGTACTATAGGATGTACTGAGTATGTGAGCGATGCATGAATCATGATAAAAATAGTTTAAAACATGCTTAAGAATAAACTTGTTACTTAAAGAAGGGCCATCAATAAATATCAAGGTATAAAACAAAAAACATGAAATAAAGCTTGAGTTTCATAGTATAGAATCATATAACTTCATATCTTGAAAATAAACATGTGGGAATTTTTTTAACCGACATAAACCATGCTGAGCCACATGGAGTCTGATGTATACGCCCCATCGAAAGGACCCAATATACCTTGCTAAGGTATAGAGGCATGACTGTGGCATAATCACTAAATCTGATGCCCAACAGAGGGGACTTAGAACCTACGGGGGTACGTAGTTCTGGGACCATGGGTACTCTCACCCTGTCCAACTCGGTGCTAAATACTACTCCCAAAACATATAACATGTGCTCACATACATGTGACATATCTGATTCCAAACTTGTTCATACCTTATTCATACCTGTTCATACTTGTTCATACCCCGGTTCGTCATAATACTCAAGAGTTTTAGTTTAGAAAATAGCTCATGAACATTGATGGAACATCGGGTGTCTTGTCTTACATATACTTCATAACATGGAAAGACTTGCATACTTCATGACTTGTAAAATTTGCATGGCTCTAGTTCAATTTCATAAAACATATACTTTTATAGAACATAGGAACTAGGGATGCACATGCTTGAAAATCCATAAGGAACATGCTAGCAAAATCCAATTTGCTTAAATCAACCTCATGCATGTAGAAATTTCCATGGTTAAACTTCAATTCATGAAATAAGAGTTAACATGTAAAAACCCATGTAAAATCATGCAATTTAATAGTAATTTCATAATCAAATCATGAGAAGATCATATTTGGCAAAACCATAAGAATTAGATAAGAACCCTAGTTTAAAAATCATGAAATCAAAATTTGCATTAGGGGTTTTGGGCACAAGGGTGAAATAAACCCATTGTGGAATACCCACATACCTTGATTCAAGCTAACCCACTTGAATTGAAAAGACTTAGGAGACTTGAACTTGGAGTTTGACACTTGGAGCTTTTAACCCTAACTTGAAGCTTGAGAAGATGGAACTCTTTTTCTTCTTTTGGAAGTTGATTGAAAATATGGGGGAGAACTTAGGTCAAGTGAGAATAAAAACCCTCCTAAATAGGCTTGAAACAACATATTATAGGAGTTAAAAGAGTGGAAAATTACAAAAATACCCCTGGATTAAAACTTGGAAAAAGCTGGAAAAAGTCGGCTTCAGAGACCATAAGTAAGTCCACGGTCCATCATCCTAAAGGACGAGCCATCAACTGATCCGTGGTTTCAAATTCCACTTTTAGGAGTACTGGAACTCAACACCATGAGTCACTCTATGGTTCGTGGTTCAGGACGACGGACCGTCCTATTGATTCGTGGTTTCGACTTTAAGTTATGAGGATCCTCTGATCCTCGGGGATTATGAGTGGAAGAACGGGTAGTGAACGAGTAGTCAACCCACTCATGGAATTTAGATGACATGGTACCTCTCTGAAGGTGATTCTATGGGTTATAGGATGGACCGTCATTCAAAACGATGACCCGTTAAGTCATTCGTGGAAATAGGGCAGAAAAGCTAAATTTTGAAAAACCACGGGTCACTCTTCTAACCGTGGTTTTGGTCTATGGTTTGTGAACCAACCAGTGGTTTTGAAGATGAAAATTTTAAGATTCAGTTCAGCAATGACGAGTCACAGTACAGACCGTGGTTCAGAACCACGATTCGTTATCCGAACCGTCATCACTGACAGCACTGCAGTAAACTGTCCATTACTTTTTACTCCATACTCAGATTAATGCGCGGTCACTGGCGTTAGAAAGAAGACTCAAAAAACTTTAATTTGGTGGGTACTAGGCCACCTAACTCTTCAAATTTTAGGAAGAATGATCAATTGAAGTTGACCCTAATTTAGTTTTACATGAAAACTTACTTTGGTGAGGTGCTTGTGACTTAACTTGATGATACTGAACATGATTCGCATACAAAGCACTCACCACACTAGGAAAATGATCATTACACTAATGTCAAAATGTTCAGGTATTTAGCTTAGGATTTTTAGGGTGTTATAAGTTTGATATGAGCTTATGAACGGACGCTTATGTGATGGATTAGGTATCACACTGGTACGGAACATAGTTCAGATAAGAGATGCTCGAGTATGATGTGAGCTTATGAATGAGCTATTGTGTGGTGGATCGTGTAATATGCCGATACTGATATATGGATGCCTAGGGCCCCTGCAGGTCATGACTAGTTGAAAAAAATTAAGACCCTTTAGCATGTGTGTATAGATGAATGACAGTTGTGTATTCAGATATGGTATAGAGTGAGACTGATGGGATAGAGAGGTTATACAGTTATGACTCAGTATGGATATAATTCCATGACTGTTGTGTGATTACATTATACTTGTAGAGCTTTGTGATGACTTCTTATATCTAGTTTTGGTGACTTATATACCCAGTATTGATTGACATTGGTATGTATGGAGTTGGTTTATTTACCTGGTTATTGTTGACTATTTGATTTTTTGAGTTACTTGGTTACGTGATGTTATACTTGTCTATTGGTTTTATTGGTTATATGATATATACTTATTACTAATCTGAGTTGGCCTATGATGACTATCAGTACATAGTGTTTGTACTGATGCTACTCATATACTTTTTTTAGTACAGACTGCATTCCAGAGTCTTCTTCGCGATCTTGCATTTAGTGTCACCTGCTGTTTGATTTGAGGGTAAGCTATTCCCCTATCCAGGAGGCCACAGATCTTCTTGACAGATGTCTATTTTCTTCAGACATTACTTTATCTATTTTTGCTACTCTTATATATTTTCTAGTTAGAGTCCTTGTATGATGACTTTCGGGTTTTGAGAGTGTAATAGTTAGACTTCCTCACCCTTATTTTATTGATATTTAAGACTCTTAGATTTATATCTCGAATGCCTTAATATCAATTAAATAAATCTGTAATTACTTGGGTTAGTCAGTACGTTATGCTTCACCTACTAGAAGATTAGTGTGGTTGTTAATCACGATAATTTGAATCATGATAATTATATACTTCTTGAATATAATGAATAAAATTGGGGTTTTCAGCAAAATTAAAAGGTAAGCCGATAATAATAATTATTTTAGCTATTTTTTTGCTATCTCTTTCAATATATGTGATGTGTACTAGGGCTAAAGATATTAGAAGGATTTAACTGTGTTTGAACTATGTTAGAACCTCCTACCGATACAATATGAATGGGAAGATCATATTTTGTTAGCATTGGCTATACCCTTATCTTCCAAAAATATATTTTTTGACATCCCCTCAAATATTTAGCTAACGCCCGTGTCCCATCTATATTTCTCAAAGTTTTATGATTCATCACTTTTTTTTATATTTTTTGCAAATATCTTTAATTTTGTCCTCACTTTGATTAAGAAATTACTACACAACAGAAGTTTTAGCATGTTCAACCTTGGACTTAGCCCTGATAGGATGTAAAGATGGGAGGTCATCTTGATCCTGCAAAAAGAGTTTCAGTAGTAGGACTAGTGTAATGACCGGGTATGTCATTACAGGTGAACCATTTGTGCCAATTCTTAGAGTTAGAAAACTCTGGGTTTGTGAGTTTAAAATTCTAGGCTAGGCTATTCTCAGTCGGTTTTAGAATGAGGTATGATCTAGGGAAATTCGAGTAAGGATTGGGTTAAATGTATTGATTTGATCTAGTTTTCCTTTTATCTAAGACATAAAGGAGTATGGGGGACTTTTTGGAATCAAATTCGGGTAAGTAGAACTCCTGAAATTAAAGTTGACATGAAAGGGTTGTTCTGGGATATCAGGAAAATAAGTGTATTCTAAAATGGACCAATTTTGGGGACTTTACAACTTTCTGTCCCATGTCAACTGCCATAGCAGTTGACACTCTGCCATAGCGACCTCCGCCATAGCAGAGAAACTACTGCTACAGCGGAAGTCAATGTCGGTCAGCCTATGCCATAGCGGACGACTCCACTATGGTGGTACCGCTATAGTAGAGTGGACCGCTATAGCGGAGCGCGACTGAATTAAATGCAGAAACTTCCCCAAAACAATCCAGTTTTTCTTCAAGATGTTTTGGGAGAAGAAGGGGGCGATTTCCATCTATTTTCACCATTTTTCATCCTAAAGGTAATGATTCTACTCTCCAAAATCTGTAATATCTTTCCTACACTATAGAATTGCTAGGGGTGGACTTGGGGAAAGGTTTGGGATAACCTAGGATTGTAGAATCTGGAGAAAAGGGGAATTCTAGGGTGCTAGAGTTCTTGGGTATCATTTATAGTTAATGGGTAATGATCACCGAGCTTAAATTCTCTAAATGTATCAGTATAAATGATAATCTTAGGTGAATTAATGGCGGGAAAGCCCAAAAAGGGTTGGGATGATCGTGGTTTGGCCTGGGGATTAGTATTTTGTATAATCCAGTAATTTAGGCCAGTTAATTAACTATAGTATTTATGTGTTTGTTTCTAGACCAAGAACAAGCAAGGGATCCTGAAAAGGGAAAGCTCCGGCACTGTAGGCCTTGATTATTCAAGGTAGGTGATGGTTATTGATTTCTGTATGAATTTTGTGTTTGTGTACTTTGGTCTAAGTATTGTATGTGTTGAATGTTTAGGGAATGATTAGGAATTTCTAAGTCCTATTTTCAATCTTGTGAAATGATATGATATCGCCCGGCAACGTTCATGCTAGACTTACACTTCAAGGCCTAGACAAGAGGATCCAAGCCACACTCACCCTTGAAGCACAAAAGGGAGCTTGGAAGAGACTCATTACACTCCAAACGAAGCAATTCTACATTTGGATGATTTCTTAAAAGCAAGAGGGAGAAGTCACCATGAGATGGTTGCTGCCCGAGGTGTGCAAAGCCATGTGCGACCTGCACAATGGATGGTGCATTTTTAATACCCCAACGCACACAACATGGCCAGTGAATCTGTTTAGTGGTGCAAAGCAGAGGATGACATGGACAATCAGTGGTGCATTTTGCACACACTTTGCACACCTTGTGCGTTGGGCCGAGTTGGAGTGTCTTTCAAGGCCACTATTGGGCCTTTATGTAATAGCTATAAATAGGGGTTCTCTTCCCTTTAGCCTTTCATATTATGTTGAATTGAGATTTGAAGAACTTTTTTGAGTGTAGCTTGTTAGAGGGTGGATTCCTTATAGTTTAACTTAGGTTAGTGATGGGTGGATTCTCATTGTTGATCTAAAACTCCTTTACCTTGATTTTCACTTGAGTTGGTCATTTGTAGATTCATTTGGGTTACTCATTTCTATGGAATTCAAGCTCTCTTTTCCCTTGGTTTAGTTGTAGATTCAATTAAGCCTTTCTCTCTTCACTTCTCATCTATCTTTAATTTCCACTTATTTGAAAGATTTCAATTGGTAACCCCAATTCGGATCTTATCATATGGTACCAGAGCTTAGGCTAAACAGTTGTTCCAATAATTCTTAATTTTAGGTTCATAAATTTGAAAAAATTCAAAAAACATTATTTTGATTTTGTGTTTTGTTTGTGTTTCTGACACTAGATTTGTGTTCTCTAATGTTTATTGAGTCTAGATCTGAGATTTCATCTTGGTTGGAGTTGATTTAAGGTTTTCACCATTGTTGGGTTGAAGAACTTGAAGAACAAGCAAGAGGATTTTGAATATCTGGGTTTATTTGAAGATTCAAAGTTATTGGGCTTTGATCTCCTCATCATAAGGAGTTCAAATCTCAAATTTGAATGAAATCGGAGCTAAATTGAAGCTTCTACCATTTTTGGGTTTGAAGCATCTAAAGAACTTGAAGATTATAGAAATGGGTCTCTTTGATTTTGGTGATAATTGACTCTAATTTGAACTGGGCTTTGTTTTCTACATCAAGGAGAGGCTACGTTTCAAATTTGGGGTCAATCCGAGCTAAATTGAGAAAGTTTCAAAAAAATTGAAATTCATATTGTTCTTGGTGTTCTTCAAGTATTGGAGAAGAAGAAGTGGAATTAAAGGTGTTTGATCCAAAGGGAAAAGGAAAAGAAAGAGTACTTGTGTTTATACAAAAGAGAATTTACCAAAAAGGGAAAGTACTAGGAGCAAAAAGTACAAAAATTAGAAAAAGCTGAAAAGTCGGAAGCTTCAGGTGTTCTGCCTAGGTTGTGCAATGCGATATGCGACCAGCACATTGCTTGGTGCATTTTGCACAAGCTTTGCACCAGGGACAAGTTGGTTTCTAGTTAGGTTGTACGAAATGAGGTGCGTTGGGTACTTCTCCTAGTGCATTTCGCACCAGCCTCCGCACCAACGAACAGTTGCAAATCCGATTCGCTCCGATAAATCTCAAGTTCTATCTCCTTTGTTTCCTTTCTTTGATTCTCCAATCTTATAGAAATCCTAAGACTAATTAACAACAAGTATTTGTTCTACTTAGTTGTAATTAGATCTCTTGCCTCCGTTCATTTTGTGCCATTTCTTTTAAGCTTTTCTTGTTTGATCTCATTGTGAATTGTTTGGATATTGTCCATTTGCTTTTGAGTCGTCCGTTATTCTATTAACAAGAATCTATTCTTCCACAAAGAATTAGTAACTTTGTGAATTGTTTGGGTGAAGGTAGTTCACTATCAATCTTGGGAATGACACCCTAGGAAGGTAAGTTGAGAGTAGAAAAGGGCAAGAGGTGAGCATATCTGAGTGGTGCTATCCAAGCATAATTGAGTGTAAACACGAGTGATGGTAAGGAACTCTTACTACTAACTTTGTTTGCTCATTTTGCAGGTAGGTACCAAGGAGTTATAAGGCAACATGTCATACATAGCCTCGGATACTTGTGATGATGACATGGAAATCGATGCTTGTAGTGATGAAGGCTACGATTCTAATATGGAGGCCTATGAAGGCTATGATGGAGCCAACGAGGGCTATGAATTTGAACATGAAAGTGAAGCCTATGAGGGCTATGATGGTCCATATGTCCGTGAACAATATGGTGATGAGTCCTACTACTCCGAGAGCAAATATGAAGCAAGTGCTCATAGAACGTATGATGAGGATGAAGGAGTAGAAGAACCTCATTATGAGTCCTCTAATGATGATGAAGGTTCTCACACTACACACCATGAATATGAAGGCAATGTGCGGTACAATGCTTTCTTTCGTAGGTCCTATGAATCCTTTAAGGGAAATCTTGATGAAAATAGAAGTTGTGAGGTTGATTATTCTTCCTCGTCTTGTGCAACTTACTATCTTAAGAGAGGAGGTATAGATGTATGGTGGGCACCAATCCAAATGCATCGTATGGGCCATAGAAGAGGTACATTTCCTAGTTCTCAAAATACAAGGATGTGTGATTCTTATCCTAATACCAATGTGTCTTACATGTAATATGAGAATAGTGTTAGAGGAAGTAGAGTGAATGCAAGGTTCCAAGATAGGCATGACCCGGTGAGGAAAACTCTTGGAACAAAAGTGAATATAAATGGGGTCATGGGATTTGATCTTGTGCTTGATGATCAAAGTTTTGCTAATGTCATATCCCGTAAGGTGGTGGAATATCTTAGGCTACCTTTCCGTCAAACTCGAAGTCCTATCCGTGATGAGAGGGGAGTTTGGGTTGATCAACAAGTAAAGGTACCTATTTCTCTTGGGGGCTACCAAGAGGAGGTTTGGTGTGATATAGGCTTGATGGATACTTGTAACATTCACTTGGGAGATGCTTGGTTAAAAATCATAGGATCCTATATGTGAAGGATTGGTACAAGTATATCATGGACTACAATGGGGAACTTCTCTTTCCACCAACACCTCCTAGAGAAGTGAAATCAAATGATCTCCTTCTGTTAAGGGATTGTGAAACCTTCTCAAGCATTAACAAATTAATGGCTTCCGTACAAAATAAATTTGAACAACTCCGTCAATGGTTTGCCAATATGAAGCCCAAGGAGCTACAAAAGATCATGGGGAAATCCGCTCCTCATGAAGATGAACCTAAGGAGTTGCTAGTGGAAGCAAAGCAAACTACTCCTTATGAGGTCGGCACTAAGGAGTCAAACATCGAATTCAAATTATCTACTCCTTGTGCTCCAAAGTGGAAACTTGAGTTGAAGGAGTATTCTAACCCTTCTGAAGGAATACTTGGCACTTGTCCTAACTCCAACGAAATTGAGAGAGAAAAGATTGAGAGGAATAAGGGTGTGAAAAGTGACAACTCTAGAGAGGAAAAAAGGAGAGGTTGTGTGGAGTGATGTGAGAGGGTTGTCACAACCTTATACTAACTCTTGTAACTTCTCTTCTTTGTCTAGTTGTCTTGATACATGTGCAGGTATTCTTGGAAGTAAACCCAATGAGGAACCTCAAAATGTGGAGCATCGTGAGGTGGTTGAAAGCTTCCAAGGGGAGAAAATGTGCTCCAATGATGATGACCAAGGTGGAGATTATTCTTCATATGAGCTACAAGGTAACAAAGTTAATCTCAACACTTTCATTAATGAAGTTGAGCATGATAGTGACTTAAGTATGGGTGATAGCTTACCTTTACATGAGTTTGATGAGTCTTTACCTTGTGTTGAGCTTACAAGCTATACCTTGTTTGAGGGTAATGTTTTGTTTGTGGATGATGAGGTCACTCCTAATGAAGAACCTAGTGGTGTGAATCTTGATTGTGAGGTAGCTCCTCTTGAGGGCTATATCTTATATGATAACCCACTTTGGTATGACAACACACTTTCCAAAGATGGAAATCTCTTCTTGGAAGATGAAAGTACGTCTACTAGGAAGGATTGTGTTAAAAGGAATGATCCTTTGGGTGATAACGTTAATTTTCTTAATTGTTTGAAAAACCCAATTAGTGATTATCCTTATGAAATTGGTGATAAATGTGATCCCTTGTATGACTCCCCACCTTTGTTTGATAAATATGAGGATGAACTAGATGACTTGAATTCTAGTCTCTTTGGTCCTAGTGGTGGTGAAGGTCAATTTGGGAATTCATATTTGGAAAAGGAAGGTGATAATTGTTTAAAATTTGATACTTGTCCCTTGGATTGTCCTAACCCTATTGGTATGCTTGATTGTGTTCTTGAATCCAATAGTGAGCTTACAACCGATGACATCATGGATGAGATTATCTTGCAGGACACCTTTCTTTACTACCTCTTTACACTTGATGATGTTTATACTTGTGTTCAAAATACATTGTGTAGAGGTAGAAAACTTCTTGGAGTGTGTGAATGTTGAGCAAACAAGACATATGGGTCTCCTATCCTTTTGACCCCGGAGATCCTTTGCTAGTATGTGATCTCATACTAGTAACTCTTATGGACCCTAAGGCAAATGTGTCATTTCCTATTATGGGTGCCTCTTATCTACTTGTATCCTTGTTTGATACACTTGTGCTTCAGTTGTGTGAGCTACAACTTTTGAATGCCAAGTCTATTAATTGTTTGTGGGAGAGTCCATGGGGTACACTTGGTACCAAGTTTGTATTGTCAACTTCTTGTCACCCTCTTTGGGATGGACATCTTGAAGTAGAGACTTGGACTCTTGGGAGTGTGCTTAGGCTCATGATTGGAGGGAACCCAACTTCTTGGGGGGACCATTTGTTGTTGATTGAATTAGTTTCTAATAGCATCCTCAATCCCTCTAGTAGCATGACTCCATTGATGATCTTACTTCCCTTGGGAAGTTGCTTGAGAAAGAGAGGCATAATTGGCTTGAAATATATTATCTCATCTTCGTGTGGTCTTACTTTTGAGAACACTATAGATGAGGTTAGTATCCTTATCACCTTTCTTTACTACCTCTTTGCATATGATGATGTCCATGTTTGTATTAGATTTGTTTCTTGTAGAGATAGGGATTACTTGGATTGGTCTAATTGTCTTTGTGACCAAGTTGAGTGGGACTTATATCCCTTTGACCCCGTAGACCCTCCAAGGGTGCCTCTTTGGCGTACTATTACTTGTGCTAACCCATGTGCTAACCCTCATACTATAATGAATTTGTGGTTGTTTATCCTTCCTATATTTTTGCAAGGTTTGGATTCAAGGATGAATCCTTTTCAAGAAGGGGAGGATGATATGATATCGCCCAGAAACGTTCATGCTAGACTTACACTTCAAGGTCTAGACAAGAGGATCCAATCCACACTCACCCTTGAAGCACAAAAGGGAGATTGGAAGAGCCTCATTACACTCCAAACAAAGCAATTCCACATTTGGATGATTGCTTGGAAGCAAGAGGGAGAAGACACCATGAGATGGTTGCTGCCCTAGGTGTGCGAAACCATGTGCGACCCGAACAATGGATGGTGCATTTTGTACACCCCAACGCACATAAGATGGTCAGTGAATCTGTTTAATGGTGCGAAGCAGAGGATGACACACATAATTAGTGGTGCGTTTCACACATACTTCGCACACCTTGTGCGTTGGGCCGAGTTGGAGTGTCTTTCAAGGCCACTATTGGGCCCTTATGTAATAGCTATAAATAGGGGTTCTCTTCCCTTTAGCCTTTCAGATTATGTTGACTTGAGATTTGAATAACTCTTTTGAGTGTAGCTTGTTAGAGGGTGGATTCCCTATAGTTTAGCTTAGTGTAGCTTAGGTTAGTGATGGGTGGATTCCCATTGCTGATCTAAAACTCCTTTACCTTGATTTTCACTTGAGTTGCTCATTTGTAGATTCATTTGGGTTACTCATTTCTATGGAATTCAAGCTCTCTTCCCCCTTGGTTTAGTTGTAGATTCAATTAAGCCTTTATTTCTTCACTTCTCATCTCCTATTTCTCATCTATCTTTAATTTCCACGTATTTGAAAGATTTCAATTGGTAACCCAAATTGGGATCTTATCATGAAATGAACTAGGTGTTATTGCTTGTTGGTTTACAAGTGTTGATTGTTCATTATTTGTGACTGTGGATTTATTTGACATTCGGTTGGCTCGGGTACCACGCTTGGTATGGGATATACTAATGGTTGGCTCGGGTACCACGCCTGGTATGGGATATACTAACGGTTGGCTCGGGTACCATGCCTGGTACGTGATATACTAACGGTTAGCTTGTGTACCATGCCTGGTACGAGAAATACTGACTGGTTGGCTCGGGTATCATGCCTGGTACGGCTTTACTTATTGCATTGTGCATTTGATTTGGTTCCATAAGTGGACCGGGCTGTGTTTATAAATTGTGATATTGTATTTTGGTCCTTGAGAGGCCGAGTTGTTATGTTGATCTGTGAGTTTGGTCTTGGTGTAGACCGAGTTGTATGTTTGACACTTAGGTATTGTCTAAAGGGGATCTAGGGTGGGTTCGATATATGTAATGCGGTATAATTATTGTGGATTATTGATCATAGTTGTGAAAGTGGATTACATGTGGGAACAAGCTAGGGAGAGACTTGTAGTCTAGAAGTACTTGTTGGCTTGTTTAGATGTTTCCTGTACTGTTACTTGACTTTTGTACTGTTCATATACTATTTATTTGGAACTGGCTGATGATCTTACCAGTACACGATGGTTGTGTACATATATTGTACTTGCATTTCTTTTATGAGTATAGGAAATCTTTCGGTGGTTGACGCACGACCTCACCTGCAGGCCTAACACTTCAAGATATCAAGGGTGAGCTGTTCGATCGAGCTGCCTTGGTTTCTTTCTTATTGGTTGTAGCCCACTTGTTTCGGGCTTAGACTATTGCTTATTTTGGGGTTGCATCCCCGTACTCTAGATTTTGGTAGCATTTTGGTACGATGACTTTTAGATTCTAGGGAGGGATTTTTCGCAGGTTATTTATAAGAGATTTAGACTGTTTTGAATTATTAGTTTATTTCTTGCATTCTGGTTTTAAGCTGTTAGAACAGGTTAAGTTTGTGGTCGTTGATGGTTCGCTTACCCGAAGGTGGATGGGTGGGTGCCACTCACGGTGGTCTGGGTCATGACAAAAGATGGTATCAGAGCTCTAGGTTCGTTGATCTCTTCCTACCAAAATAGGTCTAGTAGAGTCTTGTGGTACAGAGACGTCTGTACTTCTCCGCGGGAGGCTATAAGACTTTAGGAAAAGTATCTCTTCTTTCTTCCTTCGTGCGGTAACTTGATTCCAATTGGTATCTGGTGATACAAATTGGTATCTGACTATTTTACTCTTCTGTCCTTAGATGGTTAACACCAGGAACAATGAAGCTAGAGTGGTGGTCCCAGTAGCAGACTCGGCTGTCAGAGGTAGAGGCAGGGGTAGGGGCAGAGGTCGAGGTAGAGCCACACCCGCCAGGGGTGGAGCTCAAGCTGCTACAGGAGTGCGAGAAGCAACCCCTCCCCCACCTCAGGAACAAGTTTTCAAAGATGTGGAAGTTGTTGTGGAGGATGATGGGGCGCAAGCAGAGGCAGCATCGGCTGGAGGTGCAGGCCTTCCCCCTATGACGCTCAAAGCACTTCAGCAGGCTTGGAACTTCGTGAGTGGTTTGGTTGGTGCCGGAGCCACCCCCGCAAGTGTTTCAAATCAGGCTTTGGGCACTCAGCCAGCATATCCTACGGCTCCTAGGATGGATGCATCTTCAGGCACACGTGATTTCTTCAGGCCGATGCTAGGCCCGATAATGACAGGAAATGAACATGAGATGCTGACCAAGTTTCTCAAGATAAAACCTCCCACATTTCAGGGTATTATAGGGAAGATGCGTATGAGTTCATCTTGGACTGCTATGAAAGGTTGCACAAGTTGGGTATTATGCGACGGCATAGGGTGGAGTTCATCACATTCCAGCTGCAGGGTGATACTAAGCAGTGGTAGAGATCTCATGTGGAGTGTCGGTCGTCTGTTTTGCCTCCATTGACTTGGGAGGAGTTTCATGCTCTCTTCTTGGAGAAGTACGTACCCCGTACTCTGAGGGACCGGAAAAAGGATGAGTTCTTGGCTTTGGAACAGGGAAACATGTCAGTTTCTGCTTATGAGGTAAAATTTCATGCTTTGTCTCGTTTCGCTACTCAGTTGTTGGGTTCAGAAGAGGAGAGGGTTCAATTGTTCATGAAGGGTCTGAATACTGAACTGTAGGTGTTGTCCGTGAACATGACTTTGGCAGGGAAGGGATTTAATGAAGTGGCAGATTATATAAAGAAACTTGAGGGAGTTAAGCAAAAGCCGGGCAGGATAAAGTGTTAGCCAAGAAGCCCCAGAATGAGGGGAATTAGGGTGGGCCAGGTAACTTCCAGGGAGGCCGGGGAGATAGAGGAAACGGCGGCGCGGGTAGGGGTGTGGCACAGCCAGCCAAGGAAGTAGCTCGGATTGATGACTGGGCTCAGTGTTATGCATTTCTAGAGAGGACCGAGGCTGAGGCATCAGATGCAGTGATCACAGGTACCATTCTTGTCTGTGATAGAATGGCTTCGGTACTATTTGACCCAGGTTTTACATATTCTTATGTGTCTGTGAGTTTTGCTTTGGGTCTGGACTTGATATGTGATATCCTTGATTCCCATATCCATATTTCTACCCCGGTTGGAGAGTCTGTGATTGTGACTCATGTTTATCATAATTGTTCTGTTATATTTTTGGGGTTGCATACGTTGGTAGACTTGGTAATTCTGGATATGGTAGACTTCGACGTCATTTTGGGCATGACCTGGTTATCCCCTTATCATGCTGTGTTGAATTGTAACACCAAGTCTATGGCTCTAGAAATTCCTTGTAAGGATAGGCTAGAGTGGGAAGGAGTGTACAGGGCCAAGTCGGTCAAGGTGATATCGTTTGTTCAGGTTAGAAAGCTAGTGGGGAAGGGGTGTCAAGCCTTTTTGGCTCATCTCCGAGATGATAGTGTGGAGTCCCTATCTATTGAGTCAGTTTTACTTATTTCAGAGTTTCGAGAGGTGTTCCAGGGGATTTTCCTGGTATGCCTCTAGACATGGATATCGATTTCTGAATTGACTTGGAGCCGGGCACTCGCCTAATTTTTATCCCTCCTTATCGTATGGCTCCGACAGAGTTAAGGGAGCTTGAGTCTCAGCTTCAGGAACTCCTAGATAAGGGATTTATCCGTCCCAGTACTTCTCTTTGGGGTGCTCCGGTCTTGTTTGTGAAAAATAAGGATGGTAGTATGCGGATGCGCATAGATTACAGACAACTGAACAAGGTCACTATCCAGAATAAGTACCCTTTACCCCGTATTGATGATCTTTTGGACCAGCTACAGGGAGCATCTGTGTTTTCGAAAATTGACTTGAGGTCGGAATATCATCAGTTATATATTAGGCCTGAGTACATTCCTATGACTATTTTTTGGACTCGGTATGGACATTACGAGTTCTTAGTGATGTCGTTTGGGTTGACCAATGCACCGGAAGTATTTATGAGTTTGATGAATGGGGTGTTTAAATCTTACTTGGATTTGTTCGTCATCATTTTTATTGATGATATTTTGATCTATTCCAAGAGTAAGGAGGAGCATGCTGAACATCTCCGTATAGTGTTGGACATTTTGAGTCATCAAAGGCTTTATGCGAAGTTCTCCAAGTGTGAGTTTTGGTTGACTTCAGTAGCATTATTGGGGCATGTAGTGTCAGAAAAGGGGGTGATGGTAGATCCCCAGAAGATTGAGGCAGTCAAGAGTTGGGTCCGCCCTAGCTCGGTGACTGAGGTGAGAAGTTTTATGGGACTTGCAGGCTACTATCGTAGGTTCTTCAAGGATTTTGCATCGATTGCTACCCACTTGACAAGGCTGACTCAGAAGGAGGTACCGTTTGTGTGGTCCGACAAGTGTGCGGAGATCTTCCAAAAGCCCAAGACCCTTCTGACCACGGCTTCTATTTTGTCCTTGTCGGTTGAAGGTATGGACTTTATTATTTATTGTGATGCTTCACATTCGGGTTCGGTTGTTGTGTTGATGCAGGATAGGAATGTGATAGCATATGCTTCTAGGCAGTTGAAGGTTCATGAAAGGAACTATCCAACTCACAATTTAGAGTTGGCACCGGTGGTGTTTGCGCTCAAGATTTGGAGACGCTATCTCTATTGTGTCAAGTGTGAGGTGTTCAGTGATCATCGCAGCCTGCAATATGTTTTTACTCAGAAAGATTTGAATCTGAGGCAGAGAAGGTGGATGGAGCTGTTAAAGGACTATGATGTGATCATTCAGTACCATCCGGGAAAGGCTAATATGGTGGCAGATGCATTGAGCCGGAAGATAGTTAGCATGGGCAGTGTGGCTTGTTTGGGAGTGTCCAAACGACCATTGGAAAGGGAGATTCAAGCCTTAGAATCTAAATTCATGCACTCGGGTGTCTCAGAACAGGGTGGTGTATTGGCCAGTGTTGAGGTCAAATCCACATTCATGGAAGAGATACAGGCTAATCAGTTTTAAGATTCGCAATTGAGCAAACTATGTAGCAAGGTAGTGTCCGGAGAGTCCGAGGATGCCACGTTAGACGCTGGTGGGGTTTTAAGTTTTAGAGGAAGGATTTATGTTCCTCGGGTTGATGACATGATTCAGAAGGTGTTGGCAGAGGCTCATGGTTCACGGTATTTAATTCATCCAGGTGTAACCAAGATGTACAAAAATTTGAGGCAACTTTATTAGTGGCCTGGGATGAAAAGGGACATAGCGGATTTTATGTCCAAGTGTCATAATTGCCAGCAGATCAAGTATAAACACCAAAGGCCTACAAGACTACTTCAGAGAATGTCCATTCCAGAGTGAAAGTGGGAACGGATAGCCATGGATTTTGTGGTCGGTCTCCCTAAGACTTTGGGGAAGTATGACTCTATTTGGGTCATTGTTGACAGGCTGACCAAGTCAGCTCACTTCATTCCGGTCAGGGTGGATTATAATTTGCAGCAATTGGCTAAGATCTACGTGAAAGAGGTTGTGAGATTGCATGGGGTGCCATTGTCTATTATTTCAGACAGGGGTACGCAGTTTACCTCCAAGTTTTGCGGTAAGTTGCATAAGGAGTTGGGCACTCAACTCACCTTTAGTACAACCTTCCATCCTCAGGCTGATGGTCAGTCGGAGAGGATGATTCAGGTATTGGAAGACATGCTGAGAGCATGTGTGATTGATTTCGGGGGTCATTGGGACTAGTTTCTACTGTTGTATGAGTTCTCATTCAACAATAGCTACCACTCCAGTATCGACATGGCACCGTTCGAGGCTCTGTATGGGAGGAGTTGTAGGTCACCTATAGGGTGGTTTAAGGAAGGCAATGTAAAGACTTTGGGCGTAGACTTGGTAAGAGAAGCACAAGAAAAGGTAAGAGGCATTCAAACCAAGTTGCTAGCTGCCTAAAGCAGGCAGAAGGAATATGCGGATCGCAAGGTAAGGGACATGGAATTTCAAATTGGTGAGCAGGTATTGTTGAAAGTGTCACTAATGAAGGGAGTTATGCATTTCGGTAAGAAGGGAAAGCTCAGCCCTCGGTTCATCGGACCATTTGAACTTCTTGATATCGTAGGGCCAGTGGCTTACAGATTAGCACTCCCGCCCAGTCTGTCGGGTGTCCATCCGGTATTCAATATATCCTTGCTGAAGCGATACCATAGGGATGGGGACTACATCATCAAGTGGGATGAGGTGTTGTTTGATAAGGATCTTCGCTATGAAGAAGAACCGGTTTTGATTCTTGATCAAGATGTCCTAAAAATGAGGACAAAGGTGATCAGTATGGTAATGGTTCAATGAAAGCATCGTCCGGTTGAGGAAGCCACTTGGGAAACCGAGAAGGACATGCTGGACAAGTACCCTCACCTGTTTGAGGATACAAGTACTACTCTTTTTGCTCTTTACTTTCTGTATTTTCGTGTTTGATTGTTTGGGGATGAACGATGGGTAAATTGATATTTGTTGTAATGACCGGGTCCATCATTATGGGTGAACCATTCGTGCCAATTCTTAGAGTTAGAAAACTCCGAATTTGGGAGTTTGAAATTCTGGGCTAGGCTAGTCTCGGCCAATTTTGGATTGAGGTATGGTCTAGGGCAATCCGGGTAAGGATGGGGTTAAATGTATTGATTTGAGCTAGTTTTCCTTTTATCTGAGATATCAAAGAGTTCGGGGAACTTTTCAGAATTGAATTCAGGTAAGTAGAACTCCCAGAATCGAGGTTGACATGAAGGGGTTGTTCCGGGACGTCGGAAAAATAAGTGTTATAAAATAGATCAATTTTGGGGACTTTATGACCTTTTTTCCTGTGTAAACCGCCTTAGTGGAGAAAATACCACTCCAGCGGAAGTCAACGTCGGTCAGCCTCTGCCATAGGGGACGACTCCGCTACGGCGGTACCGCTATAGTGGAGCGGACCGCTATAGCGGAGCGTGATGGGATTTAACGCAGAAACTTCCCCAAAATAATCTAGTTTTTCTTCAAGACGTTTTGGGAGAAGGAGGGGGATTTTGGGTAATTTCCATCTATTTTCACCATGTTTTGTCCTAAAGGTAAGGATTCTACTCCCCAAACTCCGTAATATCATTCCTACGCTATAGAATTGCTAGGGGTGAACTTGGGGAAAGGTTTGGGATAACCTAGGATTGTAAAATCTGGGGAAAAGGGGGAATTGTAAGGTGCTAGAGCTCTTGGGTATCATTTATAGTTAATGGGTAATGATCACCAAGCTTAAATTCTCTAAATGTATCGGTATAAATGATAATCTTAGGTGAATTAATGGTAGGAAAGCCCGGAAAGAGTTGGGATATTCATGGTTTGACCTGGGGATTAGAATTTTGTATAATCCGGATAATTTAGGCCAGTTAATTAACTATAGTGTTTATGTGTTTGTTTCTAGACCAAGAACAAGCAAGGGATCTTGAAAAATGGAAAGCTCCGGCACTGTAAAGCTTAATTATTCGAGGTAGGTGATGGTTATTGATTCATGTATGCATTGTATGTTTGTGTACTTTAGTCTAAGTATTGTATGTGTTGCATGTTTAGGGAATGATTAGGAATGTCTAAGAGTCCTATTTTCAGTCTTATGAAATGAACTAGGTGTTATTGCTTGTTGGTTTACAAGTGTTGATTGTTCATTGTTTGTGACTGTGAATTTATGTGACATTCGGTTGGCTCGGGTACCACGTTTGGTACGGGATATACTAACGGTTGGCTCGAGTACCATGCCTGGTACGTGATATACTAACGGTTGGCTTGGGTACCATGCCTGGTACGAGAAATACTGACTGGTTGGCTCGGCTATCACGCCTGGTACGGCTTTACTTATTACATTGTGCATTTGATTTGGTTCCATGAGTGGACCGGGCTGTGTTTATAAATTGTGATATTGCATTTTGGTCCTTGAGAGGCCGGGTTGTTATGTTGATCTGTGAATTTGGTCTTGGTGTAGACTGGGTTGTATGTTTGACACTTAGGTGTTGCCTAAAGGAGATCCAGGGTGGGTCTGAGATATGTAATGTGGTATAATTATTGTTTATTGTGGATTGTTGATCATAGTTGTGAAAGTGGATTACATGTGGGAACAAGCTAGGGAGAGACTTGTAGTCTATAAGTATCTATTGGCTTGTTTACATGTTTCCTGTACTGTTACTTGACTTTTGTACTGTTCATATACTATTTATTTGAAACTGGCTGATGATCCTACCAGTACACGATGGTTGTGTACTGATACTGCACTTGTATTTCTTTTGTGAGTATAGGAAATCTTCTGGCAGTTGACGCACGATCTCACCTGTAGGCCTAACACTTCAAGATATCAAGGGTGAGTTGTTCGATCGAGCTACTTTGGTTTCTTTCTTATTGGTTGTAGTCCACTTGTTTCAGGCTTAGACTATTGCTTATTTTTGGGTTGCATTCCCGTACTCTAGATTTTGATAGCCTTTTGGTACGATGACTTTCAGATTCTAGGGAGAGATTTTCCGCAGATTATTTATAAAAGATTTAGACTATTTTGAATTGCTAGTTTATTTCTTGCATTCTGATTTTGAGCTGTTAGAACAGGTTAAGTTGGGGGTCGTTGATGATTCTCTCACCCGGGGGTGGATGGTTGGGTGCCACTCACGGCAGTTTGGATCATGACAACTAGTTGGTGTCTCTGTTTCAATAAAAAATCATTGCTTTCTAATTATACTTTTTCATCTATTTCTTCATCAAAATTATCAAATACTCGTTCTAAGAATTCATGATCAATTTGAGTATTAGCATCAATATTTAAAGTAATTTCATTGATATACGTAAATTCTTTCGTATTAATTTTAATTCTAAGCATTTTTTAAGATTTAGTACCAACTTTACTAGTATCTGATTCTTTACTATTTTTTTCCAATAAAAATATTAGAGGCCTTACCTAAAAGCTTTGTTACAGTTTTTTTAATCGAAATTTATATTAATACTAAATGAAAATGAGAAGTAAGTGAAATATATATAATACAAAAATAAATACAGAAATTAAATAAATAAAGAGATAGAATGAATATATCAAACATTTGCGTAAAAGAAGACGTATATAATCAAAAATTGAGAGATGAAACTTGAAGCTTAAAGATTGCTCTGAAATAATTCACCAAACTTCAAAGTATAATTATTAATAAAATTAAAAAATATTTAAACAAATTATAATTGTAGTTGTGAGAATGAGATAATATAGATGGGAGAGTAGATGATTTGTGAGAAATAGTGAAAGGATGGAAGGGTATTTATAGTTTAGAAATAGGACTTCAGAAAATTTTGAGGTTAAAAAAAATTAGGAGGGTAGGAGGTATTTTGGATGAAATAGCCAGCGGGGGTGGGGGGGGGGGGAGGAGGTAAGGGTCCAATAGTCATTACCCACTGACTCCCTCCAACGGCCATTTAAAAAAATAAAACAATTAACTCCAATTTGATCAGACCGGTACTAATAACAATCGGACTGAGTTCACCAATTAAATCTCTCCCACTCATCCCATTTCTCGACTTGATATCTACCCACCCCAGTTCTCCCCCCTTTACCTAGTATCGGTAATCATCGACAATAAAATCGATAATGAATTGGATCAGAATTGATAATTACCGATTTTACTGCCTGCTTTATACATCCCTCATGAGTTATCTTTTTTTACGTTAATTTATCGATTTTTAATTTTTTTAATTGGCGTTTGAACAAGAAAATACTTCTTTTTCTATTTTTTATTTTCTGTAAATCTTTGGATCTAAGTTGCATAAATAGTAAGGTCCGATTAAAATATTATGTTAAACATTTCTTTCAAGACTTTCATGATAATCACGTTCATATATTAAAATCAACTAGCTAATTAAATATCTTTTTATTTTTTAATTTAATACTATTAGAGTTTCATAAAATTGTAGAGCTAGATATGTTGCTGTTTGTTTAATTTTGATTGTAAGAGTAATTCTTTTATTGAAAAACTTCAAGAGTGTTCTATGACGACCCCCTCCTCCCCTCCCCTCCCAGAACCTTTTATTTCTTATTTTATTTAATTTTTAAACACTAATTTATATGCTTAAATACGATATATGCACATATTTAATTATACACATTGACCCTACTAACTTTTTCTTTTAATTTTCCTTCTTAATTATGATCACGTGGATGCCACTTCTTTACCTTTCTCTTTAATCAATCTTAAGCCTTAATGCTCACATAGCTTTTTTTATTATTATTTTCTCCTCTTTCAACTTCATTCTTCTTGATGATTGAAGTCGTAGCATTTTTGACGATTGAAAATTAAAGGTTATTTGGTTAGTTATTTTTCTATTTCTTTGAGTAAAGGTTAGTTATTTAACATTTAATTTGAGATTATATTTAATTAAAATTTACTACTAGAGATATTGTTAATTTCAAAAAATAAAAAATAAATTTATATTCAGTAGTATGTGTATGTTAGTGTCATGATGTTTCATTATTCAATTCATACCATATTATGTTCATATTGTTATGAAATTAGATTTTTTTTAAAATCAGAAGACTACCGTGCTAGATTTTATTAAAGAAAAATTATTGAGATATAGGCCCAATTACATCAAACAACAAAGGTAAAAAAAAAGATTAAAAAAAATCAAAACAAAAATAAACTAATATTAAAACCTTCATCTCAATTTAAAAACATCTAGACAGATTCGCCGTGTCGTTTGCGCTTTGTATTTTTTATTAATTTTTTTATACTATTTTAATTCTTAAGCTTTCACAAAGATAAACGTCATTTCAGTGGTCAACCTTCTTCAATGTCTCTAATACGTCAAAATTTGAAAGTAAGTTAAGTCTGTCCTTTCTTCTTTTGTTCCTCTTTCAATAGTGTAACAAGTATTTGTTGTACATATCGCCTTAGTTTAAATCAATTTATTTTTAGACTTCGAGCTAGAAAAATAAAATAAAATCTAAATTAAATTAGACGTGTGGTAGATCCTCTAGTCTTACAATCGGGGCCTAGGACTTTCTTTTCTGAGGACTAGATTCAAAATTAATTTTTTTCTTTCTCATATAATTTTTTGTAATGTAGTATTTGTTCTTTGATTATAATATCGTATAATGTAGCATTCATTCTTTAATTATAATGTCATGTAAAGTTTAATGTAGTTATTCATTAGAAGATGAGTGGGTTTACTTTAATTACTTTAAGATGGTATTATGGTGGGGTGTTAAATTAAATAATAAAAAATTAATATATAATGATGGATAAATTATAAATTTTTTTAATATTGATGTGTATAGAATGACCTACTTTAAGTTGAGAAATTATATTAAAAAAATAAAATATACCATATTTACGTATTTAGTATTAGACTGAATTAGTAGTGATATTTTAAAAAATATTGATAGTGATACTAATATTTTAGACATGTGTTATTCTTTGAAAGATGAAAATAAAATAGAGGTATTTGTGAAGCACTTGATTGATGAACCACTTATGGCCCCCATTTTATTAAAAAATTATTAGTTAAGAAAATATAAAAAAATCTGATCCAACTTTTAATAAAGAATTTGAATGAATGAGGATCAAATTATTCGGGTAAGTGAGGACCCTTTAAATAGTGAGGTAGATGGTGAGATACTACAAGTGCTATTTCTATCACAATTTTAACTATATGTACTTTTAGTAGAGCTTCTTCTATCATAATTTTTGTGACTATTATAGCTCCTGCTATTACAGTTGGTGTTACTGTAGCTCCTACTTCTGCAAATCATGGCATTGTAATTGTGTTATTATAAATCATGATGAAATAGATCTAGGTTTTGTTGGATCTAAACTCATAAAAACAAAAAAATAAATAAAAATTGATTACTCAACTGAGGATAGTGTTGAGTTTGAAGGTTGATTAGTTAAAGATAATGAGGAAGATTATGGTAGTGTTGTGCATAAGCAGGTTAAGGAGTTGAGGGGGTGAAAAAAGATTTCTCAAAACAAGAAAAAAAGAAGAAGAGAGTATCAGCTGATATTGACGAGGTATCAACTGACATTAACGAGATATCAGTAGATGAAGTTAGATTGGATCTACATTTTAGATGAAATTGAAACAGATAAAATAAATTATGAAGAAAGGTTAGGAGTAGATGAACCTTGCTATCCATGCTATGATGCTGATAATTTTAAAACTGATGAAGATAAGTATCGTGATCAGAAAAATATGAAGATGTTAAAGCTAATATTATAAATTGTGTGGCGATTGAATATGATCGTTATATTATCAACTGATGTAACTAATAATATTGATTTCAAATAAAATACTACAAGCAAGCTAAAATGAAATAAAAATACAATAAATTCAATGATTTTTTTAAAAAAAAAGATCAAAGAACAACAAAAAAACTACAAGAGAAAGTAATTTACAGTCCTAGGAACCATGAATTATAGTATTGAACTGTTTTTAGTATTTTTAAAGTTATTTAGTAGATATGAAGATATTTTCTCACTTTCTCTTTAGAATGGTAATATATTAATATTAAGAGGCCTTTTATTTTATATTTAATTATTATTAAATTTTTTTATCTTATATAAGACTTTATGAAATGCATTTTTTTTTTGACTATTTGTTCCTTTTATGTTTATTTAATTTGCTTTTCTTATGAAATCTCAAATAATGTTGTGTCTATTCAATTGCTCTGATAAAAATAATTTATTGATAATTAATTTACACAAACTTTGATAGAAATAATTTATTGATATATATTGATATATAAAATCTGTCACGTTACATATGGCAAGTAAAACATAGCTCCTACTATATACCTTATCCAATTTCTATTATGAAAATTTAATTAGTTCAATTTTTGAATCACTACTTTAAATTAATTTATTGATAAACATAACAATAACATAAATTAAAATATACCAAATTAACTTTTAATTGAGCCCATATCATTTTTATTTTTTTTAAACAAATTCAAATGACCTTTCTTTGCGGCTCTTCTCCACTATCAAATTATCAATATCAATTATTTGCTCAACAATTTACACCTTTCTTCTCCCTACCTCTTCTTTAAACTCTTTAATTTTATTCACTAATTTTGAAAGGATATTTTAATTTTGGATTCTCATTGAAAAAAGTTATAATATTTACACCAATTTTCTTTAGAAAAAAGTACATTACCATTAATACAATTTAAGAAAATCAACAATATAAGAAAAAACACATACATCATAATTGGATAAGATTAAAAATCTTCTTTTATGATTTGATTTCGATCACAAATTCTGCATATATAGTAAAATTTTATATTTGCATCGGATTATAACTTTGAGCATTGAGTTCACTTCTTTCATACAAAATTTATTCAACTGTTATACCTTTTTATTTTAGTTTTGTTTGTTTATTGTTGGACTAAAGATATCTTTTTTTATCAGGTGCCATCAATTTGTATAACTCTCACGCTTAATATTTTTATCGACGTTTATATTATTAGAGGTTTGATATTCTTTATAATTTTTTTCTAGCATTGCTTTAACTTTTAGTATTGTAATAAATATCTTAAATTTTTTTATGAAATATATTTAGTATGGACGTATGATTGTAAACTTTAAATTTACGAAAAATATTAAAGACATGAAATTTTTACACATAAAGTATGAAAAATCAGCTAATAAAAAGACATGCAAATCTAAGAATAATAAACAAAGAGACATACAAATTCAAGAAGATAAAGAACGATAATCAAAGCAAGCAAAAGAGTGACATTTATCAAAGTTAAGAGGACTGAATACACTAAAGAGTAATAATCACAACAATATAGATGAAAATTTGATAGAAAGCAATCGAGTTTAACAGTTTTCGATTAACTTTCTAAGTATCTTAACTTGTATATATCATTTTGTTATTTTGCTATTTTTTAGGTTTACGCAGTTTCACAACTATAATTTTTAAAATTTTAAATTATCTAAAAACATATTAAAGTGTACAATGAAAATATTTTTATTACAAGATGAAATGAAAATTATACCAAAGCTATTAAATACTGAATCAAATTTCAGAAAGATCAATAAAAAAATTCTCAAATCTCACGAAAATCAATAAAAAAAGCTCTCCTCTATCGTCTTTCTTTTTACTTACTATTTTTTTTTGACATATATCTTCATAAAGCTCAAAACTTTATGAAACCATAAAATCAAATTTGTCAGATACATCACAAAATTAACAATTTCACAAAGGTGAATTTAAAACCCTCTCCCATTTTTTTTTTCCTTTTGCTTACTGCAATTCTTTTTGGTAAGAGGAGTTATTGTGTTTAATCACAAAAAATCTTTTTTTTTATGAATTTTTTGAATGTTCACTCTGTTACTAACATCATAAAATTCTAGAAGAATCAGTTCTCTTCTGGTACAACAGCATATCGATTTCTTAATGTCTTTAACATACCCTCCTCCCTAGATTTTTAAGGATTTCTCTTTGAATTATTTTCGTCTTTATCATATGAGTTTTGCAATTTTTGGTAAGCTTGTACCTCGATTTTTTTTTTCTAATTACTATATTCTTTAGCATAAAAATTAAAACTTCATAAACTCATAGAACTAAATTTATCAGATGCTTATTTAACCATCATTTTTTCTTTCACTTAATGCCCTCTCTTTGATCCATAAAATCAAAATTTTATAAATTCATTCAATTAAATCCGTCATATACACAAATAAAATTAAAGATGAAGAGAAAAGAATAACAGAGAAATACTTTAAAATTTTAGCAACATTCTGAGAAACTTGAAGATAAGAAAAGCTTTGACAGATGAATAGCAAATAGATTTGAAAAGAGAGAAATTTGATGAGAACATAAAAGAAATTTTATAAACAGAGATAAAACTTGACATGAAAGTCACATATAATGAAGCATTGACTACACAATCACGTAGAATAAAATAAAGGTAGGACAACTGTTACGACCCAGACCGCCGTGAGTGGCACTCACCCAACCCCCGGGTGAGCGAACCATCACTTCCCAGAACTAAACCTTTCTAATAGCTCAAAATCAATGTGCAGAAATTAAACTAGCAATCAATATCAATAAATCAACTCTATTATTGTGATGACCCTTTTGGTCATCTTCATATTTATGTATTTATTATACTGTTAGAGCTTTTCTGTAGTGGCCCCAAGTCATTTATGGCTTGCTAGGACCGGTAGTTTGGTGCCCTGGTCGTTCGTTTGGTTGTTTTGCCCTTTTTCCTATTTTAGAGCTTTAACTTAGAATAACGTTGACTTTAGTCAATATTCTTAGCTAACGTGCTCGGAATTGAATTCTGACAGTTCTGTTAGCTCCATAGCATTGTGTTTGGTCTAGTTGGACCTTCAGTTGAGTCCTGAGAATTTCCGGTGTGGGTTTTGTGTGGTTTTCTCTGTTTTCAGGCCATTTGGAGTTGAAGATGTAACTTTGGGTGACTTTCGATGATTGGAGTGTCGAATTTGAAATTCGACGATTCCATCAGCTCCGGAATGTTGAGTTTGGGTTGAAAGGTGGTTGGTTCGGGTTCCGGCTGAGACGGACTCATTTCGAGCCTTTGGGTTCCATTTCGTTAGTGTTGACTTGGATCAACATTTCTCCGAAACGACCTCGTATAGAAATTTCGTCGATTCCGTTGAGTACGGAACGTCGTTTCCACTCTGTTAGCACTATTGGTTTCTTGATATTGGTTTTTGATTGTGCCCGAAATATCCCTCGAGTTTTGGAAAGTTGCAGACTTTTCCTTGTTGCAGGTGCAGGCATCAAGCCTCTATAGCGATCGCGAGACTCACCCTTCGCGACCACGATGAAGCGCCTGGCACTGTGTTTTTCGCGATCGCGTGATCGCCAGTCGCGATCGCGATGAAGTCCCTCCTTCTTGGTTCTTCACGCCTGCGTGGCAAGCCTTCGCGATCACGATTTTCTAGGTAGTGTGATCCTCGCGACCTCGACGGGTCCCTTCGCGATCGCGATGAAGGACCCTTGGCAGTATAAAACGTTTTCATTTCATTTTCCAGCCTTGTTTTCTCCATCCTCCACCAACTCTTAAGCCCCAATCTCCCTCTAAATCACTCCCAAATCAGTTCCTTGCCCCAGAAATTGTTGTGCCTCGATATCCCGTGAATTCCCTCGTCAATTGGTAAGTTCTCTTCCCCGTCTTGCTTTCTATTGTTGTCCTCTTCATTGGATTAAAACCACCATTGTTGCCATCCTCCTCAAACTTGAATTTTGATTATAGAATCAGTTCGTGGGTGACGTTGCGGCCTCGTGGACTCATCCAATTCATAGTTCTTGGCGTTATTCTCTTACTTGGTAGGTAATTCTTGCCTAATTTCTGATTTTATTCTTGAAATTTCATCTTTAAACCCCAACTTGAGCGAGCTGTTTTGGCGCCTTCTCTTGGCCAATTGTGCTCAATTTTGGAGCATGCCTTCTTGGCATCATTGGGGTCATCGTGATCTTTTTTATTTTGGGTTTCGAGTTGTGGGCCCCGCAGACCTGCTTTTCACCCGAATTTTGACCCGGCTATAATTATAGAAATATGGGTATCGTTAAACTCGTTTTAACGTATTACTTATGTTTATGATAGTTTGATTGTCATTTGGGATCTCTCGGAGTGATTCAGGCTTGGACGTTGTTGTTCGGGCAGCTTGTCATCGGACGATAGGTAGGTTACAGTTTAAACTCCCTAGACTTAGCATATATCGAATAAAATTGTACTAGCTAGCATCCTTGGGTTGGGTTATTAGGTTGGTACCACAGACCCTAACCGCTTTTCCATGGTTCTTCCTTCTTTCCTCTGTTGTGTGTAGTATTCTTAGTAGTGGATATTATCACCATTGTGGTCCTATGAGGCCTTGTTGACTCTGGAACATAGATGGTGGGATTATTGGGAATTTCCACGAGTCCCGGACATAGAAATATCTTTCTAGGCTAGTTATGCTTACTGAGTAGCTGTGGAGCTTGTGCAGGGCCGTTAGGTTGATTGTGGCTGCAGGGCGGCTATTTGTGTTTGATCATATCATTCCCATGCACATAAAAAGGATTTTCTACTCGATTTCTCTACGGTTTTGGCTTCGGGCCCACTATTTATGATTTCTAAACCTTGCATGGCCCCGGGGGGACCATTTTCAGAAAAATGTGTTATGAACGGTTTGGTATCCCTTTTATGGATCTTCTTGGGGTAAGAAAGGTTAAAAAGAGAGAGATGTCTCAGTTTTTGTATCCTATATTGGACTCGGGTGGACTGAGGTGCTAGATTGGTTCTGTTATTGGTAAGTTATGGTTTTTAGACTCGGTAAAGCCGAGCAACAGTCTGTTTACTAATTTTTTAGACCCAGAGATGCCCGGGCAGCCTTGGAGGGATGTTTACTGTATTTATTCCATTGATTTAGACCTGGATAGGATTTAGGAACCCATTTTGGGCATTTGTGACTAGTTGGATCCGGTGGTAATTCAGACGATATTTTGAGGTTAAAGTGCAGTATGTGGTCTACGAGTAGACCTCTATAGACCCTGTCGTTCCGGACCAAGTGCTACGGGCAAAAAGGTGACCGAGGGTAGGGGTTTACGGCGGAGCAGATGTACTCGGGAGAAGTCCTTCCATGGATCTCGCCTTTACTAGACCTTTGGGGCACCGAAGGGGGTAACATACTGACACTGAGATTGCATGACCTTGGCATTTCA
Source organism: Jaltomata sinuosa (assembly GCA_003996215.1). NCBI lineage: Eukaryota > Viridiplantae > Streptophyta > Magnoliopsida > Solanales > Solanaceae > Jaltomata > Jaltomata sinuosa. Next base: position 142,416 of record QJPP01001014.1, read on the forward strand.
TAGCATATCATTCATCTGTGGGAGGTACCACCCTTGTTTTCTATTTGTTGATTGTACGCTCCGGCAGTATGGGATGCCGAAGGGTTTGTTTTCACTTGTTTGTGTTCCTCGGTTGTATGGGCAGCTGGGGGACTGTAGGTAGACTCTTGTTATTTTATTATGGAATTGTTCCCCGTTACTATTATAGGTGTGGAGTTGGATATTGATAGGCTGTTAGTTTCTGGACTTGAAATTGATATGATTAGTTGATTGTTGTTCCTATTTTCCGAGCATGTCTACCTTTACTCTTCGCCCCTTTTCCTTATACTTGTGGTTACCGGTATACCATCCATTTCTAGAACTTGTTATGTATAAGTTGTTATTGCAAGGATCCCAGGTGCGCCTTTTCTTACTTTCACCTATGCCTGTTGTGTATATACTCCACTTGCTAGCCTTGTATGTTGTTCTTGTTGTCTTCCCTCTGGGCTAGTTCCTGTGTACTTTTTCGTTTATTTTCGTGATTGCTTGTTCCTATTCTGTCTGTTATTACTCTTTTATCTTATATGTGCCCAGTCGGCCTATGATACCTACTGGGTACCTTATGCTTCACATTTGGTTCTCACCCTACACCCTGCATCTTCTGGTGCAGATCCTAGTATGAGCCATCGCCGCTAGCTCATGGGAGATTCGTGCGAGGTGCTGTTTTGGTGATATTCTGGACTGAGGGTGAGCTCTTGTCAACCAGAGCTTAGCTTTTAGTTTATCTGTATATTTTGTACTCAATTACTACTCGGAGACAACTTTGTATATATTACTTTTGGATCCTTTGTACTCCTTATGTAGATCGGGCTCTTATACTCTATGATACCAGGTTTTGGGTTTGGCTTAGCTTCCACATTGTTATATTATTCGTGTTATCTATTTTCTTCATCTTGTTCCCTCAATTCCGCATATTAAACTATTCTTTCACTTGGATTGTTAGATAGTATCCCATTACTGACCATTCTGGGTTACGGGGATTGCTTCGCGTACTGGGGGTTATAGGTGCCATCATGGCTGAAAAATTGCATCATGATAGCTTGGTATCAGAGCCTAGGTTCACCGGTATCATCGGTATAGGAGCCAATGTCTAGTAGAGTCCTGCGGATCGGGGTGGAGACGTTCGTACTTAATCTTCGGGAGGCTATAGTGACATCTTAGGAAGAATTGGACTTTTCTTGTTTCTATCTCGTGTGTAATAACCTTGAAAGTTTTTGGAAATCTCACTTACTCTATTTCACTATTTTTCAAATGGTTCGTACGAGATCTTCAGCTTCTAGCGGAGGAGAGCCTCCTGCCCCTGCACCTCCGACTCTAGCTAGGGGCCGAGGTGGTCGTAGGAGTAGAGGTAGGGGTCGTGGACGCCCCAGAGCAGCGGCGCCTGCAAGGGCTGCTAGAGTTGAGATAGAGCCTAAGCCTGATTATGAGCCCGAGTTTTCTCCTGAGCAGTAACATGTGGACCCGGGGATAGCCCAGGTACCACCAGCTCTATTACCAGCTCCAACATCAGTTTCTATTCCAGCTTCATCCCCAGCTCAGTCTTCGAATATTCGGGGTTTACTTGTTCAACTTTTGGGTATGATTGGGGAGCGTCCTTCTGAGATAGCCCAGACATCTGCTCAGGGGTAAGCCCTGGGTGTTCCGAGTTCAGGAGCGCAGCCTGCTACTGCGGCTCCCCGTGCTGAGGCTATTTTGATCCCTTCAGTTGCACAGCCTCTTGCTCCTCGCCCAGCTATGACAGATGGGGAGCAGAAGGCTTTGGGTAGGTTCTTGTGATTGGCACCGCCGAGGTTTACTGGTACACAGGGTCAGGACCCCTATGATTTTATCACTACCTGTGAGGAGATGTTGCACCATTTGGGTTTATTGGAGACTCACGGGGTTGGATACACTACCTATCAGCTGGAGGGCCCAGCGAAGTTATGGTGGAGGGCGCAGGTTGCTTGCAGATCTTCTACATCGCCTCCTTTGACTTGGTCTGAGTTCTATGAGGCCTTTATGGCCAAGTTCTTGCCTCAAAGTGATTGTGAGTGTCGCAGGGAGCAGTTTACTCTGCTTATGCAGCGGTCTATGACCGTATCTGAGTGTGAGACCCATTTTCATCAGTTATCACCATTCGGAGCTATGATCATTCCTACTGAGCCAGACAAGATTCACAGGTTTTTTTGGGGATTGAGGTTAGAATTTAGAGAGCCAGTCAAGATATTGGTTGCCAGTGGTAGGTCATTTCAGGACATTATGGATTATGCTCGCACGGTAGAGGATATGCATCGTTATGACTCCGAGGCCAGAGATAAGAGGCCTCAACATTAGGGTGGCTATAGTGATTCCCGTCAGAGAGGTAGAGGTTTGGGCCAGTGGGGCCAAGGTTATCAGCCACAGCAGCATCAGGGTCAGTCCAGTCGACCGGTTCAGTCTTCACTTCAGGCTATGGGTGGTACTCCATTTGAGCAGGGTCAGAGTAGCCATCAGGGCCAGATCGATCAGTCTTCGATGGGTGCATCTTTCGGGGCATCAGGCTGTCGTGGCCATTCGAGTTTTGCCAATCCATATTGACACTTCAGGCTGTCAGGGCCTTGCTATGAGTGTGGGTTAGTGGGTCACTATGCGAGAGATTTCTCCCAGCAGGGTACAGTTCAGCCAACCGCTCCACCGGTAGAGCCTTTACGAGAAGTTCAGCCTCCAGCTAGAGGGGGTTGTGGTCAGGCTAGGGGTGGTGCCCCGCGTGGCAGAGCAGGTGGTAGGGATGGAAGTCGGGAAGGTAGAGGTCGTCGTCATTTCTATGCGGTCCATGGGAGACCAGAGGCAGAGGCCTCAGATGCTGTGATTAGAAGTACAATTTCTATATGCCATCAGTCTGCTACAACATTATTTGATCCTGGATCCACTTGTTCATATATATCTGCCTACTTTATGCCTTTTTTGGGGTTGGCTAGTGAGCCATTATCTGTGCCTAATTCTATTTCGATCCCAGTAGGAGATTATTTAGTAGTGGATCGGATTGTGAGATCCTGTGTGATATCTGTAAGTGATTTGGTGACGGGGTGATTTGATGATCCTTGATATGTTAGATTTTGATGTGATACTGGGCATGGACTGGTTATCCCCTCATCGTGAGATTTTAGATTGTTATGCCAAGACCGTTACCATAGCCGTGCCCAGTGTATCCCCAGTTATGTGGCAGGGTTCGGTTAACAATGCACCGTCTGGGATCATCTCTTGTCTTCGATCTAGGAAGTTGATTTCCCATGGGTGTTTAGCTTATCTAGAATATGTCCGAAATGCTAGTGCTGACCCTTCATCTCCTGAGTCTGTTCCGGTGGTTTGAGACTTCCTAGATGTGTTTCTTACTGAGCAGCCAGGCCTTCCACCTGAGAGAGATGTTGATATTTCCATTGAGTTAGAGCCGGGCACCGGGCCCATTTCTATTCCTCCCTAACGTCTGGCTCCTGCTGAGTTGAGAGAGCTTAAGGAGCAGCTCCAGGATTTGTTAGCTAAGGGGTTTATTAGACAGAGTGTGTCTCCTCTGGGTGCTCCTGTTCTCTTCGTGAAGAAGAAGGATGGGTCGATGCGGATGTGTATTGACTATCGACAGTTGAATAAGATGACAGTGAAGAATAGGTATCCGATGCCAAGGATTGATGACTTGTTTGATCATCTCTATGGTTCAGCTGTGTTTTCGAAGATTGATTTGAGGTACGGCTACCATCAGTTGAGGATTAGGGCGGAGAACATCCCTAAGACAGCATTCAAGACACGTTATGGCCACTACGAGTTCCTAGTGATGAATTTTGGGTTGACTAATTCCCCCGCAGCCTTTATGGATTTGATGCATAGGGTGCTTAGCCCATATCTGGATATGTTTGTTATAGTCTTCATTGATGACATTTTGATATACTCGAGGAGTACGGACGAGCATGAGCAGCATTTGAGGAATATACTTCTGTCATGACCCAAACAACCGTGAGTGGCACTCACCCAACCCCCGAGTGAGCGAACCATCACTTCCTCGAACTTAATCATCTAACAGCTCAAAACCAATATGCAGAAAATAAACTAGCAATCAATAATAAGGAAACAACTTCATTAACTTAACCTGCGGAAAAATACCCCCTAGAATCTTAAAGTCGCAGTACCAAAACAATCTACCAAATGTCTAGAATACGGGGATGCAACCCCAAAAAAAAGGAAATAGTCTAAGCTCAAAACAAGTGGGCTACAACTCTAAAGATAGATTCAAGGCAGCTCGATCGAAGCAGCTCACCCTTGAAGTCTGAAAATGCTAGAACTACAAATAAGGTCGCGTGTCAGCCGCTGGAAGATTGCCTGTACTCACAAAAAGAAAAGCAAGTGCAGTATCAGTACACCACCACTGTTTACTGGTAGGATCATCATCCAGTTCCAAATAAAACAGTGTATGAACAGTCCAACAAATCAAGTATAAGCATAGGAAAAACACGCAACAAGACAGGAGGCATCCCTAGACTACAAGTCTCATCCTAACTTGTCCCCACATGTAATCTACCTTTCTATGACTATGATCAACAATCCAATATAACCAATAAGAAATCCTTTTTATATAGCCCGATCCCACCCTGGGATCCCTTCTAACCAACACCTAAGTGTTAAATAAACAACCCGGTATACACCAAGACCAACTAAATCAGATATAACCATATTCCCGGCCACTCAAGGACCATAAGCAACTACCACAGTTCAATAACACAACCCGGTCCACTCATGGAACCAATACCAAATGCCATAATGCAACCAATATCAATGTAACAAATGCAGTAAAGTAAACCCATACCAGGCGTGGTACCTGAGCCAACCGTTAGTATATCCCATACCAGGCATGGTACCCGAGCCAACCGTTAGTATATCCCATACCAGGCTTGGTACCTGAGCCAACAGTTAGTATATCCCGTACCAGGCATGGTACCCGAGCCAACCGAATTTCAATCAATCCACATCATAATAATGAACAATCAACTTGTAAACTAACAAGCAAACACACAACTCAATTCACCAGACTGTAAAACAGGACCCTTAGACATTCCTAAACAATTCCATAAGCAATGCATCTCATATAAATACTTAGATAAGAGTACACAAACATATACATTCACAGGAATCGTTAACCATCACCTACCTCAAAATGATTCAAAGCTCTACTAAACCGGAGCTTTCTCATTCGCCGAAGTTCTTGCTTGTTCTCGGTCTAAAACAATATATAAGTACTAAATTAATACACAAGGCCTGTACATTACCCAGATTACACAAAATCCCAAACCCCAGGCCAACAATGATCATACCACCCTCTTCCCAGGCTTTTCCACCATTAATTCTTCTAGTTCTATTATTTTTTACAGATAAAATTAGGAAATTAATGTCACATGATCATAAAACAGTAAATTTAGCAACACCCAAGAACTTCTACACATAGAATCCCCCTTTTCCCCTGGATTCTACCCTCCCTAAGTCATTCCAAACCTTTCTCCAAGTCCAGTCCTAGCAATTCTACCACATAGGAAAAGTATTACGGAGTTCGGGGAGTAAAAACCTTACCTTAGGGAAAAACAATAATGAAGAATGGAGGAAAATCATCTAGAATTGCCCTAGCCCTTCTCCCAAACGAAATTGTGAAAACTGAATGTTTCTGCATTAAATCCTGTCATGCTCCGCTATGGCGGTCAGCTCCGCTATAGCGGTACTGCTATGGCAGAAGTTGACCGACTTGACTTCCGTTGTAGCGGTAATTTCTCCGCTACAGTGGAGGTTGTTATGGCGGAGTGTCAACCGCTACAGCGGTTGACACAGGACAAAAAGTCGTAAAATCTCCAAAACTTGTCCATTTTACAATACACTTAATTTACCGATGTCCCGGAATAACCCCTTCGCGTCAATCTCAATTCCGAGAGTTCTACTTACCCAAATTCAATTCCGAAAAGTCCCCCAGACTACTTTATGTTTTAGCTACGAGGAAAACTAGCTCAAAACAAGACATCCAAACCAATACTTACCCAGACTGCCCTACACCATACTTTGGTCCTAAACTGGCCGAGACTAGCCTAGCCCAGAATTTCAAACTCCTAAACCCGGAGTTTTCTAACTCTGAAAATTGGCATGAATGGATTACCCGTAACGACGGACCCGGTCATTACAACAGATACCAATTTACCCATCATTCGTCCTGAATGATCAAACCCAAAATTATAACAATAAATGAAGGATAGTGTAGTACCTGAATCTTCAAACAAGTGAGGGTACTTGTCCCGCATGTACCTGTCGGTTTCCTAGCTGGCTTCATCAATCGAACGATGCTTCCATTGAACCTTTACCATACTGATCACCTTTGTCCTCAGTTTCTGGACATCCCGATCAAGAATCAAAACTGGCTCCTCTTCATAGCAAAGATCCTTATCAAGTAACACCTAATCCCACTTGATGATGTAGTCCCCATCCCCATGGTATCTCTTTAGCATGGATACATGGATTATCAGATGGACACCCGACAAACTAGGCAGTAGTGCTAACTTGTAAGCCACTAGCCCTATAATTTTGAGAACCTCAAACAGACCGATGAACCGGGGGCTGATCTTGCCCCTCTTATCGAAATGCATGACTCCCTTCATTGGTGACACTTTTAGCAACACTTGTTCACCAACCTAAAATTCCATGTCTCGGACCTTGCGATCCGCATATTCCTTCTGCCTGCTTTGGGAAACTAGTAACTTGGTCTGAATACCTCTTACCTTTTCTTGCGCTTCCCTTACCAAGTCTACGCCCAAAGGTTTTACATCGCCTTCCTCAAACCACCCAATCGATGACCTACAACTCCTCCCATACAGAGCCTCGAATAGTGCCATGTCAATACTGGAGTGGTAGATATTATTGTATGAGAACCCACGGAAGTCGGTACTAAAGGTGAGTTGAGTGCCCAACTCCTCATGCAACTTACCCCAAAATTTGGAAGTAAACCGCGTGCCCCTGTCTGAGATGATGGACCGTGGCACTCCATGCAATCTCACAATTTCCTTCACGTATATCTTGGCCAATTGTTGCGAATTATAATCCACCCTGACTGAAATGAAGTGAGCTGACTTGGTCAGTCTGTCAATAATGACCCAAATAGAATCATACTTCCCCAAGATCTTCGGGAGACCCACCGCAAAATCCATGGCTATTTTCTCCCACTTCCACTCTGCAATGGGCATCCTCTGAAGTAGTCCTGCAGGTCTCTGGTGCTTATAAATTACCTGCTGGCAATTCTGACACTTGGACACAAAATCAGCTATGTCCCTTTTCATACCAGGCGACCAATAGAGTTGCCTCAAATTCCTGTACATCTTGGTTACACCCGGATGAATGGAATACCGTGAACCATGAGCCTCTTCTAACTCTTTCTGAATTATGTCATCAACCCGAGGAACGCATATCCTTCCTTTAAAATTTAACATATCGCCAGAGTCCAACGTGGCATCCCCGGACTCTTCGGATATTGCTTTGCTCCAAAGCCTGCTCAACTGTTAATCCTGAAACTGTTTGGCCTTTATCTCCTCTATGAATGTGGATTTGACCTCAACACTGGCCAAGATTCCACCTTGCTCTAAAATACCCAAGTGCATGAACTTGGACTCCAATGCTCGAATTTCCCTCGCCAATGGTTGTTTGGACACCCCCAAATAAGCCAAACTGCCCATGCTAGCTATTTTCTGGCTCAATGCATCTACCACCACATTAGCCTTACGCGGATGTTACTGAATAGTCATATCATAATCCTCCAACAATTCCATCCACCTCCTCTGCCTCAAGTTCAAATCCTTCTGAGTGAAGACATGCTGCAGACTGCGATGATCAGTGAACACTTCACACTTGAAACCATAGAGATAGTGTCTCCAAATCTTGAGTGCAAAGACCACCACTGCCAGCTCTCTAAATCATGAGTAGGATAGTTTCTCTCCTGCACCTTCAACTTCCTATAAGAAAAGGCTATCAAATTCCTATCCTGCATCAACACAACACCTAAACCAAAATGTGAAGCGTCACAGTAAACAATAGTGTCTTTACCTTCAACCGGCAAGGATAAAATATGAGCCGTGGTCAGAAGTGTCTTGAGCCTTTGAAAGCTCTCCTCGCACTTGTCGGACCACACAAATGGTACCTCTTTCTGTGTCAGCCTTGTCAAGTGAGTAGCAATGGAGGAAAAATCCTTGAAGAACCTCCAGTAATAACCTGCAAGCCCAACAAAACTCCTCACCTCAGTCACAGAGCTAGGCCGGGCCCAACTCTTGACTGCCTCTATCTTATGGGGATCTACCACCACTCCTTTCTCTGACACTACATACCCCAACAATGCTACCGAAGTCAACAAGAACTCACACTTGGTGAACTTTGCATAAAGCTTTTGACGTCTCAATATGTCCAACACAATACGAAGGTGATTAGCATGCTCCTCCCTAGTATTGGAGTAGATCAAAATGTCATTGATAAACACAATAATGAAGGAATCCAAAGATGACTTAAATACCCCATTCATCAAAATCATGAATGCTGCCAGTGCATTGGTCAAACCAAACAACATCACTAAGAACTCGTAATGCCCATACCGAGTCCGTAAAGCAGTCTTAGGAATGTCCTCTGACCTAATCTTTAGCTGGTGATACCTCGACCTCAAGTTAATTTTTGAAAACACCGATGCACCTTAGAACTGGTGAAAAAGATCATCAATATGGGGTAGCGGGTACTTATTACGGATGGTAACCTTGTTCAACTGCCTATAATCTATGCACATCAGCATACTACCATCCTTTTTCTTTACAAACAAGATCGGAGCACCCCAAGGCGAAGCACTGGGACTGATAAATCCTTTATCTAGGAGTTCCTGTAGTTGAGTCTTAAGTTCCCTTAACTCTGCCGGAGCCATACGATACGGAGGAATGGAAATGGCACGAGTGCCTGGCTCCAAATCAATACAAAAGTTATATCCCTATCCGGAGTCATACCAGGCAAATCCACTAGAAACACCTCTCGAAACTTAGAAACAACTAGAACTGACTCAATAGATGGGTACTTCACACTATCATCCCGGAGATGAGCCAAGAAGGCTAGACACCCCTTCACCACTAGCTTCCTAGCCCAAACAAATGATATGATCTTAACTGGCTTAGGCCTGTACACACCTTCCCACTCTAGCCTATCCTTACCCGGAATCTCTAGAGCCACAGTCTTGGTGTTACAATTTAACACAACATGATAAGGGGATAACCAGGTCATGCCCAAGATAATATCAAAATCAACCATATCCAGGATTACCAAGTCTACCCAAGTGTGCAACCCTACAAACACAACAGAACAGTCACGATAAACATGAGTCACAACCACAGACTCTCCAACCGAGGTAGAAACATGGATAGGGTAATCAAGGATATCACATACCAAGTCCAGAACCAACACAAAATTCATACACATAAGAATATGTAGAACCTGGGTCAAATAACACTGAATCCATTTTATCATAGACGAGAATGGTACTTGTGATTACTGTATCTGACACCTCAGCCTCGATCCTCCCTGGAAACGCATAGCAATGAGCCCGATCATCAATCCGGGCAACCTCCTTGGCCAGCTATGCCACACCTCTACCCACGCCATCGTTCCTTCTGTCTCCCCGGCCTCCCTAAAAGTTACCTTGCCCACCCTATGGATGACCTCTAGCATGACCACCTCTACCTGCCAGGACCACAGCCTTGGGCTGATGCTGAACCTGATTACCGGTCTGCCTGTGAGGGCACTCCATCTTAAAGTGGCCCAGATCACCACAATGGAAGCAACCACGATCAAGTGCAGGCCTTCTAGCAGATTAATAAGAAGCTCCCTGGCCTATAGGAGATGAAAACTGCTGAGTAGCTCCTGGACAACCACCTATAGCAGCTGGCAGAGCTGACTGAATAGGACGGGCTGAGTATACCTGCTGATTTTGACCCCTGGAGTATGAACCACCATAATTTCCCTCATTCCGGAGCTTCTTGGCTAACACCTTAGCCTTCCCCTCCTGCCTGACTACCTCAAGTTTCTTCACATAATCCACCACATCATTAAAGCCTTTCCCTGAAGAAGTCATGTGCACATACACTGCCTGAAGCTCAGTATTCAGATCCTTGATAAACAACTGAATCCGCTCCTCCTCGGAACCCAGCAACTATGTAGAAAAATGAGACAAGGCATGAAACTTTGCCTCATAAGCAGAGACTGACATGCTACCCTGCTCCAAATTCAAGAACTCATCCTTTTTCTGGTCCCTCAAAGTACGGGGTATGTACTTCTCTAAGAAAAGAGAATGGAACTGCCCCCAAGTCAGTAGAGGTAAAATAGATGACCGACACTCCACATGAGATCTCCATCACTTCTTGGCATCACCCTGAAACTGGAATGTGATGAACTCCAACCCAATACTGTTGCACAATGCCCAGCTTGTGCAGCCTCTCATAACAATCCAGTATGAACTCATAAGCATCTTCCCTGTTAGTACCCTGGAACGTAGGAGGTTTCAGCTTGAGAAACTTGGTCAGCATCTCATGTTCATTTTTTATCATTACTGGGCCTAGCATTGGCCTGAAGAAGTCACCTGTGCCTGAAGCTGCATCTATCCTAGTAGCCGTAGGATCTGCTGGATGAGTGCCCAGAGCCTTATTTGCAAGTGCCACGGGTATGGCTCCAGCACCAACCAGACCACTAAAGATGTTCCAAGCCTGCTGAAATGCTTCTGGTGTCATAGAAGGAAGGCCTGCACTTCCAGCCGGTGCTGCCTCTGCCTCAGCCTGTGCCCCATCATCATCCACCATAACTTCCACATCTTTGACAACCTGTTACTAAGGTGGGGGAGGGGTTGCTTTTAGCGCTCCTGCAGCAGCCTGAGCTCCACCCCTGGTGTGCGTGGCTCTACCGCGTCCTCTACCCCTTCCCCTGCCTCTACCACAGACAGTCAGGCCCACTGTTGGAACTGCCGGTCTAGCTCCATTGTTCCTTGTGTTAACCATCTGCGGACAAAAGAGTGAAAGAGTCAGATTGGAATTTGTATCACCAGATACCAATTGGAATCAAGTCATAGCACGATGGAAGAAATAAGAGATATTTTACGAAAGTCCTATAGCCTCTCAAAGAAAAGTACGGACATCTCCACACCATTCCGCAAGACTCTACTAGAACTATTTTGGTACAACAAGATCAACAAACCTAGGGCTCTGATACCATCTTTGTCACGACCCAGACCGCTGTAAGTGGCACTCACCCAACCCCCGAGTGAGCGAACCATCACTTCCCCGAACTTAACCATTCTAACAGCTCAAAACCAATATGCAGAAAATAAACTAGCAATCAATAATAAGGAAACAACTTCATTAACTTAACCTGCGGAAAAATACCCCCTAGAATCTGAAAGTCGCAGTACCAAATTTTTTTACCAAATGTCTAGAATATGGGGATACAACCCAAAAAATAAGAAAATAGTCTAAGCCCGAAACAAGTGGGCTACAACTCTAAAGATAGATTCAAGGCAGCTTGATCGAAGCAACTCACCCTTGAAGTCTGGAAATTCTAGGACTACAAATAAGGTCGCGTGTCAGCCGCAGGAAGATTACCTGTACTCACAAAAATAAAAGCAAGTGCAGTATCAGTACACCACCACTGTGTACTGGTAGGATCATCAGCCAGTTCTAAATAAAATAGTGTATGAACAATACAATAAATCAAGTAAAAGCACAGGAAAAACATGCAACAAGACAAGAGGCATCCCTAGACTACAAGTCTCATCCTATCTTGTCCCCACATGTAATCCACCTTTCTATGACTATGATCAACAATCAAATATAACCAATAAGCAATCCTTTTTATATAGCCTAGTCCCACCCTGGGATCCCCTCTAACCAATACCTAAGTGTTAAACGAACAGCCCAGTCTACACCAAGACCAACTAAATCAGATATAACTATATTCCCGGCCACTCAAGGACCATAAGAAACTATCACAGTTCAATAACACAACCCGGTCCACTCATAGAACCAATACCAAATGCCACGATGCAACTAATATCAATGCAACAAATGCACTAAAGTAAACTAGTACCAGGCGTGGTACCCAAGCCAACCATTAGTATATCTCATACCAGGCGTGGTACCCAAGCCAACCGTTAGTATATCCCATACCAGGCATGGTACCCGATCCAACAAAAAATGTCAATCAATCCACAGTCAAAATAATGAACAATCAACTTGTAAACCAACAAGCAAACACACAGTTCAATTCACCAGACTATAAAACAGGACCCTTAGACATTCCTAAACAATTCCCTAAGCAATGCATCTCATAAAAATACTTAGATAAGAGTACACAAACATACAACATTTATAGGAATCGTTAACCATAACCTACCTCGAAATGATTCAAAACTCTACTCAACCGGAGCTTTCCCATTCGGAAAAGTTCTTGCTTGTTCTCGGTCTAAAACAATATACAAGGACTAAATTAATACACAAGGCCTGTACATTATCCGGATTACACCAAATCCTAAACCCCATGCCAACCATGATCATCCCACCCCCTTCCCGGGCTTTTCCACCATTAAGTCTCCTAGTTCTACCATTTTTTACGAATAAAATTTGGAAATTAAGGTCACATGATCATAAAACAGTAAATTTAGCAACAACCAAGAACTTCTACACATAGAATCCCCCTTTTCCCCAAATTTTACCCTCTCTAAGTCATTCCAAACCTTTCCCCAAGTCCACTCCTAGCAATTCTACCACATAGGAAAAGTATTCCAGAGTTCGGAGAGTAGAAACCTTACCTTAGGGAAGAAAAATGATAAAGAATGGAGGAAAATCATCTGGAATCGCCCTAGCCCTCTCCCAAATGAAATTATGAAAACTGAATGTTTCTGCATTAAATCCCATCACGCTCCGCTATAGCGGTCCGCTCTGCTATAGTGATACCACCGTAGTGGGATCAACCACTATGGTGGAGGTTGACCGACTTGACTTTCACTGTAGCGGTAATTTCTCTGCTATAGCGGAGGTTGCTATGGCAGAGTGTCAATCGTTGTAGCAGTTGACACGGGACAGAAAGTCATAAAATCTCTAAAACTTATCCATTTTAGAACACACTTATTTTCCCAATGTCCCTGAACAACCCCTTCGTGTCAACCTCAATTCTGAGAGTTTTACTTACCCAAATTTGATTCTGAAAAGTCCTCTGGACTCCTTTATATATTAGCTACGAGGAAAACTAGCTCAAAACAAGACATCCAACCCAATACTTACCCGAGTTACCCTAGACTATACCTCGCTCCTAAACTGACCGAGACTAGCCTAGCCCAGAATTTCAAACTCCCAAACCTGGAGTTTTCTAACGCTGAAAATTAGCACGAATGGATTACCCATAATGACGGACTCGGTCGTTACAACTTCAGACTTTGATAGATCATCAGCTTTATGTCAAGTTCTTAAAGTGTGAGTTTTGGCTTGAGTCAGTTGCATCCCTAGGACACATGGTGTCTAAGGATGGGATTAGAGTTGATCCGGGTAAGATTTCTGCGGTTCGTGATTGTCCTAGACCTACTACTCCTACCGAGGTTCGCAGCTTTATTGGTTTAGCTGGATACTACAGATGGTTTGTTGAGGGATTTTCTTCTATAGCAGCACCCTTGACTATGCTGACTAAGAAGGATGTCCCATTCCAGTGGTCGGATCAGTGCACGGACAGCTTTCAGAGGCTTAAGGCCTTATTAACTTCAACTCTAGTTTAAACTTTATTGGTTGAGGGTCAGAGTTTCTCCGTGTATTGTGATGCTTCAGGGGTCGGTCTTAGTTGTGTGTTGATGTAGCAGGGTCGAGTGATAGCATATGCGTCGTGATAGCTGAAGGTTCATGAGCGCAACTACCCCACTTATGACTTGGAGTTGGCAGTGGTAGTCTTTGCGCTCAAGATATGGAGGCACTACTTATATGGAGTTTATTGTGAGATATTCACCGATCACCTAGTCTTCAATACATTACGAGTCAGCGAGAACTGAACTCGAGGTAGAGGAGATGGATTGAGCTACTGAAGGACTATGATTTCACTATTCTATACCATCCGAGCAAGGCAAATATGGTAGTGGGATGCCTTGAGTCAGAAGACGGTGAGTATGGGTAGCCTAGCTTCACTTTCAGTTTATAAATGCCCATTAGCCTTGGACATCCAGTCCTTGGCTAACCGATTAGTTAGGCTGGACTTGTCGGATCCTAGCAGAATGCTTGCCAGTTTTAAGGTCCATTCTACTCTAGTTGATCAGAACAGTTTAAGGATCAGAGTTTTTGCGACCTTCATAATTAGGTAGCTCAGGGTGAGGCCAGCCGGGCTACTTTAGGTTCTGATGGTATTCTAAGGTTTGATGGCCGACTTTGTGTTCTAAGAGTTGGTGATTTGATTAGATGATACTCTGTGAGGCACATTGTTCTAGATACTCCATTCATCCTGGCGCGGCGAAGATGTATAGAGATTTGAGATAACTTTACTGGTGGTGTGGTATGAAGCGGGATGTAACAGAGTTTGTATCTCGGTGCTTGAACTGTTAGCAGGTGAAGTTTGAGCACATGAGACCGGGTGGCTTATTGCAATGACTTCCCATTCCTGAGTGGAAATAAGAAGGTATTACTATGGACTTTGTTGTCAGTTTACCTCGTACTACTCGGGGTTTTGATTCCATTTGGGTGATTATGGATCGGCTGACTAAGTCAGCGCACTTCTTGTTGGTTCAGACTTTCTATGGTGATGAGAGGCTAGATCAGATCTATATTCATGGGGTCCCAGCTTCTATTATTTCAGACCGCGACACGCATTTCACATCTCAGTTCTGGAGAGCTATAGAAAGAGATTTGGGTACGGAGGTTCAGCTTAGTACCACTTTCCACCCTAAGATAGATGGCCAGTCCGAGAGGACTATTCAGGTCTTGGAGTACATGCTTCGGGCTTGTGTACTTGACTTTGGAGGTTTATGGGATTAGTTTATACCTTTGGCCAAGTTTGCTTATAATAATAGTTTCCATTCGAGCATCAGTATGGCACCTTTCGAGGCTTTGTATAGTAGGCATTGCAGATCGCCGATTGGATAGTTCGATGGGTTACAGTCCAGACCGCAGAGTACAGATTTGCTTAGAGATTCCTTGGACTGAGTCTATTTGATTTAGGACAAACTTAGAGCAGCCCAAAGTAGGCAGAAGATCTACGCTGATCGTAGATATCATGCCTTGGAGTTCAGTGTTAGTAACTTGGTTTTCCTTCGAGTATCGCCCGTGAAGGGCTTGGTGAGATTTGGTCGGCGGGGCAAGCTTAGCCCCAGGTTTATTGGGCCATTTGAGATTCTGCAGAGGGTTGGTAGTGTTGCCTACATGTTAGCTTTGCCTCTGATGTTTTCAGCTATTCACCTAATTTTTCATGTCTTGATGTTGCACCGGTATATGCCAGATGAGTCTCATTTATGGCATTGGGATTTGGTTCAGTTAGACGAGAGTTTGTCATTTGTTGAGGATCCGATAGCTATTCTAGCCAGAGATATCAGGAGGTTGAGATCTAGAAAGATTCCAGTTGTGAAGGTTCAGTGGATACATCGTCTGGTCGAGGAGGCTACTTTGGAGACCGAGAGTGAGTTGCGTGCTCAGTATCCACAGGTGTTCGAGCCTTCAGGTACTCCTTTCTTCTTGTCTTTTGACTACGAAAATCTTTTCAGTAGTGGATGTTGTGATGACCCTTCCGATCATCTTCGCATTTATGCATTCATTGTAATGTTAGAGCTTTCCTGTAGCCGCCCCAAGTCATTTATGTCTTGCTGGGACCGGTAGTTTGGTTCCCTGGTCGTTCATTTGGTTGTTTTGACCTTTTCCCTATTTTAGAGCTTTAACTTAGAATATCATTGACTTTAGTCAACATTCTTTGATAACATGCTCGGAATTGAATTTTGACAGTTCTGTTAGCTCTGTAGCATTGAGTTTGGTTTAGTTGGGCATTCTGTTGAGGCCTGAGAACTTCCGATGTGGGTTTTGTGTGGTTTTCTCTATTTTCAGGCCATTTGGAGTTGAAGATTTAACTTTGGGTGACTTTCAATAATTGGAGTGTCGGATTCGAAATTCGACGATTCCATTAGCTCTGGAATGATGAGTTTGGGTTGGGAAGGTGGTTGGTTTGGGTTCCGGGTGAGACGGACTCATTTTAAGCCTTTGGGTTCCTTTTCATTAGTGTTGACTTGGGTCAACATTTCTCCAAAATGACCTCGTATGGAAGTTTCGTCGATTTCGTTGAGTCCGGAACATCATTTCCACTATGTTAGCACTATTGGTTTCTGGATATTGGTTTCCAATTGTGCCCGGAATGCCACATCGACTTTTGGAAAGTTGCAGACTTTTCCTTGTTGCAAGTGCAGGCATCAAGCCTCTATTGCGATCGCGAGACTCACCTTTCACGACCGCGATGAAGCGCCTGGCACCATGTTCTTCGCGATCACGTGATCGTCGATCGTGATCGCGATAAAGTCCTTGCTTCTCTGTTCTTTGCGACCACGTGGATAGCCTTCACGATTGCGATGGTCTAGCCAGAGTGATCCTCGCGACCGCGAGGGGTCCCTTTGCGATCGCGATGAAGGACCCCTGGCAGTATAAAACATTTTCATTTTATTTTCCAGCCTAGTTTTCTCCATCCTCCACTAACTCTTAAGCCCCAAACTCCCTCTAAATCACTCCCAAATCAGTTCCTTGCCCCAGAAATTATTGTGCCTCGATATCTCGTGAGTTCCCTCGTTAACTGGTAAGTTCTCTTACCCGTCTTGCTTTCTATTGTTGTCCTCTTCATTGGCTTAAAACCACCATTGTTGCCATCCTCCTCAAGCTTGAATTTTGATTGTAGAATCAGTTCATGGGTGATGTTGCTGCCTCGTGGACTCATCCAATTCATAGTTCTTGGCGTTATTCTCTTACTTGGTTGGTAATTCTTTCTTAATTCTCGATTTTATTCTTGAAATTCCATCTTTAAACTCCAACTTGAGCGGGTTGTTTTGGCGCCTTCTCTTGGCCAATTGTGCTCAATTTTGGAGCATGCCTTCTTGGCATCATTTGGGTCATCGTGCTCTTTTTCATTTTGGGTTTTGGGTTGTGGGCCCCGTGAGCCCTCTTTTGACCCTGATTTTGACCCGGCTACAATTATAGCAACATGAGTATCGTTAGACTCATTTTAATGTATTACTTATGTTTATGATAGTTTGATTGTCATTCAGGATCACTCGGAGCAATTCGGGCTTGGACGTTGTTGTTCGGGCAGCTTGTCATCGAACAACAGGTAGGTTATGGCTTAAACTCCCTAGAATTAGCATATATAGGATAAAATTGTACTAGCTGGCATCCTTGGGTTGGGTTATTAGGTTGGTACCACAGACCCTGATCGCTTTTCCATGGTTCGTTCCATTTCTTTCCTCCGTTGTGTGTAGTATTCTTAGTAGTTGGTATTATCACCCTTGTGGTCCTGTGAGGCCTTGTTGACTCTGGAATATAGATGGTGGGCTTATTGGGAATGTCCGCGAGTCCCGGACGTAGAAATATCCTTCTAGGCTGGTTATGCTTGCTGAGTAGCTGTGGAGCCTGTGTAGGGCCGTTAGGATTATTGTGAGCTACGGGGCGGCTATTTGTGTTTGATAATATCATTCCCATGCACATAAAAAGGATTTTATACTCGATTTCTCTTTGGTTTTGGCTTCGGGCCCACTATTTATGATTTCCAAACCTTGCCTGGCCTCGGGGGGGCCATTTTCGGAAAAATGTGTTATGAACGGTTTGGTATCCCTTTTATGGATCTTCTTGGGGTAAGAAAGGTTAAATGAGAGAGATGTCTCAGTTTTTGTATCCTATATTAGACTCGGGTGGACCGAGGTGCTAGATTGGTTTCGTTATTGGTAAGTGATAGTTTTTAGACTCGGTAAAGCCGAGCAACAGTCTGTTTACTACTGTTTTAGACCCGGAGATGCCCGGGCACCCTTGGAGGGATTTTTATTGCATTTATTCCATTGATTTAGACCTAGATAGGATTCAGGCACCCATTTTGGGCATTTGTGACTAGCTGGATCCGGTGGTAATTCGAACGGTATTTTGAGGTTAGAGTGCAGTATGTGGTCTACGAGTAGACCTCCATGGACCCTGTCATTCCAGACCAAGTGCTATGGGAAAAAGGGTGACCAGGGGTAGGGGTTTACGCCGGAGCAGATGTACTCAAGAGAAGTCCTTCCAAGGATTCTGCCTTTACTAGTCCTTTGGGGAAACAGAGGGGGTAACATACTGACACAGAGATTGCAGGACCTTGGCATTTCATATCATATCATTCATCTGTGTGAGGTACCACCCTTGTTTGCTATTTTTTGATTGTATGTTCCGGTAGTATGGGATGCCAAAGGGTTTGTTTTCACTTATTTGTGTTCCTCGGTTGTATGGGGGGCCGGGGAACTATAGGTAGACTCTTGTTATTTTATTATGGAATTATTCCCCATTACTGTTATAGGTGTAGAGTTGGATATTGCTAGGCTGTTAATTTCTGGACTTGAAATTGATATGATTAGTTGATTGTTGTTCCTGTTTTCCGAGCATTTCTACCTTTACTATTCGTCCCTTTTCCTTATATTTGAGGTTACCGGTATACCGTCTATTTCTAAAACTTGTTATGTTTATGTTGTTATTGCAAGGATCCCAGGTGTGCCTTTTCTTACTTTCACCTGTGCCTGTTATGTATATACTCCACTTGCTAGCCTTGTATGTTGTTCTTGTTTTCTTCCCTCTAGGCTAGTTTCTGTGTACTTTTTCATTGATTTCCGTGACTGCTTGTTCCTATTCTGTCTGTTATCACTCTTTTATCTTATATGTTCCCAGTCGGCCAATGATACCTACTGGGTACCTTATGCTTCGCATTTGGTGCTCACCCTACACCTTGCATCTTCTGGTGCAGATCCTAGTGTGAGCCATCGCCGCTAGCTCGTGGGAGACTCGTGCGAGGTGTTGTTCTGGTGATATTCTGGATTGAGGGTGTACTCTTGTCGACCAGATCTTAGCTTTTAGTTTATCTGTATATTTTGTACTCTATTACTACTTGGAGACAACTTTGTATATATTACTTTTGGATCCTTTGTACTCCTAATGTAGATCGGGCTCTTATACGCTATGATACCAGGTTTTGAGTTTGGTTTAGCTTCTGCATTGTTATATTATTCATGTTATCCATTTTCTTCATCTTGTTCCCTTGCTTCCTTATATTAAACTGTTCTTCCGCTTGGATTGTCAGATAGTAGACCATTATTGACCGTTCCGGGCTACGGGGATTGGTTCGCCTACTGGGGGGGGGGGGTTGTAGGTGCCATCATGGTCGAGAAATTGGGTCGTGACAATTATAAATATCCTGTGGAAGATCCCTCCCTAGAATATGAAAGTCACCGTACCAAAACACTACCAAACTAGAGTATGGAGATGCAACCCCAATAAAAAAAATAGTCTAAGCCCGAAACAAGTGGGCTACAACTCAAATAGATAGAAATCAAGGTAGCTTGGCCAAACAGCTCACCTTTGACGTCTGAAAGCGCTGGGACTACAAGTGAGGTCGCGTATCAGCTGTTGGAAGATTTCCCGTACTCACAAAAGAGACAAGCAGTATCAGTACACAACCATCGTGTACTGGTAGGATCATCAGCCAGTTCCAAATAAATGGTGTATGAACAGTACAAAAGTCAAGTAATAGTACAGGAAACATGTAAACAAGTCATCAAGTAATTCTAGACTACAAGTCTCTCCCTAGCTTGTCCCCACATGTAATCCACTTTCACAACCATGATCAACAGTTCACAATAAATAATAATTATACTGATTACATATCCCGGACCCACCCTGGATCCCCTCTAGACAACACCTAAGTGTCAAACATACAACCCAGTCTACACAAAGACCAAACTCACAGATCAACATATCAACCCGGCTTCTCAAGGACCAAAATGTAATATCACAATTTATAAACACAACCAGTCCACTCATGAAACCAAATCAAATGCACAATGCAATAAGTAAACCCGTACCATGCGTGGTACCCGAGCCAACCAGTTAGTATTCCCGTACCAGGCGTGATACCCGAGCCAACCGTTAGTATGTCATGTACCAAGCGTGGTACCCGCCAACCAAATGTCACATAAATCCACAGTCACAAACAATGAACAATCCACACTTGTAAACCAACAAGCAATAACACCTAGTTCATTTTACAAGTTTGAAAACAAGACTTTTGGACATTCCTAAATTATTCCCTAAGCAATGCAAACCATACAAATACTTACACAAAGGTACACAAACATACAATGCATACAGAAATCAATAACCATCACCTACCTCATATAATCAAGCTTTACAGTGCCGGAGCTTTCCCTTTTTCAGGATCCCTTGCTTGTTCTTGGTCTAAAAACAAACACATAAACATTATAGTTAATTAACTGGCCTAAATTACCCGGATTATACAAAATCTTAATTCCCAGGACAAACCATGATCATCCCAACCCCTTTTTGGGCTTTTCCGCCATTAATTCACCTAATATTATCATTTATACCGATATATTTAGAGAATTAAAGCTTGGTGATCATTACCCATTAACTATAAACAATACCCAAGAACTCTAGCACCCTAGAATTCCCCTTTTTCCCCAGATTCTACAATCCTAGGTTATCCCAAACCTTTTCCCAAGTCCATCCCTAGCAATTCTATAGCGTAGGAAAGATATTACGGAGTTTGGGGAGTATAATCCTTACCTTTAGGATGAAAAATGATGGAAAATGGATGGAAATCACCCAAAATCGCCCCATTCTTCTCCCAAAATATTTCAAGAAAAACTGAACTATTTTAGAGAAGTTTCTGCATTAAATCTCGTCATGCTCCGCAATAAAGGTCTGCTCCACTATAGTGGTACCGCCGTTGTAGAGTCATCCACTATGGCGAAGGCTGACACTTCCGCTGTAGCGGTATTTTCTCCGCTATGTTGGAGGTCGCTATGGAGGAGTGTCAACTGCTATGGTGGTTGACATGGGACACAATGTCATAAAATCTCAAAAATTGATCCATTTTATAATACATTTATTTTCCCGACATCCCAGAATAACCTTTTCACGTCAACCTCGATTCTGAAAGTTCTACTTACCCGAATTCAATTTTAAAAAGTGCCTCGGACTCCTTTATGTCTTAGCTAAATGGAAAACTAGCTCAAATCAAGACATTTAATCCAATCCTTACCCGAATTTCCCTAGACCTTACCTTACTCCAAAACCAGTCAAGACTAGCCTAGCCCAGAATTTCAAACTCCAAAACCTAGAGTTTTCTAACTCTAAAAATTAGCAGGAATGGTTCAACCATAACGACGGACCCGGTCATTATAAAAGATACCAATTTACCCATCGTTCATCCCCAAAAATATAGAAAGTAATGAGCGAAAAGAGTAGTACATGTATCCTCAAACAAGTGAGGGTACTTGTCCCGCATGTCCTTCTCGATTTCCCAAGTGGCTTCCTTAACCGGATGATGCTTCTATTGAACCTTTACCATACTAATCACCTTTGTCCTCAATTTCTGTACATCTCGATCAAGAATCAAAACTGGTTCCTCTTCATAGCAAAGATCCCTATAAAATAACACCTCATCATACTTGATAATGTAGTCCCCATCCCTATGGTATCACTTCAGCATGGATACATGGAATACCGGATGGACAACTGACACTCTGGGTGGCACTGCTAGTCTGTAAGCCACTGGCCCTATGATCTTAAGTACTTTGAATGGTCCGATGAACCGAGGGATGATCTTGCCCTTCTTACCAAAACGCATAACTCCCTTCATTGGTGACACTTTCAACATATCTTCTCACAAATTTGAAATTCCATGTCCCTTACCTTGTGATCCGCATATTCTTTCTTCCTGCTTTGGGTAGCTAGCAACTTGGTTTGAATGATTCTTACCTTATCTTGTGCTTCTCTTACCAAATATACGCCCAAAGGATTTACATCACCTTCCTCAAACCACCCTATAGGTGACCTATAACTCTACCCATATAGAGCCTCGAACAGTGCCATGTCGCTACTGGAGTGGTAGCTATTGTTGTATGAGAAGTCACACAATGGTAGAAACTGGTCCCAATGACCTCTGAAGTCAATCACACATTCTCTCATCATGTCCTCTAATAACTGAATCATCCTCTCCGACTGACCATCAGTCTGAGGATGGAAGGTTGTACTAAAGGTGAGTTGTGTACCCAACTCTTCATGTAACTTACCCCAAAACTTAGAGGTAAGCTGTGTACCCCTGTCTGAAATAATGGACAGTGGCACCCCATGAAATCTCACAACCTTGTTCACGTAGATCTTAGCCAATTGCTGCAAATTATAATCCACCCCAACCGGAATAAAATGAGCTGACTTGGTCAGCCTGTCAATGATGACCCAAATAGAGTCATACTTTCCCAAAGTTTTGGGGAAACCCACCACAAAATCCATGGCTATTCTCTCCCACTTCCACTATGGAATGGGCATTCTCTTAAGAAGTCCTGCAGGCCTTTGGTGTTCATACTTGACCTGCTGGCAATTATGACACTTGGACACAAAATCTTTTATGTCCCTTTTCATCCCAGACCACTAATAAAGTTGCCTTAAATTTTTGTACATCTTGGTTACACCCGGATGAATCGAATACTGTGAACCATGAGCCTCTGCCAATACCTTATAAATCATGTAATCAACTCGAGGAACACAAATCCTTTCTCTGAAATTTAACACACCGCCAGAATCCAACATGGCATCCCTAGACTCTCCAGATATTGCCTTGCTTCGAAGCCTGCTCAACTGCGAATCCTGAAACTGTTTGGCCTTTATCTCCTCTATGAAAGTGGATTTGACCTCAATACTGGCCAATACCCCATCTTGTTCTTAAATATCCAAGTGCATGAACTTAGATTCCAATGCCTGAATTTCCTTGGCAAGTGGTCGTTTGGACACCCCCAAACAAGCAAAACTGCCCATGCTAATTGTCTTCTGGCTCAATGCATCTGCCACCATATTAGCCTTACCCGGATGGTACTGAATGGTCACATCATAGTCCTTTAACAACTCCATTCACCTTCTCTACCTCAGGTTCAAGTCTTTCTGAGTGAAGTCATGTTGCAGACTGCGATGGTCGGTGAACACCTTACACTTGAAACCATAAAGATAGTGTTTCCAAATCTTGAGTGCAAACACCACCGCTGCCAACTCTAAATCGTGAGTTGAATAGTTCCTTTCATGAACCATTAACTTCCTAGAAGCATAGTCTATCACATTCCTATCCTGCGTCAACACAGCACCCAAACCAGAATGTGAAGCATCACAATAAACAGTAAAGTCCTTACCTTCAACCGGCAAAGATAAAATAGGAGTCGTGGTCAGACGTGTCTTGAGCTTTTGGAAGCTCTCCTCGCACTTGTTGGACCACACAAATGGTACGTCTTTCTGTGTCAGCCTTTTCAAGTGGGTAGCAATGGATGCAAAATCCTTGATGAACATACGATAGTAACCTGCAAGTCCCACAAAACTTCTCACCTAAGTCACCGAGCTAGGTTGGACCCAACTCTTGACTGCCTCAATCTTCTGGGGATCTACCATCACCCCCTTTTCTGACACTACATGCCCCAAGAATGCTACTGAAGTCAACCAGAACTCACACTTGGAGAATTTCGCATAAAGCCTTTGATATCTCAAAATGTCCAACACTATACGGAGATATTTAGCATGCTCCTCCCTACTCTTGGAGTAGATCAAAATATCATCAATAAAAATGATGATGAATGAATCCAAGTAAGGTTTCAACACCCCATTCATCAAACTCATGAATATTGCCGGTGCATTGGTCAACACAATCGACATCACTAAGAACTCATAATGCCCATATCGAGTCCGAAAGCAGTCTTAGGAATGTCCTCAGGCCTAATCTTTAACTGATGATATACCGACCTCAAGTCAATTTTTGAAAACACAGATGCATCTTGTAACTGGTCAAAAAGATCATCAATACGGGGTAAAGGGTACTTATTTCGGATGGGGACCTTGTTCAGCTGCCTGTAATCTATGCACATCCACATACTACCATTCTTCCTTTTCACAAACAAGACTGGAGCACCCCAAGGCAAAGCACTGGGACGGATAAATCTCTTATCTAGGAGTTCCTGGAGCTGAGACTTAAGCTCCCTTAACTATTTCAGATCCATACGATAAGGAGGGATGGAAATTGGGTGGGTGCCCAGCTCCAAGTCAATACAGAAATCGATATCCCTATCCAGAGGCATACCAGGCAAATCTGCTTGAAACCCCTATCGAAACTCTGAAACAAATGGAACTGACTCAATTGATGGGGACTCCACACTATCATCCCGGAGATGAGCTAAAAAGGCTAGACACCCCTTCCCCACTAGCTTTCTAGCCCGAACAAACGATATCACCTCAACCGGCTTGGCCCTGTACACTACGTCCCATTCTAGCCTATCCTTACCTGGAATTTCTAGAGCCATGAACTTGGTGTTACAATTCAATACAGCATGATAAGAATATAACCAAGTCATGCCCAAAATGACATCAAAGTCTACCATATCCTGAATTACCAAGTCTACCCACGTATGCAACCCCACAAACACAACAGAACAATTACGATAAATATGAGTCACAATCACTGACTCTCCAACCGGGGTAGAAACATGGATAGGGGAATCAAGGATATCACATATCAAGTCCAGACCCAAAGCAAAACTCACAGACACATAAGAATATGTAGAACCTGGGTCAAATAGTACCGAAGCCATTCTATCACAGACAAGAATGGTACCTATGATCACCACATCTAATGCCTCAGCCTCGGTCCTCCTTGGAAATGCATAGCAGTGAGCCCGATCATCAATCTGGGCAACTTCCCTGGCCAGCTGTGCCGCAACCCTGCCCCACCACCGTTCCCTCAGTCTCCCCGGCCTCCCTGAAAGTTACCTCACCCACCCTGTGGATGACCTGTAGCATGACCACCTCTACCTGCTAGGACCATAGCCTTAGGCTGTTGCTGAACCTAATTACCAGTCTTTCTGTAAGGGCACTCCCTCTTAAAGTTTCCTAGATCACCACAATAGAAGCAACCACTATCAAGTGCAGGTTTGCTGGCAGATGTGTAAGAGGCTCCCTGGCCTCTAGGAGCTAAAAACTGCTGATTAGCTCCCGGAAGACCACCTGTAGCAGCTGGAAGAGCTGAATAAATAGGACGAACTAAGTATACCTGCTGATTCTGGCCCCTGGAGTACGAACCACTACAATTTCCCTCATTTTGGGGCTTCTTGGCTAACACTTCAGCCTTCCCCGCTTACTTGACTCCCTCAAGTTTCTTTACATAATCTGCCACTTCATTGAAGCCTTTCCCTGATAAAGTCATGTGCACGGACAATACCTGAAGCTCAGTATTCAAAACCTTCACAAACAATAAAACTCGATCCTCCTCAAAACCCAAAACCTAGGTAGCAAAATGAGACAAAGCATGGAATTTTGCCTCATAAGCAGAGACTGATATGCTACCCTGTTTCAAATTCAAGAATTTATCCTTTTTCCTATCTCTCAGAGTACGGGGTACATACTTCTCTATGAAGAGAGCGTGAAACTGTCCCCAAGTCAGTGGAGGCAAAACAGATGATCGACATTCCACATAAGTTCTCCACCACTGCTTGGCATTACCCTGCAGCTGAAATATGATGAACTCAACCCTATGTTGTTTCACAATGCCCAGCTTGTGCATCCTCTCATAGCAATCCAATATGAACTCATAATCATCTTCCATATCAGTACCCTGAAACGTGGGAGGTTTCAGCTTGAGAAACTTGGTCAGCATGTCATGTTCATTTCCTGTCATTACCGGGCCTAGCATTGTCCTGAATAAATCACCTATGCCTGAAGCTGCATCCATCCTAGGAGTCGTAAGGTCTGCTGGCTGAGTTCCCAGAGCCTGATTTGCAACACACGTTGGGGTGGCTCTGGCACCAACCAAACCACTCAAGAAGTTCTAAGCCTGCTGAAATGCTTCGTGTGTCATAGAGGGAAGGCCTGCACTTCCAGCCGGTGCTGCCTCCACTTGCACCCCGTCATCCTCTATAACAACTTCTGCATCCTCGACAACCTATTCCTACGGTAGAGGAGGGGTTGCTTATCGTGCTCTTGCAGTAGCTTGAGCTCCACCCCTGGCGGGTGTGGCTCTACCTCGACCTCTGCCCCTACCCCTACCTCTACCTCTGACAGTCAGGCCCACCTCTGGGACCGCTGCTCTAGCTCCATTGTTCCTGGTGTTGACCATCTGCAGACAGAAGAGTGAAAGAGACAGATACCAATTTGTATCACTAGATACCAATTGGAATCAAGTTACAGCACAAAGAAAGAAAGAAGAGATATTTTTCCTAAAGTCCTATAGCCTTCCGCGGAGAAGTACAGACGTCTCTGTACCATTTCTCAAGACTCTACTAGACCTATTTTGGTATGACGAGATCAACGAACCTACGGCTCTGATACCATCTTTGTCACGACCCAGACCGCTATGAGTGACACTCACCCAACCCCCGGGTGAGAAAACCATCACTTCCCAGAACTTAACCATTCTAAGAACTCAAAACCAATGTGCAGAATGTAAACTAGCAATCAATATCAATAAATCAACTCTATTCTAAATAACAAGCGAAAAACCCTAGAATCTGAAAGTCACCATACAAAAACACTACCAAACTAGAGTACAGGGATGCAACCCCAATAAAAGAAATAGTCTAAGCTCAAAACAAGTGGGCTACAACTCAAATAGATAGAAATTAAGGCATCTTGGCCGAAAAACTCACCCTTGATGTCTGAAAGTGCTGGGACTATAAGTGAGGTTGCGTATCAGCCACTGGAAGATTTCCTGTACTCACAAAAAGATAAGCAAGTGCAGTATCAGTACACAACCACCGTGTACTAGTAGAATCATTAGCCAGTTCCAAATAAACAATGTAGGAACAGTACAAAAGTTAACTAATAGTACAGGAAACATGTAAACAAGTCATCAGGTAGTTCCAGACTACAAGTCTCTCCCTAGCTTGTCCCCACATGTAATCCACTTTCATAACCATGATCAATAGTTCACAATAAACAAAAATTATACCGCATTACATAATTATTGTTTTAGTTCCCAACCTGGATCCCCTCTAGACAACACCTAGGTGTCAAACATACAACCCGGTCTACACCAAGACCAAACTCATAGATCAACATATAACCCGGCCTCTCAAGGACCAAAATGCAATATCACAATTTATAAACACAGCTGGTCCACTCATGGAACCAAATCAAATGCACAATGCAATAAGTAAACCCATACCAGGCGTGGTACCCGAGCCAACTGTTAGTATTTTCTGTACCAGAAGTTGTACCTGAGCCAACCGTTAGTATGTCCTATACCAGGCGTGGTACCCGAGACAACTGTTAGTATACCTGTACCAGGTGTGGTACCCGATCCAACCGAATGTTACATAAATTCACAGTCACAAACAATGAACAATCCACACTTGTAAACCAACAAGGAATAACACCTAGTTCATTTCACAAGACTGAAAACAGGACTTTTGGACATTCCTAAATCATTTCCTAAGCAATGCAAACCATACAAATACTTGGAAAAAGATACACAAACATACAATTCATATAGGAATCAATAACCATCACCTACCTCAAATAATCAAGCTCTACAGTACCAGAGCTTTCCCTTTTTCAGGATCCCTTGCTTGTTCTTAGTCTAAAAACAAACACATAAACACTATAGTTAATTAACTGGCCTAAATTACCCGGATTATACCAAATCCTAATCCCCAGGCCAAACCATGATCATCCCAACCACTTTCTGGGCTTTCTCACTATTAATTCACCTAAGATTATCATTTATACCGATATATTTAGAGAATTAAAGCTTGGTGATCATTACCCATTAACTATAAACAATACCCAAGAACTCTAGCACCCTAGAATTCCTATTTTTCCCCAGATTCTATAATTCTAGGCTATCCCAAACATTTCCCCAAGTCCACCCCTAGCAATTCTATAGCATAGGAAAGATATTACGGAGTTTGGGGAGTAGATTCCTTACCTTTAGGACAAAAAATGGTGGAAAACGGATGGAAATCGCCCAAAATTGCCCCTTCTTCTCCCAAAACATTTCAAGAAAAATTGAACTATTTTAGGGAAGTTTCTGTATTAAATCATGTCATGCTCTTCTATAGCGGTATCACCATTGCGGAGTAATCCACTATGGCAGAGGTTGATCGGCGTTGACTTTCGCTATAGCAGTATTTTCTCCGCTCTGGTGGAGGTCGCTAAGGCAAAGTGTCAACCGCTACGGCAGTTAACACGGGACAGAAAGTCATAAAATCTCCAAAATTGTTCTATTTTACAACACACTTATTTTTCCAACATCCCGGAATAACCCCTTCACGTCAACCTCGATTTCGAAAGTTCTACTTACCCAAATTCAATTTCAAAAAGTCCCCTGGACTCGTTTATGTCTTAGCTAAATGGAAAACTAGCTCAAATCAAGACATTTAACCCAATCCTTATCCGGATTTCCCTAGACCTTACCTTGCTTCAAAAACCAGTCGAGATTAGCCTAGCCCAGAATTTCAAACTCCCAAACCTGGAGTTTTCTAACTCTAAAAATTAGCATGAATGGTTCACCCGTAACGACGGATCCGTTCGTTACAACAACTAAATGTAATAATAAAAATGTCTTTCGTTACTAGAAATTTTAATCATAAACACACTTGTTGATACCCGGCCTTTACTCACTCTTCTATAATAATACAAGTTCACCTTGTAGATTGATTTGTAAGATTAAATAATGAGTATGATCTCTTAGTTAGCTCTTGTACTTTCACCTTTGTTACAGTATTAATAGGTTTTTGGACTAAACGTGGTCCATTTGATTCTTCCTATTGTACAATGACCCACATAATTAATTTTGGTTTAATAATTAAAATAAGTTAAATCCTAAACCTACAAGGAAAAAAGTTACCTAGTGGTATTAAACTATCCATTATCCACTTCTCACATTGAGAAAACGTGGAAATAACGTCTCCAACTCTCCAGATTAAAATGAGTCCTCTCTTTTCCAAAAAGAATAGTTTGTTCTATCAAAACTATTCTGAAAGTGTAAGATAAAAGGAGAGAAACAACTTCTAAGAAAGAACAACATAGAAAAGACTTTCGCTCTCAAGTCAAGAAAACGTTATGGCTGATTCAGATATGTTTTTCTTGACTGAATTTCGTAGTTGATAAGTTTATGTGAAAATCATATAGTTTCATGTTCCTGAATAATTGATAGGATTTATGTTAGATTATTTACGTTTCTCAATTGGTTAAATCCTAACATGCGATATCAAGAGCCAGGTTTTTGGTACTAATGATTTTTTAATAAAATTTAAATTTCTCCCAACTGTTAGCCCTATTTATGAAATTCGGTAATGTCTCGTTACTTCTTATTTTTCATTGAAGGGTATGACAATCTTGGGAATCTGATTATTCTATTCAATCATTTAGTTTTCTCCTAAACTGCTTTGTTAAACTATGGACGTGTTTATATTTGATGAAGTTTCTATTTTTTTGAGGCATAATTTGATATTTATTGTCCAGTGACTTATGAGTGTGTTATATTTACTTCATAAACTATTAATAATGAAAATCTATATAGTATAAAGAATGTTTTATTTTATGGTTCCTAAGAATTGAACCACATTCTTATAGTAGATCTTTACCATCTTTACCATGAAGGCTTGAAAGCTACTGGAATAAAGTCTTATATTATTGTAATGACCGAATTCATCGTTATTTTAGGAATTACATTACTGTAACTTTCAAAAATGATTAAAATACGTTTTGAATTAAGTAGAGCAACGTGACAAAAAAATTTCAGATTTTTGAAAATTGTCTGAACTGATGTCACTCTGCTATAGTGGTATTTATTCTGCTATAGCTCTACCTAGCGAATGGTCGTCCGCTATAGCGAGATGACGGGAGGAAGTAGCCTCAAAATGCGATTTTAATAAAAGACTTCTCCTCCTCAGTTGAAAAACATAGGGGGCTTCTCCAAAAACCTTCCTAGGCTGCTCCAAGCCTTGAGAGACATGGGAAGCAGGGATTCTAGCTAAAAGGATGCGAAAGATCAGGTTTCATGCTTGTCATCCTGCAGCGAATGCCTTCACGGAGCTATAAAATGCATCGAATAGTTGCTTGGCATCCAGGTAGGCTAGGTTTTCTTCATTGAATAGATTTACCTGCTTTCTTTTCGTATTTATTGTATAGATGGAAAAGGAGAATCCATGCTTAGGCCTTCAGGCACAGAGTCTGGAGGATTATTGCGATTGATTCATTTGAACTAGAAAATGGTTGAGTTGGGATAATGGGTTGTCATATTCCAAGTTATGTATGTTATCATGTGTTGTGTGATGACCAAATTCAGGTACTAGAGAGTCAGAAAGGTTCGGGGAACCGAAAAGGCTTTGGTAAATTAAATGACTATAAAGAGGGAGTTTCGAAAATGATTCGGTATAAAAAGGTACAATAACTAGAATGGTTGAATTACAAAAGTTAGGGGAGATTTTCCGATATTGTAATTCTGTCATAAGGGGAGTTTAAAAAATGGGTGTATCTACTAGTATGTGTTAAGGGGGTGAATGGGAATTCAGTCTCCGGACGGGATTTCAAGGCTGAGTTATGTACCCGGGGTTGGGTAGGTGATGGTTATTATTTTCCCAATATGCATTATGTGTTCATGTACTACTGCTTAGTATCGTATGAGTTGCATTCTTAGGGAATGGTTTATGAATGTCTAATTGTCCGGTTATCAGTCTTATGAAATGAACTAGTTGTTATTGCTTGTTGGTTTTACAAGTGTATTGTTGTTCATTGTTGTTGACTGTTGGATTTTTGTGTGACCTTCGGTTGGCTCGGGTACCACGCCTGGTACAGGTTACTTATTGGTTGGCTCGGGTACCATGCCTAGTATAGGATACTATTCAGTTGGCTTGGGTACCATGCCTAGTACGGGAATTACAAATGGTTGGCTCAGGTACCACGCATGGTATGGGTTTGCTTTACTTCCATTGGATGTGTTCTTTTGATGGTTTCATGATTGGACCGGGTTTATTCTTGAAATGTGATTTTGCAATTGGTCCATGAGAGGTTGGGTGATTATAATTAATTGTGAGGTTGGTCTTAGTGTAGGCCGGGATTGTATGTCAACACTAAGGTGGTGTTAGGGGATCCCGGAGTGGGTCTGGACTATATGGTAAGATTATATAATATTTCATCGAGTGTTTTCAATGGTTGTCATTAGGTTACATGTGGATGATAAGCTAGGAGAAAGGCTGCGAGTCGGGAGTAGTATTACTGGCTATTATTATCAGGTTGTGGAATCTTCCTAGGGATCCTTGAGAGGTCTGGATACTTGTGAGTAGCACCATTAGTGTTGTTGGTATGGTCTGGCAGTTAGCTGGGTTATTTGTGGATGTTTGGTCATAAGGGGTTGATCTGAGTAACGGGGTGGTAGTCCAGGTCTGGACTTAGTGGTTAGACTAGTGTAAGGTGACTTGGAAAGTCTAAGGTTAAGGTTACTTTGGAAGTCTAAGGGTCAGTGTGACTTGGGAAGTCCTAGAAGTTGGGGTGTAGAATCTCTGAGTGAGGGAGTTGGCAGCAGAACAAATAGGAATGGCTAAGGAAGGATGTATAAGTGAATGGTTAGGTTGCTATAGGGTTGGTAAAGGTGAATGTTGGAGGACAGACTATTGTAGTTAATTACATGTTTTCCCTTAATTTCATTATATGATGGTACGTGTGGATTTGGGTGGATCGATGGTGCCTACCAGTACGTGTGTTTGTACTGATTCTACTCTTGTTATACCTTTTTGGGTATAGTATGGTTACAGGGTTGGTGATGTTTCTTAGGTATAGGAAGATGGCGATCTTCAGAAGCTTCTACTTTTTGTTCCCGTGGTGGGAGCTGTGTCATCTTACTTTTCCTTGTATCATTCCTGTAGTAGCTCTTGTACCTGTTTAAACTAGATCCTAGGGAGGGTTGTTTTCCCAGTTTTAAAAAAGTTTTACTGTATTTCTTGTGAAAAGATGTTTTCTTAAACAAGGTTCGAAATGTTTTCACGTATTAAAATGAGATTATTATATTGTTATACTTTATTTTCCGCAAGCACATGTTGGATCGGGTGGTAAGGGTTTGTCTATCTAGGTGTTTAGAGTTGGCACCCACACGGCCTGGTAGTTGGGTCGTGACAGATGGTATCAGAGCCTAGGTTACTTGTCTCCCATTAAAAGAGAAAAATGTCGAATAGAGTCCTGCGGATTGGTGTGTTGACATCCACATCTAATTTTTGGGAAGCTACAAAGCATTCTAGGAAACGTCTCTCTTCTTTCATTCCTTTTTGTGCGGTTCATTCACTTGCTTGTATGGGTTGAGTCCAATTGATATCTCTCGATTCCAATTAGTATCTTGATAAGGAAAAGGATGTCATTTGACTCTGACTGTTGTGAAACAAGCAAGAGAAGTTAGAACCGGGAAGGTTCCAATTGGTATCTGGCCTGAGAGGTCGTGGTAAGACATGGATGATCGACTAACGTTCATCCATGAGATGAATAGAGGACAGTATATGTGGTTTTACTTTTTTGTGGTGCGAAACTTGAAAACTTGTGTGTTACAATGTTTGTGTGACTAAATCATTGGCTTAGAACTAAAACTCGGACCGTGAATATGTGAGTTTGAATGTAGTCATAATTTGAATGTGGTATGCTCTGGTTGGTAATAAATTGCCATGTGTGTGGATTTGGATTTCATATTACTTCAAGGAGTGACTCATTATTAGTTAAATAATTAGGGGACAAGGCTTGTGACTGTAGGGAAGCTTCGATTTCAGGACAATTGGGACTTGGTTGGAAACCATGGGAAAAATGGGGCAATTCACATGATAGCAAAAACGTGTTGTTGTGAACAATTTTCTCATGTAAATCTATTTTGATTGGTGATAATTGGATGCTAAGTTTTGATCTTTGTATTTCCAAGAATGGTCTTGAGGTGTTGTTTAAGACCATGGGGACTTGTGTTATTAATAATGATAACCGAGAATGGGGATGAGTTGTATCCACTGAAAAATTGAAAGTTCTGTACTATCACTATCAGGACCACCATAGCAAGATTGTATCGCTACGGAGATCCTGCTATAGAGGGAATTTCCACCACTACGACAGAACCACTATAGCGGAATGACACTGCTATAGCGGGGAGGCTCGGGGCAGAATGTCTGCCCTATTTTCCCCAGTTTTTCATTTTATTCTCGAGGTGTCTAAAAATGATAATTAAGCCACGAGCTACTATATAAACCAAGGAAAACATCTATAGAACTAATATATCATTCATAGAAAGGAAATTATCTGGAAATTAGCATCCACGTGCTTTAAACGAAGGGAAAAAAAGGGAAAAGGGAACATTGTCTAGTACATTCCCCAAACGGGGGCAAAACCCAAAAGCAGTAAATGTTTTAATAAAGAGGGGGGGGAGTTCCTAGGCCTCATCATCACTCAGGAAAGGGAACTCCTTCCTGTCTTCGGGCTCAAGTGTGGGGAGCTCCTGACCAGGGGCGATGCAAGATAACACGACCTTGACGGTCTTCCACATCCGGGAAAACATGCAATCCCGGGAATGCCTCTTCCTCTTCTCTTCCTCTAACTCCTTGCGGAGTGATACAAAATCCTGAGCAGAAAGGGGATGGGCTATACCTCTAGTGGCAGTCCCCTCTGTGAACCTCTGTACTGTGGCCATAGTCTCCTCAAGATGGCGGCTAGTGATCGGGGGCTGAGGCTGGGAAGGAGTGGGAGTATCATCTTCATCATCATCATCTATATCTTCAGCAGCCTGGCTGCTCCCGGCTTCATCTACCTTACTCTTCTTCTTGGAGGTAACCATTTTCACCCGAAGGGGGTTGAAGTCATTATCCATCTCCGCCTCATGGTCAGTATGATCCACAGGCACCCCGACCCGCCTGCACAGCTCAGATACCAAAACAGGAAGAAAAGGGCCTCTTCTAGGACCCCGATAGAAGTCTTTCAACTTCGAGATAATCTGGTACCGCACATTTATAATTATCCCCTACATAGCACAAGCAATCACTAGGGCCCAGGCATAAGTCACATCGGTCTTATTGCTCAGCAGGCGGATTCTCCAGGACACCAAATTGATCCACCTCCTAGTATTGATGGAGAAGTAAGCACTAGTGATACCCTCAGGACCAGGACAGTATACCTGATCTCTGAACTCCTCATCCACTAAGGTATCCCTCAACCAAGTCATGTCCCAAACTCGAGACTTGGCCTCATATGCATCATTGGAGACATGAGACACTCCTAGCACCTCATTGATCATCTGAGAATCCACCGGAACATCTACCCCTCGGATGCAGATAGTAGGGTTGGGATCATCCTAACAGACAGTGGGGAGGATAGCATAGCACTCCCGGACCCAACCTGTATGAGCAGGAGGGGGAGCCACCATCACCGAAACTCAATTGAACTCTTGAAGCTTGCGATGGAAGGCAACTGCTTTTCCATCAATCCCGACCATTTTACAACCCCTTTCAAAATAGAATCCAAGCCGACGATAGTCCCGGAACCTCTCCTGACAGGCATCGTCAGGGAACCTCACATAATCATACTCGGGGTATTATCCTTCAGCCATTGAGTTTATTAACCTACAAGGTAGCCAAGAGCGGGACTAGAACTTGTTTTAGCATGAAGGGAGGAGTTTAAAAAGGGAAATTTTTTCTATGTGTTAGCCTAGTGAGGTTTTTATTTTGTGGTCTTCCGCTATAGCAAACGTCTGTCCGCCACAGTGGAACCGCTATAGCAGAAATTTCTCCACTATAGCAGGACAACTATAGCGGTATTCAACCGCTATAATGATCTTTATCATCCCCGAATTTAAAATGGGTGCTTCAATGGCTCCCCTTGACCCAAAACTCCATTTTTAACCATCCAAGTTCAGATCAGTGCTCCTAAAGTGTCCTACTACTGTTTTCTACAAAAAATTGGGCATTATAACCCCTAAATTTTGTCCAAATCACAAGCTTATTCAAGAATAATCCTTCACCTCCTCTACCATTCTTTGCCCACTTTTGGCCAAAAGTTACATAATTCTTACGCCTAGAATGCCGTGGAGGCATTGTAAATGTAAGAAAAGTAACCATGCTTTAGAAATTTGCCAATAATCCAACCCAAGTTCAAGTTCAAAAAGGCAACTACAATGTCTACCCAATTCACTTTTTCTACCACAAATCCTACCTAAATTCATGGAGGAAAGTAAAGGAGTAAATAGGAGCAATTATTACCTGAAGATTTTGACATCGAGAGCGGGGTGATCGGGAGGAAAAGGGAGAGTTTCAGATAAAAAATATGAGGAGAATGGGGTGAAAACCATTTTTCTCCCCTATTTCAATTTGTTGCCAACTGCTATAGAGGTCGGCACTTTGCTATAACAGTATCCCTATAGCGGTATAATATCCTCTATAGCGGACGATAACCAGCTCTGGGAAAGGAAAAGTTCTCCCGAGTCTTTCCAAATTCTTTTGCTCCGATATGATATGAGGCCTCAGATTTCTTGGGTGCTTGGGAAGGTCACGTGTAATTTTCTTTGGGTGGCTTGGCAAATTCCTTGCAGAGAGGAATAATATTATTTTTCTATTAGAGTCAAGTGTGACTAACTAGGGGGAAGTCCGAGGATTCACGTGGGACCATATTTATGCAGTCACATGGAACTGTGAAGGTCCCGGGCTAGTTTGCTTCTTTCATTATTTTTTGAGATCATTCGGGGATGAACGATGGGTAAATTGGTATCTGTTGTAATGACCAGATTCATCATTATTTTAGGAATCACGTTACTGCAAATTTTGTAGATGATTAAAATTGTAGTAACTCAGAATATCCCAAATTAATTTTAATACTTGGGACGAGTATAACTCTT
Organism: Jaltomata sinuosa; assembly: GCA_003996215.1. NCBI lineage: Eukaryota > Viridiplantae > Streptophyta > Magnoliopsida > Solanales > Solanaceae > Jaltomata > Jaltomata sinuosa. The sequence goes on from QJPP01001014.1 coordinate 178,590, forward strand.
AATCTATAAAGAATTATGTCGCACATTATACACAAAATTAATGATCTTTGAGTATACCTTACAGGGGCGTAAAAAGTCGATATTAAGGATTCCTCGAGAAGGAAAAAGGGCAGCATGTAAGAGCTTGTTGGACACAAGCACACCATAAAAATAAAAATATCAAGCCCACGTAATAGATGAGTAACGTAGTGCGTCTTCCTTGGCTAGCTATTAAGTGAACATTAGAGATTCACTAGGCTATTTTAGAAGCCAAAAAATTGTATCAATTATTGGAATGGTCCTTTGACCACTTTGCTCCCATAAAAGTTCATTATAGAAAGAGGACTTGAAAAAGTTAATTAGCAATATTGAGTGGGTTTGCATATATTCCTTGATAACATTTGTGAAGAATTAGATGGTGGATTCCTTCAATAAACTACAGCCACTATTTGAATTTGATAATTTGATGGATATTGACATAATTAAGTAGGGGTGCTGCTTATGAAGTGATTTATATATATTTTATTTTTAAATAAAAGGAGGTTACTTGGTATAAGCTTTAGTGACCTTTTAAAGAGATAAAAGCAGAGGCCAACTCGTTCTTTTCTTTGAAAGAGGAAAACCAGCAAATTGGCTGCTATAGACCTCCAAATAAGCATGAAACTTGGGGAAATTGTGGGAGAAAAAATATCTGTTCCTGGCTAAATTCGAAGGAATTTAAAGCCCTCGTACTTTACAATAAAATCGTGAACTGCTCTAAGTGTTGATTCAAGGTAACTCATAGTCACTCTTTGCAATTCCTATGATATGTAGCTATATTTATAGTCTAAGATGAGGTGTTGAGGTTAGAAGATGATTTTGAGTAGAAAATATCTTTAGATTAGAGTTTTACACAAACCTATGAAACTGGAGACTTCAATTGTAGGGTTTGAATAAAGAAGATTGTGAGATAATAAATGGGTCTCGGTTGTTATTGTGTTCAATACTTCAAATGATAAGGATGAGCTCAAGCTATAAAGTTGTTAAACCTACTTATTGTTAGGAAGGAATTGGAGTAATTTTTGGTGGCTTAAACTTGTAGTCACTAATTAACTTTATTGCTATGGATAATTGGTATATTATTTACCAAAATGGGTTCAATTATGTAGATTGACTTGGTTCGGTCATTTGGAACTCATGCGGCTATCATTAGCTTAAAAAGCATCTGAGGTATGTTAAGCTAAAACTTCCTTCGCCGTAAGGCACCACCCTACATCATATGTTCCTTTTATAAAGGGTCAAAATAGCTTACATGAAAAGGGAAAACAAGGTCTTTAGTTGTGTTATGTGTCGTTTTATTGTTTAATTATTAAAGCCTATACATACTCTTATTGCTCCCTTTGCGTCAACTTTCTTAATATTTCACATGGCCGTAAGTGTCTTTATTTAAAATCCTTAGAATTCACACGATGTGGTCTTATATATGTGTCACATTTTATAAATGAAATAAATGGCTATAGCACGATTATACTAGCTTATGCAATAACCTATTTGATATGACCATAAGTTAATGTAAGAACTACTATTTGGATAGTGATATCATTTTCGGTAAGTTAGGTATCATATAGAGATCTTACATGAATAATTGAACAATTGTTATCGTAAATCATATGTTATAGGCCTTTAAGGTTATTACTTGATAAAAGTTAGCGACGGGAGGGTATTCATAGGTTCTACTTGACACACCCGCGCGAAATTCTTCTGTGCACAGGATTGAGTCCGACCCTTATAGTAAACCTTAACATTGTGGCATACCCGCTCTAGTGGCATTATTTGTAGTTGGAGTCAGCTGAAATGTCATGCACTAGTTTCTCCTGACTTGAGCAAATACATGGCATATGTGACCTATGGGCAGACCCTTATATCGAGCCCTCAAAGGACATACCTCATATCAGACCGCGATTATTGTTATGTGTAAAAAATCATAGCAACAAGTACTTGAGAAACATATGCCTTACACGTGACCTGGATCGCCTTTGGTAGGCCACTACATGATAATTTGTATTAAATATAGTGTAAGTATGTCACCTAGGCAAGCCATAAGGGCTATATTATAATGAACCCTTCTTTGAATGTAATATAATGAACTAATAAAGTTGGTGCATAGGTTACGGTTTCTGATCATACATCTATTACTTGTATGCTCATAATTCTTTCATTTTGACATTTGATTCATATGAGATTCCATATTTGTCTACTTGTTATTCTATCTGCTTTACATACTAGTACATGTTGTATATGTACTGACGTCCCTACGTTCGGGGCACTGTATTTTCTTATAAATATAGGGTCAGGTTCACAGTGGAGCAGACACCCGCATTAGTTTCTCTTGCATCTTCAACTGATATTTTGGTTAGCTTTATTTCCATCTGGAGCCATATGATGTATAGATCTCTAGTTGGGTACATCGAGGCCTGTCCCGACTAGTTATTAGTAGTATAGCATTTTGTACTCTTTAGAGACTTCCTAGACATTATCTAGTGTCATATTGTATAGTTTTTATTCAAATGACTCTATGGTATATATATATATATATATATATATATATATATAGGCATCATGTGTTAGTTATTCTGCTTGTTTATCCATTTATAATTTCATTTATGTCATAGATTACTCGTAAGCAGGTGGTCATATGGTTCTTGTCCGCTCCGCTATTTTGGGGAGTGACAAACTTGATATCAGAGCCAGGTTCAGTTGTCCCAGGGAGTCTAGAAAGTCGTGTATAGTAGGACCTTACATATCAATGTGTTGTGCACCACATTTATAATTAAGGGACTGCATGGACATTTAGGAATTCTATCTTCATTTCTAATCTAGATCGTGCGATAGAGCTAAGTCACTTATAGGAAGTTACTTCGGACTCATATTTTGCTTATTTGTGATACAGATCATGTCTGCTACATATAAAGATAAAGTAGCCCAATGGGTCACTACGAGCACAACTCAAGAGGTAACCACTGCAGGGCATTCTCCAGCATTAGGGGATCAGACTAGGGCTCAAGAAAGTTTGTTGAGTCCTACGCCTCCAGGTTCTCAGGTACCCAGGACAGAAGGACTTGCATGGGTTCATGCACCTAAAGCGGTTCCAGTAGTAGTTATTGTACCTCCACCAGGTGCCTCAGAGCAGGATCTTAGAGGAGCGATACAGTTTCTCACTCAGTTGGTAGCTGCTCAGGCTCAGAGACAGAATGTGGAGGTTCCTATTACCGCTCAAGGAGAGGTAGTCATATCTTGTATTCGATATTTCCTCTGTATAAATCCGCCCGTGTTCACAGGATCTAACCTTGCAGAGGACCCTCAGCAATTTATTGATGAGTTTCATAGATTTTGTAATATGATGCGGGTATTGGAGAAAAATTATGTTGAATTAGCCTCTTATCAATTAAAAGATGTTGTTGTCACTTGGCATGAGATGTGGGAAGCTTCGAGGGGTCAGAATGCTCCCCCAACAGTCTGGATTGACTTTTCAAGGGCCTTCATGGATCATTTCTTGCCATTAGAGCTTCGACAGGCAAAATGTGGATAAGTTTTTACATTTAGAGCAGCGTGATCTCAGTGTCAGAGAGTACAGTTTGCGGTTTACGCAGTTGTCTAGATTTGCTCCAAAATATGTTAGTACTCAGGCATCAAGGATTCATAAATATATGTGTGGCCTTGTGAGTCGCTTAAGGGACAACCTTTCTATTGCTTCCCTGAATAGGGATATGGATATAGCGAGGATCATGGCATATGCTCAGCAGTTAGATGAGGACCAGCGTAATCGTGAAATAGATGATGAGAGGGAACAGAGTAAGAGAGCCAAGATGGCTGGTCAGTATCAGGGGAACAATGGAGCTTCCACCAGTAGAGGGCCACCTAGGCAGACTCAGTCGGCAACACACTCCACAGCTAGTGCTCCAACTTGATTTTCAAGATATAGACATGAGCAGGGTCAAACTTCTAGGGAACCAGGCTCACGGCCTCAAAGGGATACTAGTCAGGGATTACCACCTCGACCCACATGCAGAAAGTATGGCCAAGCACATAGGGGGGAGTGTCGGCGTGGTTCAAATGCTTGTTATTGGTGTGGTATAGAAGGTCATATGGTACAAAATTATCCGTGGCTCAGAGATAAAGCCATAGGTGATAGATCATAGCCTACAGGGTCTGCATCAGCCTCATCATCTTCAGTACCTTCTTCTTATCGCGATCCTCAGGCACCAGTAGGTAGAGGATCTGGTAGAGGTAGAGGGACTGGTTCTAGTGCCGGCCCAAATTGTATGTATGGACTAGTTGGTCGACAAGATTCAGAGGCATCCCCAAACGTGGTCACAGATACTCTATCCATCTTCTCATATGATTTATATGCCTTGATAGACCCAGGATCTACCCTATCCTATGTTACCCATTATTGCTAAAAAGTTCAGAATAGAGACAGAGTTGTTACGTGAACCATTTGCGGTATCGACTCTAGTAGGAGAGTCTATCATAGCTAGATAGGTCTATTACAATTGTGTAGTGACCATATGTGTCCGTGATACATTGGCTAACCTAATTGAACTTGAAATGGTCGACTTTGACATCACTATGGGTATGGATTGGCTATCCTCTTGCTATGCTACAGTTGATTGTCGAGCTAATATTGCCTGATTTCATTTCCTGGGCGAGCCTATCCTGGAGTGGAAGGGTGATACTATGATGCCTAGAGGGAGGTTTATTTCCTATATTAAGGCACAAAAGCTCATTGCAAAGGGGTATTTATATCACCTTGTCCAAGTAAGAAACCTTGAAGCTGAGAAGCAGGTGCCAACTCTTCAGTCAGTACCAATGGTGAATGAGTATCCATATGTGTTTCCTGATGAACTTCCAGGATAACCTCCCATTAGAGAAACCGACTTCGGTATTGATGTAGATCTCGATTCTCAACCGATATTAATTCCACCTTATAGAATGGCGCCTGCAGAGTTGAAGGAGTTAAAGGAGAAGTTGAAAGACTTGCTTGATAAAGGCTTCATCCGACCCAGTATATCACCTTGGGGAGCACCAATGTTGTTTGTACGTAAGAAATATGGCACATTAAGAATGTGTATAGACTACAAGCAGCTAAATAAAGTGACAATAAAGAATAAATATCCTCTTCCCTAAATAGATGATCTATTTAATCAGCTACAAAGAGCTAAATGCTTTTCAAAGATTGATTTGAGGTCCAGTTATCACCAGCTGAGGATACGTGAAGTAGATATTCCCAAGATAGCTTTTCGAACAAGATATGGGCACTTCAAGTTCCTTGTCATGTCATTTGGACTAATGAATTCCCCAGCAACCTTCATGGACATGATGAATAGGGTTTTCAAACCCTTCCTTGATATGTACATGATTGTATTTATAGATGACATCTTGGTATATTCACGTGATGAAGTAGATCATGCAAATCATTTGAGATCAGTGCTACAGACACTTAGAGAACACCAGTTATATTCTAAGTTTTCTAAGTACGAGTTTTGGTTAAGCTCAGTAGCCTTTCTTGGCCATGTGGTATCTGGAGAAGGCATCAGAGTGGACTTTCAGAAGATAGAGGTTGTGAAGAATTGGCCTCGATCAATCACTCCCACAGAGGTACGTAGTTCTTGGGATTAGCCGATTACTACAAAAGATTTGTGGAAGGATTTTCTTCTATTTCTGCCCCATTGACTAAACTGACGCAAAAAGCAGCTAAGTTCCAGTGGACAGATGCTTGCGAAAAGAGCTTCCTAGAGCTTAAAGATAGATTGACTACGACACCAGTATTGGCCTTACCAGAGGGCATAGAAGGATATGATGTATATTGTGATGCTTCAGGCGTTGGCCTTGGTTGCGTCCTGATACAGCATGGAAACGTTATAGCGTATGCCTCCCGATAGTTGAAGAAGCATGAACAAAATTACCACACTCATGATTTAGAGCTTGCAGCAGTTGTGTTTGTTCTTAAAATATGGTGCCACTACCTGTACGGGGTGTATGTTAATGTCTTTACAGACCATAAGAGTCTTTGATATTTATTTAAGCAGAAGAGTTGAATCTGAGGCAGAGGAGGTGGCCAGAGTTGCTGAAAGACTACGATGTCAATATTCTTTACCACCCAGGTAAAGGTAATATTGTAGCAGATGCTCTCAGTCAATTATCTAAGGGTAGACTAGCACATTTGTCACTTGTTTAGCATGAAGTGTCCAGATATGTGCATAAATTAGCCAACCTAAGAGTTTGACTCATGGACTCCGAAGATGGTGGCATTGTGGTATTGAATACGAAAAAGTCATCCTTAGTGGCATTGGTGAAAGAGAAGCAATATGACGATCCCTTATTGCTTTAATACAAAGAAGGGGTTCGACATCACTGGGTTACAACATTTGAGCTAGCAAGCAATGACACTTTGAGATGTCAAGGTAGACTATGTGTACCTGATGTAGATGGCCTAAGACAACAAATTATGGCTGATGCACATTGTTCTCGTTATTCAATCCATCCCGATTCTATGAAGATGTATCATGACCTTAAAGAGGTCTACAGGTGGAATGATATGAAGAAATATATAGCAGGATATATAGCACAGTGCTCCAATTGCCATCAAGTGAAAGGAGAGCATCAAAGGCCTGGCGGCCTAGCTCAGACCATAAGTATTCTAGTATGGAAGTTGGAGGCTATTAATATGAATTTCATCACAGGTTTGCCCTCTTCTTTTTGAAGACATGACTCCATTTGGGTAATAGTTGATCGGCTGACAAAATCAGCCTATTTCTTACCTATTAAGTCCACCAGCATAGCTGAGGATTATGCTAAGCTATATATAAAGGAGATTGTTCGCTTACATGGGACCCCAGCATCCATTATTTCATATAGAGGTGCCCAATTTATAGCTTATTTTTGGAGATCATTCCAAAGAGGCTTAGGCGCACATGTGAATCTTAGCACTGCATTTCATCCACAGACAGACGGTCAAGCCGAGTGTACCATTCAGACACTCAAGGATATATTGAGAGTATGTGTGCTTGACTTTAAAGGTAGCTGGGATGATTATTTGACCCTAATAGAGTTTTCCTATAATAATAGCTATCACTCCAGCATTGGCATGGCTCCATTTGAAGCTCTTTATGGGATACGATGCAGAATGCCTATCGGTTGGTTTGGAATAGGTAAGACACAAATATTAGGACCAGATCTAGTCCATCAAGCCATTGAGAAGGTCAAGTTGATACAAGAGCGATTGACAACTGCTCAGAGTCGACAAAAATTATATACAGATATGCAGCGTAGGGATTCAGAGTTTCAGATTAATGATTTGGTATTCGTGAAGGTATTACCTATGAAAGGCGTTATGCAATTTAGGAAGAAAGGTAAGCTGAGTCCCAGGTATATTGGACCTTACAGAGTATAGCAAAATTGGCCAGGTAGCTTATAAGGTAGAATTACCTCCAGATCTAGCTACAGTGCATCTAGTCTTTCATGTGTCTATGTTGCACAAATGTTTAGGAGAACCTTTACATGTAATCCCTACAGAGGATATCAATCTTGTGGGAGACATCATATGAGGAAGTTCCTATGTCTATATTGGACCATCAAGTCCAAAAGTTAAGGACCAAAGACATAGCTTATATGAAAGCCAAATATCCATACTTATTTCAAGAATCATTGGAAGGTTCTTAAACTATTTGTCTCTTTTATATGATTGATAGTTTCTATTGTTTTTGTTCCATTGTTATTTGATTCTCTCATGATACGTATAGGTGCTTGATTTGCACTTATGATTCTAGAGACTTGCATGGATGCAGCTTCCAGATGCAGAATATAAGTAAGTTACAATGTTGGTTATAGTTATTATTTGAGTATAAGGCCAAACTGAGCCTCGTGTAGTATCTGTTGAGCATCATATCTGTTGTGACGCTCTGTGAAGTGATAACGCCCAAACTACACCTCAAATTAACGAAGCGTAAGCGGTCGTAGTCAAATATAGAACCCAACAAAGGTTGGGGTCGAATCCCACAGAGAATATGGTGAGAATTAAGTCTTTAGTGAAGTATGTGACTAATGGTCAATAGTTTCCGGTAAATAGGGGGGTTTTGTGATCAATATTTGTAAACAAAACAAACACTTAACGTATGAATGATAATCAATAGGAGAGAGAGCACTAGGGAAGTGTTTACCATGGCGTTAGTAACAAAGTCGATTCTAGGCTTAACGGGGTTCTTTCTATATGCGTGTCACGATGCGATTGAATTAATGGTATCGTCTAAACGATTCTCAACCAAATAGACAAATTTACTTTTCAATTCTCTCGAACTTGAAAAGGTGTGCTTTTAGATTTCAATCCTAAACATCAAGTAGATTAATCTAGTTACAGCATTAATCATAAGACGAGAGTTGGTAGTCTTGAATCCTCGTCGTTAATCAAGTTTCCCGGTTTTAATCTCTTTACTCAAGCAAATTCAAACCTAGGCATGTTCTAATGTTTGCAACCACTAGAAAACGTTAAATAATGAATGATTAACAACGTGACAACATATATATTGAACCCGTCGCTACCCAGAATCTATGTCGCTACTTTAGCCATGGCTCCCACAACCCTAGTTGTGGGAGGTTTAGTTAATCATGCTATAAAGAAAAGAGAAGAGAATTGTATTCATAATAAAGAGAAGGGATTCTTACAATATAATGAAAACCAATCTTCAATTATTCCAAGAACAAGAAAACCCAAGATCCCAAGAACAAATCAAGAACACGAATTCAAGAAGTGTAAAACGTGTTTCTTGATCTCCAAGTCTCTCCTAAAACTATTGGGAGAACTATATTAAAAAGCTTGACAAATAAAATAAACCTAACATAGGGTATTTATAGGAGTCTAGGAAACAAATCCCAAAAATGCTCGGATTCCGCGTAACCGACTGCCCAGGTGTGACGGCCAGGCTGACGGACCGTCACTGGCTTGACAGACCGTCGCCTGGACCGTCACCACTAGGCAGTGGTGCTGCCTTGGTGTGACGGTCACTGTGACGGACCGTCATATGTGTGACGGGCCGTCACTCAGGCCGTCACTCTTATCCAGAATGCTCTTTTTCGCGTATTTCCTTCCGTTTCCACGTTTGTCTCCATTTCCTGAAAATACAACATAAAAACATCAAAAACGACAACGGTTGCTTGAAAACGTACGATTGTTCTTAGTTTAAAGGAGTCGAAAGTGCCGTAAATTGGCAGCACATCAACACCCTCAACTTAAAACGTTCGCTTGTCCTCAAGCAACATGACACAAAACAATAATACGATGACTCAACTAAGCAAACAAACTCGTGTCTTTAGCAATTCATGGTCATTCATTAGTTCATTCAATCAAGCTCCCTCGTAGCACACATGTATGAAACACTAACTTTCAAGGATCCAAACATGTCATTCTGATATGATAGAATATTATGCATACACATGTGCAGCTATCCTAACAATCAATAGGCAATACAGAAATCTTGGTGCCCTCACCTCAAAGAAATCCCACACACAAGATTTGGGACTAGGTAAGCGCTCACACTCACAAACGATTTCAAACAATGCACATGCGATACCATAGGCTTGCCCTTACTATTCTATTTGGGTTCTTCAGAAAGCCGCTCAGGATCACTACAGGACTTGTTTAGGCTTGTAATGAGGCTTCAGGTGCAGGTAGGATACATTTAGGGGTTAGTGACTAAGCCCTCCTTGGAACTACCAACGTCTTATTACCGCATAACTTTTTGTCCATCCTTATTCACCTTTTTATTTCCTTCTCTCTAGCTACAGGTGCGGCCTCTTTATCTTGACAATTCTTTTTATTACTTTTTCGATCTTTTTCATCTCTTTTTATTTTTCTTTTCTTTTCTTAGGAACACACCCGAATTTTCATTCTATTCCCAACCAATCTTCTTCATCCTCTTTTTCTTATCATTCACCTCTGTAGTAGCCACCCTCTACTTGGGATAATTGCCTGCGTTGAGGTGCACAATGTCCATGGAAGGACCAGGGCCAAAACAGGGTTTACCTCTATAGTAGCCACCCTCAACTTAGGCTGATTGCCTGAGTTGAGGTGCACGATGTCCAAGGAAGGACCAGGGCCAAAATAGGGATTTAAAGTTAAACAGGAATGGTGACAGGTTATTGAAAGAACAAGGTTAATTATGGCTCAAACAGGGATCAAAAAGGGATTATTTATATTTGGACGGTCTTTTAGGTTAAGTGGACTGTACACAAAAAGGGTCTGTGATCCTTTCCTAAGCAACCAAACTTCGAACTTAACAAAATAGACCGGGCAAGTTCTAGATGCATGCACAGAGTAAGAATTTATAACAATAATCTCACACACTCTTGGCACCAAGAAACTATATTGCTACCAACTATCAAACAACCGCTCGGCTTAAGCATACCCATTCTAATCATAATTACACAATGACATTCGAGGATCCAGACAGTCAATCGTTTCAACATAAGTACAAAACCAGAAATTTTTTAAAAGGGCCTCGTTTTAGTCAAGAAAAATGCCATGCTCATCACTATAGCCACTAAAAAAACAAAAATTTAAAATAACAACCAAAATATGCCGGTTCTACTAGATAGCACACCGGAGGGAAAAGAAACACGGCAACAAAAACCCTCGGTGGTGACTCACAGGTTTCCCCACACCCTCAACTTAGACTCATGCATTATCCCCAATGCATCCATATGAAAGCTAAAAACTGTGAGAGAAAGGAATACCTGTGAAGTCGATAGGACTCATATTCTGGCATGATGTTGGAGACCGCCAGGGTCTCCAAAACAGGAGAACTCGATGGAGTGTGTGCACGCGACACACTGCTGTTGCGTTCCAGCTTCTTCGTTCATCGGCTCCACAGCTAGTCGCGCCAACTTCTTTGCTCTTTCTTTGCAGGTTCTCTTGCGGTGTTTTCGTTTTCTTGATTTATTTTCACCGCTTTCCTTCACCTGCTCGTCCTCTTGCAATCGCGACCTTACTCTCATAACAGCTTGGGTTTCAACACAACCTTTTTTCTCAAGATACACATCCGCAGGGATTTCCTCAATAACATTGATGACCGCGACCACCCTCATGTCACTTGGTTGCTTCATCAATTTGGACACATCGAACTTGACCACTTCATTGTTTAGCCTGAGGGTCAGTTCGTTTCTTTCCATGTCAACCAACGCTCTAGCCGTGGCTAACAAAGGTCGTCCCAAGATTATGGGAACTTCAAAATCCACTTCGCAATCCAAGATCACAAAGTCGGCCGGGAATATAAGCTTACCAATCTTGACCAGCACATCAAATAAGATTCCCATCGGTCGCTTTACCGAACGGTCAGCCATCATCACTCTCATGGATGTCGGTTTAGGAGCTCCCAAACCCAATTGTTTGTAAACTGCTAGCGGCATCAAGTTGATACTAGCTCCAAGATCACATAATGCTCTTCCGAAGTTGAGCTTCCCAATAGTACAGGGAACAGTGAAAGCACCTGGATCTTCCTTCTTTTCGACTAACGACCTTGAAGAAATAGCGCTGCAGTGGTGGAGGTTGTCTTCCGGTTCAAAACTTACCGACCTCTTCTTTGTAATCAAGTCCTTCATGAACTTGGCATAACTGGGCATTTGTTCCAGCGCTTCCACCAATGGTATGTTTATTGAAATCTGCTTCAGCATGGTCATGAAGTTCAGGAACTTACCATCGTCAGCTTTCTCTTCAAACGCTGTGGGAAAGGAGGTGGTGGCCGAGGCATCATAGTTGGAAGCTTTTCCGCTTCCTTGCTTTTATATGCGGGCTTTGGAGTTTCCTCCTCTATCGCCTCTTCATCATCCACAAAATCACCTTGAGTCTGAGTTACCGGATGTGATTCTGGTAACGTTCTACCGCTTCTGGTCGTGATTGCCATACAACTCGCGTCATTCCTCGGATGAGTAGTGTTGCTCGGCAAGGTACCTGTCTTCCTTTGGTTCAGAGATGCCGAGATTTGCCCCACTTGCTGCTCTAATTGCTTGATCGAAGTGGAATGTGCCTCCACTATTTGACTCATGGCCGATAACTCAGTCCTTATCTCCTTCACCCCAGAGTCAGTCGATTCTACCTTCCGCAGCATCTTCGCCATCATGTCTTCGAGCTTAGAAGTCCCTGCCTCGTTGCTAGCTTTGTCCCGATTACCAGGTGGGACATACAACCCACCTCTATCGGTGTTATTTCTCCAGTTACCTTGATCGCGATTGTAGCCAGCTTTCTCATAGTAGTTGTCCTTCTGATAGGTCCGACCTTGGTTTCCTTGGCCATTGGCCTGGAAACCCCCCAAGTAATTCGCCTCCTCAGTTTCCAACTCTTCTGCTCTACTTTGGGAACCCACAGCTTTTACCTTCTCCAAACCTCCTGAGAACAAGTGCTTTGTCAGTAGGTCCAACTGCATTTTCAGATGCGCCATGTCTTGGTCGCGTTCCTCCTCTTTTCTGCGCTGCTCTGCTGACACACCAACTACGTAAGTACTAGCTGCCACCTCTGAATCTCGTGTATGCCAGGCCCTGTTGGTTTTGGTTAGCCTGTCCAAAATAGCTGTGGCATCGGCAAAATTGCGACCCATAAACGCTCCACCTGCTGCGTTGTCCAACGTCGGCTTGGTAGCCGAATTCAGTGCCCTATAGAATGTTTGCATCAAAAACTCGTCGTTCAGCTGATGGTTAGGGCATTGTGTCAGCTTCTTCTTGAATCGCAACCAGGTCTCGTGCAATGCTTCGTGTGGTTGCTGCCTGAAGTTGCTAATCTCGTCCCTCAACTGTATCATCCTAGAGGGAGGAAAGAACCTTTCTAGGAAAGCTCCTTTCAACTCTCCCCAAGTTGCGATAGAGTCGGGGGTCAGTTCTGTCAACATAACGCTGCCTCATCAGTCAGAGACAACGGAAACAACCTGAGCCTGATCACTGTCTGACTCACGCCCGGCAGTTCAAACGACTTGCAGATACCCACGAAGTTCATTAAGTGACGGTTTGGATCGTCACCAGCTGCTCCACGGAATACTCCTCTCAAGTTCAACAGCTGAATCATCGTGCTAGTGATGTTGAACTTGGCTCCGGGCGGTAGCGGTGGAACAACAATGGCGCCCGTAGCGCCAACTCCATCCAAATCGTTATCCTCATCATGCAACTCAAGATCGTGCTGCAGACCTCCAGCATTCAAATTTTGTTGGGCCTGCAGTTCTGCAGCGAGCCTTCCTGCCTCTTGTTGTGCGGCCATATTCCGCCTTAACGTTCTAGCAAGCTCGGGGTCGTAAGGTAATGTTGATTCACCCGAGCGCCGGGTACTTGGCATGCACAACTCTGTACCCTGTCACAAACAAAACAACAAAAAAAAACGTAAAAGCAGGAAAGTATGACTAAGAGTCAAATAACACACCAGACTTAATTAACAACCGTATTCCCGGCAAACGGCGCCACTTTTTGATAAAGCCCAAACTACACCTCAAATTAACGAAGCGTAAGCAGTCGTAGTCAAATATAGAACCCAACAAAGGTTGGGGTCGAATCCCACAGAGAATATGGTGAAGATTAAGCCTTTAGTGAAGTACGTGACTAGTCGTCAATAGTTTCCGGTAAATAGGGGGGGGTTTGTGATCAATATTTGTAAACAAAAACAAACACTTAACGTATGAATGATAATCAATAGGAGAGAGAGAACTAGGGAAGTGTTTACCATGGCGTTAGTAACAAAGTCGATTCTAGGCTTAACGGGGTTCTTTCTATATGCGTGTCATGATGTGATTGAATTAATTGTATCGTCTAAACGTTTCTCAACCAAATAGACAAATTTACTTTTCAATTCTCTCGAACTTGAAAAGGGGTGCTTTTAGATTTCAATCCTAAACATCAAGTAGATTAATCTAGTTACAGCATTAATCATAAGACGAGAGTTGGTAGTCTCGAATCCTCGTCGTTAATACAATTTCCCGGTTTTAATCTCTTTACTCAAGCAATTCAAACATAGGCATGTTCTACATGTTTGCAACCACTAGAAACGTTAAATAATGAATGATACAACGTAACAACATATATAATTGACCCGTCGCTAACCGGCCACGGAATCTATTATGCTACTTTTAAAGCCATGCGCTCCCACAACCCTATTGTGGGCAGGCTTTAGTTAATCATGCTATAAAGAAAGGAGAAAGAGAATTGTATCATAATAAGAGAGGGATTCCTTACAATATAATGAAAACCAATTCTTCAATTATTCCAAGAACAAAAAAAACACCAAGATCCGCAAGAATAAATTCAAGAAAACGAATTCAGAGAAAGTGTAAAACGTGTTTCTTGATCTCCAAGTCTCTCCTAAAACTATTGGGAGAACTATATTAAAAAGCTTGACAAATAAAATAAACCTAACATAGGGTATTTATAGGAGTCTAGTAAATAAATCCCAAAAATGCTCGGATTCCGCGTAACCGACTGCCCAGGTGTGACGGCCAGGTTGACGGACCGTCACTGGCTTGACGGACCGTCGCCTGGACCGTCACCACTAGGCAGTGGTGCTGCCTTGGTGTGACGGACCGTCACATGTGTGACGGGCCGTCACTCAGGCCATCACTCTTATCCAGAACGCTCTTTTTCGCGTATTTCCTTCCGTTTCCACGTTTGTCTCCATTTCCTGAAAATACAACATAAAAACATCAAAAACGACAACGGTTGCTTGAAAACATACGATTGTTCTTAGTTTAAAGGAGTCGAAAGTACCGTAAATTGGCGGCACATCATGAAGCATAGTTGTATGTATCCTGGCTTGCTGATAGGTTCCGGATAGGCCTATTTACAAAGGAAACTCTACAAAAAATTTGGAAATTTTGAGAGTTAGCCAAATTTTAAGGCCCTATGAGGCTATGATGAAAAAAGTGAAGTTGGAGATGAATTGGTGATCTCACAAGTATCGTGGATAGATATGGAACTTAAAGTAAGCCACAAACATCATTCGAGGATGAATAACACTAAGTGGGGGAGATTGTAGTAACTCATATCCTGAATTAATTTTAATACTTGGGACAAATATAACTCTTAATCTATAAAGAGTTATGCGGCACATTATACACCAAATTAATGATCTTTGAGTATACCTTGCAGGGGCGTAAAAAGTTGATATTAAGGATTCCCCGAGAAGGAAAAAGAGCAGCATGTAAGGGCTTTTTGGACACAAGCACACGATAAAGATAAATATGTCAAGCCTACGTAATAGATGAGTAACATAGTGGGTCATCTTTGGCTAGCTATTAAGTGAATATTAGAGATTCACTAGGCTATTTTAGAAGCCAAAAAATGCATCAGTTATTGGAATGGTCCTTTGACCACTTTGCTCCCATAAAAGTTCATTATAGAAAGGGACTTGAAAAAGTTAATTACCAATATTTAGTGGGTTTGCATATATTCCTTGATAAGATTTGTGAAGAATTATATGGTGGGTCCCTTCAATAAACTACATCCACTATTTGAATTTGATAATTGGATTGATATTGACATAATTAAGTAGGGGTGCTGCTTATGAAGTGATTTTTATATATTTTATTTTTAAACAAAAGGAGTTCACTTGGTATAAGCTTTAGTGACCTTTTAAAGAGATAAAAGCAGATCCAAACTCGTTCTTTTCTTCGAAAGAGGCAAACCAGCAAATTGGCTGCTCTAGACCACCGGATAAGCGTGGAACTTGGGGAAATTATGGCAGAAACAAGATATGTTCCTGTCTAAATTTGAAGGAATTTAAAGCCCTCATACTTTACAATAAAATCGTGAACTCCTCTAAGGGTTGATTCAAGGTAACTCATAGTCTTTCTTTCCAATTCCTATGATATGTAGCTATATTTATAGTCTAAGATGAGGTGTTGAGGTTAGAAGATGATTTTGAGTAGAAAATATCTTTAGATTGGAGTTTTACTCAAACCTATGAAACTGGAGACTTCAATTGTAGGGTTTGAATAAAGAAGGTTGTGAGATAATAAATGGGTCTCGGTTATTATTGTGTTCAATACATCAAATGATAAGGATGAGCTCAAGCTATAAAGTTGTTAAACCTGCTTATTGTTAGGAAGGAATTTGAGTAATTTTTGGTGGCTTAAACTTGTAGTCACTAATTAACTTTATTGCTATGGATAATTGGGAGATTATTTACCAAAATAGGCTCAATTATGTAGATTGACTTGGTTCGGTCATTTGGAACTCATGCGGCTATCATTAGCTTAAGAAGCATCTGAGGTATGTAAAGCTAAAACTTCCTTCGCCGTAAGGCTCCACCCCTACGTTATATTTTCCTTCTATAAAGGCAAAATAGCTTACATGAAAAGGGAAAATAAGGTCTTTAGTTATGTTATGTGTCATTCCATTGTTTAATTATTAAAGCCTCTACGTACTCTTATTGCTCCCTTCGCTTCAACTTTCTTAATATTTCACATGATCGTAAGTGTCTTTATTTGAAATCCTTAGAATTCACATGATGTGGTCTTATATATGTGTCACATTTTATAAATGAAATAAATAGCCATAGCACAATTATACTATCTTATGCAATAACCTATTTTATATGACCATAAGTTAAAGTAAGAACTACTATTTGGATAGTGATATCATTTTCGGTAAGTTAGGTATCATATAGAGATCTTACTTGAATAATTGAATGATTATTATTGTAAATTATATGTCATAGGACTTTAAGGTTATTACTTGATAAAAGTTATCGACAGGAGGGTATTCATAGGTTCTACTTGACACACCCGCATGATGCTTTTTTGTGCACAAGATTGAGACCAGACCCTTATAGTGAGCCCGAAAATTGTGGCATACCTGCCCTTGTGGAATTATTTATATTTGGAGTCAGCTGAAATGTCATGCACTAGTTTTCCCTAACTCGAGACAATACATGGAATATGTGACCGGCGGGCAGACCCTTATAGTGAGCCATTAAAGGGCGTACCTCGTATCAGACCGCGATTATAGTTATGTGTATAAAATTATAGCAACAAGTACTTGAGCAACCTATGCCTTACACATGACCTGGATCGCCTTTGGTAGGCCACTACATGATCAGTTGTATTAAATATAGTGTAAGTACATCACCTAGGCAAGCCATAGGTTCTATATTATAATGAACGCTTCATTGAACGTAATATAATGAACTAATAAAGTTGGTGCATAGGTTACAATTTCTTATCGTACATCTATTACTTGTATGCTCATAATTCTTTCATTTTGACATTTGATTCATATGTGCTTCCATATTTATCTACTTGTTATTATGTCTGCTTTACATACCAGTACATGTTGTGTATTGACGTCCCTACATTCGAGGCACTATATTTTCTTATAAATATAGGGTCAGGTTCTCAGGGGAGCAGACACTCGCGTTAGGTTCTCTTGCATCTTCAACTGATATTTTGGTGAGCTTCATTTCCATCTGGAGCCAGATTATGTATAGATCTCTAGTTGGGGTACATCGGGGCCTGTCCTGACTATTTATTAGTAGTTTAGCATTTTGTGCTCTTTAGAGGTTTCCTAGACATTATCTAGTGTCGTATTGTACAGTTTTTGTTCAAATGACTCTATGGTGTATATATATATATAGGCATCTTATGTTAGTTATTCTTCTCGTTTATCCATTTATAACTTCGTTTATGTCGTATATTACTCGTAAAGCAGGTGGTCATATGGTTCTTGTCTGCCCCTCTGATTTGGGGCATGACAAATTTGGTATCAGAGCCAGGTTCAATTGTCCCAGAGAGTTTAGGAAGTCGTGTCTAGTAGGACCTTACTTATCAATGTGTTGCGTGCCACATTTATAATTAAGGGACTGCATGGATATTTCGGAATTTTATCTTCATTTGTAATCTAGATCGTGCGATAGATCTAAGTCATAGAAAGTTACTTCTGACTCATATTCTTCTTATTTGTGATACAGATCATGTCTGCTACAAAGAAGGATAAAGTATCCCAATGGGTCACTACAAGCACAACTTAGGAGGTAACCACAGTAGGGCAGTCTCAAACATTAAGGGGATCAGACTAGGGCTCAAGAGAGTTTGTTGAGTCCTACACCTCCAGGTTCTCAGGTGCCTAGGACAGATGGACTTGCAGGGGTTCATGCACCTCTAGCGGTTCCAGCAGTAGTTACTGTACCACTCCCAGGTGCCTTAGAGCAGTACCTTAGAGGAGAGATACAGTTGCTCACTTAGTTAGTAGCCGCTCAGGCTTGGAGACAGAATGTAGAGGTCCCTGTTGCTTCTCAAGAAGAGGTAGCCGAATCTAGGATTCGAGATTTCTTCAATATGAATCTACCAGTATTCACTGGCTCTAACCTTACAGAGGACCCTCAATAATTTATTAATGAGATTCGTAGAATTTGTAAGGTGATGTAGGTATCGGAGACAGATTCCATTGAATTGGCCTCTTATCAATTAAAAGATATTGTTGTCACTTAGTATGAGATGTGGGAAGCTTTGATGGGTCAGAATGCTCCTCTAGCAGTTTGTATGGACTTTTCAAGGGCCTTCATGGATCATTTCTTGCCATTAGAGCTCCGACGGGCAAAGGTGGATGAGTTTCTACATTTAGAGCAGCGTAATCTCAGTGTCAGATCAGAGAGTACAGTTTGTGGTTTACGCAGTTGTCTCGATTTTCTCCAAAATATGTTAGTACTCAGGCATCAAGGATTCATAAATTTGTGTGTCGACTTGCGAGTCGCTTCATAGACAACCTGTTTTGGGGTGTGATAAGAATACATTTTGAATTAAGTGAGGCGACGTGACATAATTTTTTTAGATTTTTTAAAATCATCTGGGCTAACAACACTCTGCTATAGTGGTATTTATTCCTCTATAGCACTACCGCTGTAGCGGAAGGTCGTCCGCTATAGCGGGATGATGGGAGGCAATATCCTCATAATACAATTTTAATAAAAGATTTCTCTTGCTTAGTTGGAAAACATATGGGGGATTCTCCAAAAACCCTCCTAGGCTTCTCCAAGGCTTGGGAGCCATGCGGAGGAGGTATTCTGGCTAAAAGAATGTGAAAGCTCGGGTTTAAGGCTTGTCATCCGGCAGGAAATGCCTTTACGGAGCTAGAAAATGCATCGAGCAGCTGCTTAGCATCCAGGTAGGCTAGGTTTTCTTCATTGAGTAGATTGACCTGCTTTCATTTCATATTTATTATATAAATTGAAAAGGAGAATCCATGCTTAGGACTTCAGACATGGAGCCTGGAGGATTGTTGCGATTGGATTGTTTGAACTAGGAAATGGTTGAGTTAGGATGATGGGTTGTCATATTCCAGGTTATGTATGTTATCATGTGTTGTGCGATGACCAAATTCAGGGAATAGAGAGTTGGGAAGGTTCAGGGAATCGGAAAGGCTTTGGGAAATTAAATGACTATAAAGAGGGAGTTTAAAAAATAATTCAGTATAAAAAGGTAGAATAACTAGAATGGTTTAATTACAAAAGTTAGGGGAGGTTTTCCCATATTGTAATTCTGTCATAGGGGGAGTTTCAGAAATGGGTGTATCTACTAGTATGTGTTAAGGGGGCGAATGGGAATTTAGTTTTCGTACGGGATTTCAAGGCTCAGTTATGTACCTGGTGTTGAGTAGGTGATGGTTGTTGTTTTCCTAATATGCATTATGTGTTCATTTACTACTGCTTAGTATCATATGAGTAGCATGATTAGGGAATGGCTTATGAATGTCTAGTTGTCCGGTTATCAGTCTTATGAAATGAACTAGTTATTATTGCTTATTGGTTTTACAAGTGTATTATTGTTCATTGTTATTGACTGTTGGATTTCTATGTGACATTCGATTGGCTTGGGTACCACGCCTGGTACATGTTACTTATTGGCGGCTTGAATACCACACCTGGTACGGGATACTATTTGGTTGACTCGGGTACAACGCCTGGTATGGGAATTATAAATGGTTGGCTTGGGTACCACGACTGGTACGGGTTTGCTTTACTTGCATTAGATGTGTTCTTTCGATGGTTCCATGAGTGGACCGGGTTGTATTCTTGAAATGTAATTTTTCAATTGATCCATGAAAGGCCGGGTGATTATAATTAATTGTGAGGTTTGTCTTAGTATAGGCCAGGATTGTATGTCAATACTTAGGTGGTGTTAGGTGGATCCCAAGGTGGGTCCAGACTATGTGGTAAGATTATATGATATTGTCATCGAGTGTTGTCAATGGTTGTCATTAGGTTATATGTGGCTAATAATCTAAGAGGAACGCTGCGAGTCGGGAGCAGTATTACTGGTTATTATTATTAGGTTAGGGAATCTTCCTAGGGATCCTTGAGAGCTCTAGATACTTGTGAGTAGCACTATGAGTGTAGTTGGTCTGGTCTGACAGTTAGCTGGGTTATTTGTAGATGTTTGGTCATAAGGGGTTGACTTGAGTAACAGGGTTGTAGTCCGAGTATGGACTTAGTAGTTGGACTAGTGTAAGGTGACTTGAAAAGTCTAAGGTTAAGGTAACTTGGGAAGTATAAGGGTTAGTGTGACTTGGAAAGTCCTAGGAGTTGGGGTGTAGAATCTCTGAGTGAGGGAGTTGGCAGCGAAACAAATAGGAATGGCTGAGGCAGGATGTATAAGTGAATGGTTGGGTTGCTATAGGGTTGGTAAAGGTGGATGTTGGAGGACTGACTATTGTAATTAATTACATACTTTTCCTTAATTTCATTATATGATGGTATGTGTGGATTCTGATCGACCGATGATGCCTACCAGTACGTGTGTTTGTACTGATTCTACTCTTGCTATACCTTTTTGGGTATAGTCTGGTTGCAGGGTTGGTGATGTTTCTTAGGTACAGGACGATGGCGATCTTCAACAGCTTCTACTTCTGGGAGCTATGTCATCTTACTTTTCCTTGTATCATTCCTGTAGTAGCTTTTGTACCTGTTTAGAGTTGATCCTAGGGAGGGTTGTTTTCCCAGTTTTAAAAAGGTTTATCGTATTTATTGTAAGAAGATATTTTCTTAAACAAGGTTGGAAATGTTTTCACGTATTAAAATGATATTATTATGTTGTTATACTTTGTTTTCTGCAAGCGCATGTTGGATCAGGTGGTAAGGGTTCGTCTATCTCGGTGGTTAAAGTAGGCAATCGCATGGCCCGGTAGTTGGGTCGTGACAATTATTCTCTCATGTTTCTAGTCACTGTACTAGGTGCTTAATTGGTTCAAACATATTAAATCAATCAAAGGTTTAATCAACTAATTATTACTTGCCTGACGAAGTTCGTTCAAGCTTATGAAATTTGGATATGAACCACTTTCATAAATTACTTGAAATTATATATATGAGATTTGTTAATCACAAAAGTGGTCGAATCTTTGAAATATTAATTTCAAAAATAATTATTAAACCTAAAATTAATTACTTATTAATGTTGATGCCTATAATATGACACTTATGAGTAAATTAAATTTTTTGGTTATAAGACATTTATGAATCACCCAAATGTTGATTGTTTATTCTTATATCTATTAAACATTAAGAAGATAATTTAGATATGTCTTTAGTTTTATTTATTTATTCAAAGATAACAAATACTATTAGTTGATGTATTAAAGATTATTGAATTATGTTAAAATTCACTTTTAAGCATTATTATGTTTAAAGTTGTATTTTGATGTTTCTCCCAAAGGAGGACATCAATATACATTTAAGAATAAATAAATCATTTTCGAATTTGAAAGTATGTTTAAACTTATAACTCAAAGTATTAACAAATGAGCATGTTTTATTTGCAGCATTTGCTCTTCATTCGCACTCTGCCTTTGTTACGACTTTTAACGGTCTTAACTTCTCAGATTGGTGTGAACAGATCAAATTCCATCTTGGAGTTTTAGATTTTGATGTTGCACTTTATACTGAGAAGCAAATTGTTATTACTGAAACTAGAAGTGTTGAAGAAATATTCTATTATAAACATTGGGATCGGTCTAACAGATTCAGCTTAATGTTTATGCGAATGAATATCGGAGGCAACATTAAGACTACTCTTTTCAAAACTAAAAATGCAAAAGATTTTTTGAAACTTGTGGAAGAATCCTCTCAAACTGCTGATAAGTCTCTTGTTGGGACACTAATGGGTACTCTGACCACCATGAAGTTTGATAATTCACGTACCATGCATGATCATTTTATTGAAATGACAAACATAGCAGCAAGGCTTAAGTCTTTGGGAATGAAAGTGGAAGCAAATTTTCTTGTACAATTTATCATCAACTCACTACCGTCTGAGTATGGTCCTTTTCAAATAAATTACAATATCATGAAAGATAAATGAAACGTGTATGAATTGCATGCAATACAAGTTTAGGAGGAAACAAGGCTGAAGAATCAAGAAAACCACTCCATTAACTTTGTAAGTCATCAAGGAGCTGGAAAGAAAGGAAAGAAGCATGCTAAAGAAAACCAGAGGCACCATAATGTTAATGAGTCCTCCTCTCAAGAACGTAAGAAGGAGCACAAGAATGATAAGTGTTGTTTCTGTGAAAAATCTGGACATTTTCAGAAAGATCGCCTAAAATTTAAGGCATGACCCGAGAAGAAAGGTAAGCCTAGTGCTTTTACATGTCTCGAATCAAATTTAATTGAAGTTCCTTATAATACTTGGTGGATTGACTCTGGTTGTGTTGCGCCCCATTTTTCTCACGAAAAGCAAGATTTGACATGACAACTCTTTTTGGGATTAAAGGGTGAAGAGTCACCACCTAACGAATTAAAAGTACGTTAGGGCACCATACTACACTAATTACGATTACATTAAAGTCTACGTCACCAGAAATTGGGTAAGGATTCAAATTACCTCAAAAGAAAGGTATTAGGCACCTTTCGAGGTCCACAAATGTGGGTTCCTGCCAAATTCATTTATTTATATGGGAGATTCATGACAAATAAAAAGGTCGATAAATTATTAAACTAAAATTACTATATAATTAAGCAGATAAACTTTGTTCAAAATAAATTATTAAATTAAGCAAAAGTCAATTATTATTCAATTTATACAAATCTAGGTGATAAAGTGATTAAACATTTAAAATTTTGATAAGTGACACATACGAGACTAGACTTCATGAATTCAGTTAATCAGAGCATGCTCTCATGGCCACCAAATAGAGAAAATAAAATACGTGCAATATTATCAATCAAGAGAAAGAGAGACTGACCTGGTCGCTCCCAATAGAAGGTTTAAGGTATTCAAATAACTCACACGAGTAAGAAAAATTAGAACCTGAAAATCAAAAGAATAAAAGATAGAGGAACTAACCTGATCGCTTCCAAATAAAATATTGAAAAGCACTAGGATGCCAAAAATATAATAACAAAATAAGGCTAATCTATGATCACAACTACGCATTCAGGGACATAAGATTGTGAAAACCAAGATACTAACCTTGTTGGCAAAACATCGAATTAACAAAGAATACCTTTGATTATTCTCCGTTCAGCAGAATGTGTTCTAACTGACACCATAAATTATAAAATCTCGAAAAAGAAATGAATGTTTAGTAAAGTGTATGCCACCTTAATTTGGTGACAAAAATAATGTAAGAGACTAAAATGAATAACAAAGTAACAACACATACAGTAAAGTTAAGATAGAGAGTGCGAGAGAGAGAGAGAGAGAATGGGATCAGGTATGGCGAGGCTGAAAATGGGCACAATGCAATGTTACTCCCTCTATTCTCTTTTTGTATGGTCGACTCTCTTAAATATCTTAAAACAAAACTTTTAAAAATTTGTAAAAATATTTCAGAGAACTAAATAAATATTTTAGTATTTCAAAGTCATGTAAGGTTTTAGAAAATATTTGGATATTTAGATTGTAAAAAATAATAATATAGATTTAAGAATTAACACAACGGTAAAAAGTTGTCAAGGCTTTGAGATTTTTAAAAGGGTGACATATAGGATTAGAAAAGAATGGAGTAACGGGTTGCTTTATTTTTTAATAAAGTTATGTGTGCTTCATATGAGAAGTCAGCTATAGCCTGCCTTTTCATCATTTTCCAAATGTACCTGATCCCCGCTTTGGGGCGACTAACTCCATTTTGAGCTTCGCTTTGTGCATTGACTCCTTCACTCTCCGTGGTTGAACTTCAAGTGATGGCATCCCATTATGATGTACATGTAAAGAATATTCAAAGAAATGAGAGTATGTTTGTTCTTAATATTTAACTAATTGAGCAGAAATTTAGGCGATAAGATAATAAAGAGAAAGAGTTTTAAAAATAAGAATTTCAGTTCTTTTTTTTTTACTTGGGAGGCAGATTTTGAATTAAAACCGTAACCCATCTTGCCTTTCTCACGATTAAATTAATTGAGACTTATGTATATAGCCAAAGTATTTTCAATGCTTAATATCCCATTATCCAAAAATTGGACGTGCACATAAATACCTTAAAATAATCTTCCAAATATTAAGAACGGATATAACTTTACATATAAAATTTAATAACTAAACCTATGGATCGAAAGAAACTCAATGAATGTTTCAAGAAATTGAAACTTCTCATCAAACATATCAAACATGCTTATTTTCCTCAAAGAAAATACCATCAGGTAGAATTCTTAACTCATTCTAAAAAGATATCTAAGCAATAATGATTAAAATAAAGATTTCAAGTTATCCCTATATTAAAATAAGCAAACAAACCAACAAACTAATGTATATATCTAAAGTAGAGAAAAATAACCAAATAAACAATTGATATCCAGCAATATGAATAAAATACATGGACCCATGTTAAATTATCACTTTGAACTAAGCTCCATACAAACATAAACCAAAAGATAACTAAAGAGAATTCTATGGGAATTTAATGAAAAATTAAGAGAGAGAAAAAAAAGTGAGAACATGACCTCAAAATAGACCCAACTATTTTCCATTTATAGTAGCGGTAGTATGCCCAAGAACTGGGATCGGAGCTCGGCTAGACCAACTCGCCAATAAACTCGAACAGTGATCCTAACTCGCATGAACACCCTGCGTACCTCGAGCAGAGATTAGTGATTCAGTTTGGTGATCTTCCGGAGCATTTTTTGAGGTGTTATAGGCGCGGTTCAGAGGTATTTTAATGGAGTTTTGATGGTGGTGACGGCATTTGACAGACTGCTGTTTGGGTGGTCATTATACACTGAAGTATTACTTGGGTTCGTCGAAAGTGATGGAGGGAGCTATGGTGATAGAAAGTGACAGAGCTTCGCGATGGTCCAAGGATGGTGTCGCGGTGGCTACATGGAGTATTTGTGGCTGGTTTCAATGGAGTTTTTGAAGTACAGTTGTGGCTGATCCCCTTTGTACCTAAGTGGGTGTGTGCATTCCTCCCATATATAGTGGGTGGTTTCAATGGTGAAAAAATAGAGAAATGCAGTCGTAAAAAAAATGATCTTCACATGGCTATTTCGAGTAGATTTTTATGGTGGAAAAGAGCCTTCTTGGAAAAAGTTAATCGTTCCTCCCCTTCTAAGTCTAAAATCCATCCAAAAATGAAGGAAAAGGTCATGGTATTTAAAGTAGAAGAAAAATAAAATCAAAAGGAACATTGGGGCTAGGAAAAAAAAGGAAAGAATTAAGTTGGGAGGAAAAATATTTTTCCCAAAGGAAAGGAATTAATTTTTAATTTTTGAGAATCATAATACTCTTTACATGAAAGGAAAAATAGTGAGGTGAATTTTTCAGAATATTTAAAAGATTTTTTTAAAATTTGAATTTGAAATTTATACCCAATATTAATATTTGAGTCTAAATAAAATTTTACCAAAAATATAAAATCAGTAACTACTAAATTACTAAGTAAAAAAAATATAATTAAATATAATAACTCAACAATTATATTTTTTAATAAAAAGTAATTCACCAGTATTTACGATAATACGAATAATAATTTTAAAATATTTGCGGCTAGTATTTATAAAAAGATAAATGCAAAAGAGTAAGTAAATAAAATAAAATATTTTTGCAAGTGAATAATAATAATAATAATTATTATAATAATCATAAAATAGTACTAAAATAATGTGAATAATATTTAATAACATAAAACTTATAACAGTAATTAAGCACGATATTTTTGGCTTCATGAACAAAATAGACGCTCGAATGAGTAAAAATGATGAAAAGGAAGGACAAAATTGGATGTCAACAGGTTGTACAGTTTATGTTTCTGATATGATGTAGGGATTTCTTACAAAACAAATCATAAACAAGAATGAAAGATATGTGTATATGGGAAACAGAGCGAAGACTCCAATTGAAGCAATCGGTACTTATCGTTTGATCCTTGATATTGAGCGTCACTTAGATTTACTTAAAACTTGTTATGTACCTTCTCTTTCAAAAAATTTAGTTTCTTTGTCTAAGTTGGATAAGATTGGATACTCTTTTAATTTTGGTAATGGATATTTTAGTTTGTTTAAGCATAATTATCTCATTGGTACTGGTACTCTTTGTGATAACTTATACAAACTGAATCTTGATAATATGTTTGTCGAAACACTCTTAACTTTGCATCATAATATTGGAACCAAACAAAGTTTGGTGAATGAATAATTCGTTTACTTGTGGCATAAACGTTTAGGTCATATATCCAAAGAAAGATTGAAAAGATTAGTTAAGAATGAAATTCTTTCAAATTTAGATTTTTACAGACTTTAATATTTATGTGGATTGTGTTAAAAAAACAAACAAGACACACAAAGAAAGGAGCCACATGAAGCATAGAACTTCTTGAAATTATAAACACTGATATATGTTGTTCTTTTGATATCGCATCTTTCAGTAAAAAAAATATTTTATCACTTTTATTAATAATTTTTTACGTACAGATATATCTATTTGTTGCATAAAAAATCTCATGCAATAAATGTCTTAGAGGTCTTAATTACTGAGGTTGAAAGACAACTAGACAAAAAGGTGAAAATAATCAGGTCATATAGAGGTGATGAATATTATGAAAGATATGATGAAACTGGACATCACCCAGGTCCATTTGCTAATTTCCTCAAAAAGCATGACATATGTGCTCAATATACAATTCCTTATATACCACAACAAAATGGTGTAGCAGAAAGGCATAATTGTACATTAATGAATATGATTAGGAGTATGTTAAGTAATTCGCCTTTACCTCTTTCGTTGTGGATGTATGCTTTAAGGACTGTCATTTACTTGCTTAATAGGGTTCCTAGTAAAGCAGTTTCAAAGACTCTTTTTGAACTATGGACTAGTAGAAAACCTAATTTAAGGCACCTATATGTTTGGAGTTATCTGGCAAAAGTTAGAGTTTATAACCCACAAGAAAAGAAACTGGATTCAAGAACAATCAGTGGTTTCTTTATTGGTTATCCAAAAAAATCAAAAGGGTATAGATTTTACTGTCCTAATCACAAAACGAGAATAGTTGAAACTAGAAATGCTAGGTTCATTGAGAATGGTGAAGTTAGTGGAAGTGAAGAATAACGTAACATAAAAATTAAAGAAGTTAGGTGTAATGACCGTGTTCATCATTACGGATAAACTTTTCGTGCTAATTTTAGAGTTAGAAAACTTTTGAGTTTGGGAGTTAAAATTTTTGGGCTAGGCTAGTCTCGAATGAAATCTGAGCAAGGTATGGTATAGGGAAATTCGGGTGATAATTGGGTAATGTGTCTTGTAGTGAGCTAGGTTTTCCGTTAGCTAAGGTATAGAGGAGTCCTAGGGACTTTTCGGAAGTGAATTTGGGTAAGTAGAACTCTCGGAATCGAGATTGAAGTGAAGGGGTTATTCTGGAATGTCAGGGATCCAAGGTGTGTTGTAAAATGGGCACTTTTCTGGGATTTTTTGAGTTTCTGCCCATGACGAGCATTGTCACTGCACCGTAGCAGTGACTGCTATAGTAGTAAAATATCTGCGATAGCAGAAGTCAACGTCGGTCAGCACCGCTATAGCAGATGGTTCCGCTACGACGGTACCGCTATAGTAGCGCGTGGACTGCCATAGCGATAAGATGGGATTTAATGAAGAAAACTTCTCCAAAATGTTCAGTTTTCATCAAAAATGTTTTGGGAGAAGGGCTAGGCGATTTTGGGCAAACTTACTCCATTTTCCACCATTTTTCATCCTAAAGGTAAGAATTCTACTCCGCTAACTTCGTACTATCTTTCCTATGGGGTAGAATTGCTAGTCTTGGACTTAGGAAACGGTTTTGGCTAACCTAAAAATGGTAGAATTCGGGGAAAAAGGGGATTCTAGGGTGTTAAAGTTCTTAGGTCTTGTATATTATTGTTGAGTTATGATCACTTAGCCATAATTCTCTAAAAGTATTCGTAAAAATAATGAACTTAGGTGAATTCATGGTAGGAAATCCCAGGAATAGGTGGAATGATCATAGTTTGGCCTGGGGATTGGGATTTTGCATAATCCAGGTATTTTTGGCCAGTAAATTGATTGTAGTTGTTGTATATTTGTTGCTAGACCAAGAACAAGCAAAAGATTTAGAAAACGGGAAGGTCTGGTCCAACAGAGCTTTGAATAATTCGAGGTAGGTGATGGCTACTGATTCCCAATATGGATTATGTGTTCATGTACCATTATTTAGTAACGTATGAGTTGCATGCTTAGGAAATGAGTTATGAATGTCTAATTGTACGGTTATCAGTCTTGTGAAATGAACTTATTTGTTGCTTGTTGGTTTACAAGTATGTTTGTTCATTGTTTCTGATTGATTGGACTTGGTGTGATATTCGGTTAGCTCGGGTACCATACCTAGTATGGGAATACTAACGGTTGGCTCGGGTACCACGCCCAGTATGGGAATTCATAATGGGTGGCTCGGGTACCACGCCTGGTACGGGTTATTTTAATTGCATTGTTGTGTTCTTTTGATTATTCCATGAGTGGACCGGGTTGTACTTCTTGACTGTGATTATTGCATATGGTCTATGAGAGGCCGGATGATTATATCTAATTGTGAGATTGGTCTTAGTGTAGGCCGGGATTACATATCTAACACTTAGGTGATGTTAGGGGGATCCTTGGTGGGTCTGGGCTATGTATAAAGGATATATGTTGTTGTCTTTGAGTGTGGTCAATGGTTTCTATTTGGTTCATGTGTTAATAAGCTAAGGAAGAGACTTGTAGTCTAGTTATATTGTTGTCTTGTTCACATGTTTTCAGTACCTTACTATGTTTTGGTTTATTGTTCATATTCTTTTTATTGGAGCTAGCCAATGATCCTACAAGTACATGGTGTTGTGTACTGATTCTGCACTTGCTTTTCTTTTGTGAGTACAGGCAATCTTTCGGCGGCTGACACGCGACCTCACCTGTAGTCTCAGCATTTTCAGATCTCAAGGGTGAGCTACTTCGGTCGTGCTACCTTGTTATCTTCTTTTAAGTTGTAGCCCAATTGTTTCGGGCTTAAACTCTCTCTTAATTTGGTTGGGGTTGCATCTCCATATTCTGGACGATTAGTAGTATATTTTGGTACGGTGACTTTTAGGTTCTAGGGAGGGTTTTTTTTCCCCGCAGAATTTATGATATTAGTGTGGAGACATTGAATTGCTAGTTTATTTATTTTCCTATTGGTTTTGAGCTGCTAGAATAGTTAAGTTCCGGGTCAATAATAGTTCGCTCACCTGGAGGTTTGGATGGGTGTCACCCACGGTGAGTTGGGTCGTGACAAAGATGGTATTAGAGCCAGGGGTTCATTGATCTCGTCGTACCAAAATGATCCTAGTAGAGTCTTGCTGAACGGTACGGAGACGTCTATATTTTTCTTCGAGAGGCTAGAGGACTTTAGGAAAACTATCTCTTCTTTCTTCCTTCATGCTATAACTTGATTCCAATTGGTATCTGGTGATACAAATTGGTATCTAAGTCTTTCACTTTTCTTTCCGCAGATAGTTAATACGAGGAACAACGGAGTGAGGGTAGCAGTGCCAACAGCGGGCCCAGCTGTCAGAGGTAGAAGAAGGGGCTGGGCAGGGGCAGGGGCCGAGGTAGCGCAGCACCCGCCAGGGGTGGAGCTCAGGAAGCTGGAGGATCACGTGAGGCGACCACTCCCACACCCCAGGATCAAGTTGAAGAGGAAGTCGAGGTTGCTTTTGAGGAGGTTGTGGAGCAGGCGAAGGCAGCACTGGCTGGAAGTGCAGGCCTTCCCCCTATCTCGCCTGAGGAATTTCAGCAGGTGTGGTCCTATTTGAGTGGGCTGGTTGGTGTTGGGGCCAATCCCACGGGTATGGCAGATCAGGTTTTGGGTGCTCAGCCAGCGGTTACTACAGCTCCTAGAATCAGCGCTGGGCACAGACGACTTCTTCAGACCAATGCTATGTACAATTATGACAAGGAATGAGCACGAGATGCTGACCAAGTTTCTCAAGATGAAACCTCTTACGTTTCAGGGTACTGAGAAGGAAGATGCTTATGAGTTCATATTGGACTGTTATGAGAGGCTGCACAAGCTGAGCATTGTGCAACATCATGGGGTGGAGTTCATCACTTTTCAGCTGCAGGGTGATGCTAAGCAATAGTGGAGGTCTCATGTGGAATGTCGGCCATCGACCTTGCCTCCACTAACTTGGGAGAAGTTTCATGCTCTCTTCTTAGAGAAGTATGTACCTCATACTTTGAGAGATTGCAAAAAGGATGAGTTCCTGGCTCTGGAACAGGGTAGCATGTCAGTCTCTGCTTATGAGCCCAAGTTTCATGCCTTGTCTCATTTTGCTACACAGTTGTTGGGTACCGAGAGAAGAGGGTTCAGTTATTTGTGAAAGGTCTGAACACTAATTTGCAAGTGTTGTCTGTACACATGAGTTTAGCAGGGAGAAGCTTCAATAAGGTCACCGATTATGTGAAGAAGTTAGAAGGGGTTAAGCAGGTCGGCCAGGCTAAAGTGTTAGCCAAGAAGTCTCGGAATGAGGGGAATTTTAGTGGTTCATACTCTAGGGGACACAATCAGCAGGTGTACTCTACCCGTCCTATTCAGTCAGCTCTGCCAGGTGCTATAGGTGGTCATTCAGGAGCTAATCAGTAGTTGTCAGCTCCTAGATGCCAGGGAGTTTCTTACATATCTACCAGCAGGCTTACACTTGATCGCGGTTTTTTTCATTGTGGTGATCTGGGCCACTTTAAGAGGGAGTGCCCTCAAAGACAAACTGGTAATCAGGCTCAGCATCAGTCCAAGGCTGTGGTTCCAGCAGGTAGAGGTGGTTATGCTAGAGGTCATGCACAAGGTGGGCGAGGTAACTTTCAGAGAGGTCAGGAAGACAGAGGTAATAGCGGCGCAGGTAAGGGTGCAACACAGCCAGCGAAGAAAGTTTGTCGGATTGATGACTGGGCTCACTGCTATGCTTTTTCAAGGAGATCTGAGACAGAGGCATCAGATGCAGTGATCTCAGGTATAATTCTTGTCTGTGATAGGATAGCTTCTGTACTATTTGACCCAGGATCTACTTACTCTTATGTGTTTTTGAACTTTGCATTGGGTCTAGATTTGATATGTGATGTCCTTGATTCCCCTATCCATGTGTCTACCCCGATTGGAGAGTCAGTGATTGTGACTCATGTTTACCGTACTTGTTTGGTGATGTTTGTAGGGTTGCAGACTTGGGTAGATTTGGTAATTTTGTGTATGGTAGACTTTGATGTTATCTTGGGCATAACCTGGTTGTCTCCTTATCATGCTGTATTGAATTGTAATGCTAAGACTGTGACTCTATAAATTTTGGGTAAGGATAGAGTAGAGTGGGAAGGTGTGTACAGTCCTAAGCCGGCTAAGATTATATCATTTGTTCAGGCTAGAAAACTAGTGGAGATAGGGTGTTGGCCTTCTTGGCTCATCTTCGGGATGATAGTGTGGAGTCCTCATCTATTGAGTTAGTTCTGGTTGTGTCAGAGTTTCAGGAGGTGTTTCTGGCAGATTTGCCTGATATGCCTCTGGACAAGGACATTGATTTTTGTATTGACTTAGAGTCGGGAACTCGCCTAATTTCCATTCATCCTTATCGCATGGCTCCAACAGTTAAGGGAACTTAAGACTCAGCTTCAAGAAATCTTAGATAAGGGTTTTATCCATCCCAGTGCTTCGCCTTGGGGTTCTCTGGTACTGTTTGTGAGAAAGAAGGATGGTAGTATGTAGATGTGTATAGACTATCGACAGTTGAATAAGGTTAACATTTGGAATAAGTACCCTTTACCCCGTATAGATGATCTTTTTGACCAGTTACAGGGTGCATCTGTGTTCTCAAAAATTGACTTAAGGTTAGGGTATCATCAGTTAAAGATTAGGCCTGAGGACATTCCTAAGACTACTTTTCAGACTCAGTATGGGCATTACGAGTTTCTAGTGATGTCATTTGGGTTGACAATTGTGCCGGCAGCATTCATGAGTTTGATGAATGGGGTGTTTAAGTATTATTTAGATTTGTTTGTCATCGTGTTTATAGATGATATTTTGATCTACTCCAAGAGTAGAGAAGAGCATGATGAGCATCTCCGTATTGTGTTGGGTATTTTGAAGCACCAGAAACTGTATGTGAAGTTTTCCAGCTGTGAATTTTTGTTGACTTCAGTCACCTTCTTAGGGAATGTGGTGTCAGAAAAGGGGGTGATGGTAGATCCCCAGAAGATTGAGGCAGTTAATAATTAGGTCCGGCCTAGCTCTGTGATCGAGGTGAGGAGTTTTGTGGGGCTTGCAGGGTACTATCATAGGTTTGTCAAGGATTTTGCGTCCATTGCTACTCACGTGACAAGGTTGACTCAGAAGGAGGTACCATTTTTGTGGTCCGACAAGTGTGAAAAGAGCTTCCAAAAGGTCAAGACACTTCTTACCAGGGCTCCCATCCCTTCATTGCTGATCGAGGGTAAGGATTTCATTGTATATTGTGATGCTTCACATTCGAGTTTGGGTGTTGTGTTGATGCAGGACAGGAATGTGATAGCATATGCTTCTAGACAATTGAAGGTCCATGAAAAGAATTATCTAAACCATGACTTGGAGTTGGCAGCGGTGGTTTTTGCACTCAAAATTTGGAGACACTATCTCTATGGTGTCAAGTATGAGGTGTTCACTGATCATCGCAGTCTGCAGCATGTATTTACTCATAAGGACTTAAATCTGATACAGAAGAGGTGGATGGAGTTATTGAAGTATTATGATGTGACCATCCAGTACCATCCGGGTAAGGCTAATGTGGTGGCAAACGCGTTGAGCCGGAAGACCATCAGCATGGGCAGTTTGGCTTATTTAGGGTGTCCAAGCGACCATTGGCAAGGGAGATTCAGGCCTTAGAATCTAGGTTCATGCACTTGGGTATCTCAGAACAGGGTGGAGTGTTGGACAGTGTTGACGTCAAATCCACATCCATAGAAGAAATAAAGGCCAAGCAATTTTAGGATGCACAGTTGAGCAAGCTTTGAGGCAGGGTAATATCTCGAGAGTCCGAGGATGCCACGTTGGATGCTGGTGGGGTGTTGAATTTCATAGAAAGGATTTATGTTCCTCGAGTTGATGACATAATTCAGAAGGTGTTGACAGAGGCTCATGGTTCGCGATAATCAATTCATCCGGGCATAACCAAGATGTACAGGAATTTGAGGCAACTTTATTGGTGGCCTGGGATGAAAAGGGACATAGTTAATTTTGTGTCCAAATATCAGAATTGTCAGCAGTTCAAATATGATCACCAAAGGCCTATAGGACTACTTCAGAAGATGCTCATTCCTGAGTGGAAGTGGGATAGGATAGCCATAGATTTTGTCGTGGGTCTTCCCAAGACCTTGGGAAAGTATGACTCTATTTGGGTCATTGTGGATAGGTTGACCAAGTTAGCTCATTTCATTTCGGTCCGAGTGGACTATAATTAACAGCAGTTGGTTAAGATCTATGTGAAAGAGATCGTGAGATTGCATAGGGTACCACTATCCATCATTTCAGATAGAGGCACGCAGATTACCTCTAAGTTTTGGGGTAGGTTATATGAAGAGTTGGGCACTCAACTCACTTTCAGCACAACTTTCCATCCTAAGACTGACGGTCAGTCAAAGAGGACAATCCAAGTATTGGAAGACATGCTGAGAGCATGTGTGATTGACTTTGGAGGTCATTGGGCCCAGTTCCTGCCATTATGTGAGTTCTCATACAATAATAACTGCCACTCCAGTATCGACATGGCACCATTTGAGGCACTGTATAGGAGGGGTTGTAGATCTCCTATAGGGTGGTTTGAGGTAGGTGATATAAAGACTCTGAGCGTAGACTTGGTAAGGGAAGCGCAGGAAAAGGTATGGGGCATTCATACCAAGTTGCTAGCAGCCCAGAGCAGGCAGAAGGAATACGCAGATCGCAAGGTAAGAGACATGGATTTTCAGGTTGCTGATCAAGTACTATTGAAATTGTCACTAATGAAGGGAGTCATGCATTTTGATAAGAAGGGAAAGCTCAGCCCTCGATTCATCGGTCTATTTAAGGTTCTCAAAATGGTAGGGCCAGTGGATTACAGGTTAGCATTGCCGCATAGTTTATCCAGTGTCCATCCAGTATTCCATGTATCCATGTTGAAGCGGTACCATAGAAATTGAGATTACATTATCAAATGCGATGAAGTATTTCAAGATAAGGATCTTCGATATGAAGAGGAACCAATTGTGATTCTTGATCGGGATGTCCAGAAGTTGAGGACAAAAGAGATAAAATTGGGAAAAGTTTAATGGAAGCATCATCCGGTTGAGGAAGCCACTTGGGAAACCGAGAAGGACATGCGGGATAAGTACCCTCACTTGTTCAGGGATTCAGGTACTACAGTTTCCCTCTTTTATTCTCTGTATTTTCAGGATTGATCATTCAGGGATGAAAGATGGGTAAAATGATATATGTTGTAACAACTGGGTTCGTCATTATGGGTAAACCTTTCATGTCAAGTTTAGAGTTAGAAAACTTTCGGGTTTGGGAGTTGAAAATTTTGGACTAGGCTAGTCTCGAATGAAATCTGAGCAAAGTATGGTCTAGGGAAATTCAGGTGAGAATTGGGTAATATGTCTTATAGTGAGCTATATTTTCTGTTAGTTAAGGAATAGAGGATTCCGGAGGACTTTTCGGAAGTGAATTTGGGTAAGTAGAACTCTCGGAATCGAGGTTGACGTGAAGAGGTTATTCCAGAACATCGGGGATTCAAGGTGTATTGTAAAATGGGCACTTTTCTGGGATTTTCTGAGTTTCTACCTGTGATGAGTGTTGTCACTATGCCGTAGCAGTGACCGCTATAGCGGTAAAATATCCGTTATAACGGAAGTCAATGTCGGTCAACACTACTATAGCAGACGGTTCTGCTACAACCATACCACTATAGCGGAGCGTGGACTGCCATAGCAGATGAGGCAGAATTTAATGCAGAAAACCTTCCCAAAACATTCAGTTTTCATCAAGAACATTTTGGGAGAAGGACTAGGAAATTTTGGGCAAACTTACTCCATTTTCCACTATTTTTTGTCCTAAAGGTAAGAATTCTACTCCTCTAACTCCGTACTATCTTTCCTACGGGGTACAATTGCTAGTCTTGGACTAGGGGAAGGGTTGTGGCTAACCTAAGAATGGTACAATCCAGGGAAAATGGGATTCTAGGATGTTAAAGTTCTTGGGTCTTGTATATTATTGTTGGGTTATGATCACTTAGTCATAATTCTCTAAAATTATTCATAAAAATGATTAACTTAGGTGAATTCATGGTAAAAAAGCCCGAGAATGGGTGGAATGATCATAGTTTAGCATGGGGATTGGGATTTTGTATAATTCGGGTATTTTAGGCCAGTAAATTGATTGTAATTATTGTATGTTTGTTGCTAGACCAAGAACAAGCAAAGAATTTGGAAAATGGGAAGGCTCCGGTCTAATAAAGATTTGAGTAATTCGAGGTAGGTGATGGGTACTGATTCCCAATATGCATTATGTGTTCATGTACCATTATTTAGTAACATATGAGTTGCATGCTTAGGGAATGAGTTGTGAATGTCTAATTATCTGGTTATCCGTCTTGTGAAATGAACTTGTTTGTTGCTTGTTGTTTTACAAGTATGTTTGTTCATTGTTTGTGATTGATTAGACTTAGTATGACATTCGGTTGGCTCAGTACCATGTCTGGTATGGGAATACTAACAGTTCGATCAGGTACCATGCCTAGTATGAGAATTCATAATGGTTGGCTTGGGTACCACACCTGGTATGGGTTGTTTTAATTATATTATTGTGTTCTTTCGATGGTTCCATGAGTGGACCGGGTTTTACTTCTTGACTGTGATTATTGCATATGGTCTATGAGAGGCCGGATGATTATATCTAATTGTGAGATTGGTCTTAGTGTAGGGTGGGATTACATATCTAACACTTAGGTGATGTTAGGGGGATCCTTGGTGGGTCTGGGCTATGTAAAAAGGATATATGTTGTTGTCTTTGAGTGTGGTCAATGGTTGCTATTTGGTTCATGTGTTAATAAGCTAAGGAAGAGACTTGTAGTTTAGTTATATTGTTGGTTTGTTCACATGTTTTCAGTACCTTACTATGTTTTGGTTTATTGTTCATATTCTATGTATTGGAGCTAGCCAATGATCCTACCAGTACATGGTGTTGTGTACTGATTCTGCACTTGCTTTTCTTTTGTGAGTACAGGCAATCTTTCGGCGGCTGACACGCGACCTCACCTGTAGTCTCGACATTTTTAGATCTCAAGGGTAAGCTACTTCGGTCGTGCTACCTTGTTGTCTTCTTTTAAGTTGTAGCCCAATTGTTTCGGGCTTAAAGTCTCTCTTGTTTTAGTTGGGGTTGCATCCCCGTATTTTAGATGATTAGTAGTATGTTTTGATACGATGACTTTCAGGTTCTAGAGAGGATTTTGTTTTTCTACAGAATTTATTATATTAGTGATGAGACATTGAATTGCTAGTTTATTTATTTGCACACTGGTTTTGATCTGCTAGAATGATTAAGTTCTGGGTCAATAATGGTTCGCTAGCCTGGAGGTTTGGATAGGTGCCACTGACGGCGGGTTGGGTCGTGATATTAGGGTGAGAATTCCTCTACCCTCTACTTATTTTAAAGTTGTTATTCCTGAAATTGTTGTACAACCTAATAATCAACAAGAACAACAAATCAATGCTCATGTTAATCTCAATGAAGTGATAATTGATGAACCTTCAATAGATATACCGCAAGAAGTAGCATTAAGAAAATTTCAAAGACAAAAGAGATCTGCTATTTCTGATGATTATTTGGTACATCTACACGAGTCAGAAATTGACTTGAAAATTGATAATGATCTACTTTCATTTTTACAAGCCACTGAAAGTAATTTTGATAAATGGATAGATGCTATGAAAGATGAGTTGAAATCTATGGAACAAAATAAGTTTGTTACCTTGTTGAATTACCAGAAGGTTGCAAAAGAGTTGAGTGTAAATGGATCTTTAAGAACAAACGTGACTCAACTGGCAACATTGAATATCACAAGGCCAGACTTATTGCCAAAGGTTTCACTTAGAAAGATGACATCGACTATAAAGAGACATTTTCACTAGTCTCTAAAAAAGATTCACTAAGAATTATAATGGCTTTAGTAGCTATTATGATTTAGATCTACATCAGATGGATGTGAAAACTACTTTTCTGAATGAGGATTTAAAGGAGAAAGTGTATATGAATGAACCTGAGGGATTTTCTGTTAAAGGGAAGGAACACATGGTGTGTAAACTTAAGAAGTCAATATACAAACTTAAACAAGCTTCCCGACAATGGTATCTTAAGTTTAACAAAACTATTATCACTTTTAGATTTAAGGAAAATATCATTAATCGGTGTATATTTATGAAGGTCAGTGAGAGTAAGTTTATTCTATTAGTCTTGTAGGTTAATGACATCTTGCTTGCTACTAATAATCTTGATTTGTTGCATGATATCAAAAAATATCTCTAACAACTTGAAATGAAAGATATGGCAGAGGAATTCTATGTGATTGGAATAAAAATATTTCAAAATAGATCACAAGAATTGTTGAAGTTGTCTCAGTAAGCCTATATTAATAAAGTGTTAGAAAGATTTAGAATAGAAAAATGCTCATCAAGTTCCATTTTAATTCAAAAAGGAGATAAATTTAGTTTCAATCAATGTCCAAAGAATGAATTGGAACGTAAATAAATGAAAGATTTTCCTTATGCATCAATAGTTGGGAGTTGTAACACCCCAAAATTCGATCCAGCTTTTAAACTTAAGAAATATGAAAATTCTAAACTCTCCAGAAATGACGGGTCCAAACCACAGATCGTGGTTTAAACCACGAGTCGTGGAGTGGATCCGTGGTTTAAGTCTGCCAGAATCAGTCTCTAGTCTGAGAACCACGAGTTGGTTCTATGGATCGTAGTTCAGTCTATGGCCTATCCTATCAACTCGTGAAACCAGACCTGAGGACTGGTTGATTCCCAGGAACCACGAGTCAAGACTACGGACCGTAGTTTGAATTACGGATTATCCTGTTGACTCGTGGAACCTGATCAGAGGCCTGCCAAATCCCTTAGAAATGAAGAATTGGTTCTACAAACTGTATTCCATTCTATGGGTCCATCCTGTTGACCCCTAGTTTGGCTTCTGCAGCATGTTCCTTTGGCCAGGAACTACGGATGGAAACCTCGAATCGTGGTTTGGTCTACGACTCATGGAATCCGTTCGTGGTCCCTGAAAGTCGAATTTTTCCAGCTTTTTCCTAATTATGTTCCAGGGGTATTTAGTCATTACCCACCCTTTTAACTCCCAAATGGTATCATTTTGACTATTTCTAGAAGGGTTTCTACCCCATTTAGACTAAGTCTTTCATTATCCCTCATTCATCTACCAAATTGGGAAAGGAACTCATTCAAGCTCCAAGTCTCAAGCTCCAAGTTCAAGTCTCCTTTTCTTTTCAATTTCAAGTGGGTTAGCTTCAATCAAGGTATGTGGGTATTCAACAATGGGTTCCTTTTACCCTTGTGCCCAAAACCCCTAATTTTTATTTTAATTTCATGAACTTTCAAATTAAGGTTCTTACCCAATTCTTCTGGGTTTTGCTATAAATTGTCTTCTCATGATTCCATTATGAAATTACTATTAAATTGCATGATTCTACATGGGCTTTTACATATGAACTCTTATTTCAAATTGAAGGCTAATTATGGCAAATTCTATATGCATAAATTGATTCAAGTAAATTGGGTATTTGATAGCATGTTTCCATGAATTTCAAGCAAGTGCATGCCTAGTTTCTATGTTTTATAAAAGTATATGTTATTATGAATTTGAACTAGTGCCATACAAGTTTTCAAGTTATGAATTATTATGCAAGACAAGACACCCGATGTGCCATCAATGCTCATGAATCATTTTCTAAACCAAGATTCGTGAGTAGTATGAAGATTAGGGTTATGAACATGTTATGAACAAGCTTGACATCTAGATATGTCACATGTATGTGAATCTTATATTATAAATTTTGGGAGTAGTATTTAGCACTGAGCGATGAGGGTTCTAGATAACCCAAGTCCAAAACTACGTTTCCACCGTAGGTTGCCCTCCGTGGCTTATGAAGTGATCCTTATGAATATGGTTCTAACCTTTGGGCATTTAGGACAACCTTTTTCAGTATGGGTGCATGACACTGGACTCCATGTAGCTCATCATGGTTTAATGTCGGTTAAGAGAAACTCCCACATAATTATTTTCAAGCTATGAAGTTATATGATACTCTATTTTTGAATCTTGACTTTACTTCATGCTTTATGTCTTATATTTTGATAATTTCTTATGCTATCCCTTATTATGAAAGAGCTCATTTTAAACATATTTTAAGTATGTTTTATCATGATCATACATATCTCTCATTTTGGTACATCCTATAGTACTGACGCATATTTTGTGTTGCATCCTATTAACGATGCAGGTCC
Organism: Jaltomata sinuosa; assembly: GCA_003996215.1. NCBI lineage: Eukaryota > Viridiplantae > Streptophyta > Magnoliopsida > Solanales > Solanaceae > Jaltomata > Jaltomata sinuosa. The sequence goes on from QJPP01001014.1 coordinate 218,570, forward strand.
AAGTTCCCTCCCTCAGGCCGTGGCTAGAGAGCGCAGGCCATTTCCAGTCAGTGTTGGTGAGTCCTCATTGTTCGAGGGCTAGTTATGACTCTATCTAGTTTTGATTATTTACTTTCGTACCTTGAGTTAGCTAGGGTCTTGTCCTAGAAACTTCTTATGTCATGTGTAGAGGCTTTTCAGACATAGACAGTATTCGAGTCCCTTGATTCGGATTGTGTTTCACCTTGACTTATCATTTATGTGTCGGATTATCTAACTTTCTATTTATGCTTCTGCCATGTTTCCTTTATGAATGACTGAGTATGTTATGTCCAAGGGTTAGTCTAGGGCACTCATGCCCTGGATCCCATATTACGACTATAGGGTAGCCTCGGGGCGTGACAAACTTGGTATCAGAGCCTCAGGTTCAAGAGTCCTAGGATGTCTGAAAGCCGCATTGAGTAGAATCTCTTTCATGTGTGTGAAGCGCGCCATACTTATGAGAGGGAAGCTATGAGATGTATTAGAAAAACTTCACTTCTTTCATGATCATATCATGCGATAGAGTTTAACTCTACTATCCTTCTAATCCTTCCCTTGTACATTTCATATTATGCCTCGATATGCTATGCCTCACCGAGCTGCTCGAAATGCTGCTCCTCCAGTTTTGGCCCCCGAGGTCACGAATGAGGAGTTATGAAACGCCATCCACATGCTAGACCAGACCTTAGCCGCTAAGGCCAACTAGCCAGCTCCTATCCCCGTCCACTCTCAAGGTAGGGTAGCAGCCCGAGTTTGTGATTTCATCCGTATAAACCTGCCAGAATTCTGGGGTTCGAAGGTTGGGGAAGATCCGCTTAACTTTTTGGACGAGATGAATAAAATCTTTGATGTTATGCAAGTGGCTGGGGTTTATAGTGTTGAGTTAGCATCCTATCAACTCAAGAACATAGCTCATATCCGATTCACGCAATGAAAGGAATCTAGGGCTAGGGAGGAGGTCCCTATGACTTGGGAGTGTTTTGAAAGGGCTTTTCTCGACCGGTTCTTTCCCCGATAGTTGAGGCAAGCTAAGGCCGAGAAGTTTGTGAACTTGAGACAGGGATCCATGACAGTCCAGGAGTACAGTTTGAGGTTCACTCAGCTCTCCAGATACGCTCCAGCTATGGTGGCTGACCCACAGGATCAGATGAGCAAGTATATCTATAGAGTCTCAGACTTGGTGAAAAAAGAGTGTAGGTCTGCTATATTGTTGAGTGACATGAGTATCTCCAGACTCATGACTCATGCTCACTAGATTAAGGGATAAAAGCTTAGGGAGATGTTTAGGGAGAACAAGAGAGTTAGATCCGAGGGTTCAGGTTTTGGCCATCAAAGGTCCGGTGGCGGACATCACTCCTCACTTCAGAAGAAGTCATCATGACCCGTTCATTCTTCTGCTACTACTCCTTCTTAGGCCTTCAGGCCTCGTCCTGATCAGTTTGGTAGAGGTGCGGGCTCTTATTTTCAGGGGAGTGGTGCAAAGGGTCCTTCCTACCCCATTTGCAGCATGTGTGGAAAGAGTCACTCGGGAGAGTGTCGTTTGAGCACGAGGGAATGCTTTGGGTGTGGACAGGCTGGACACATGATTAGAGACTACCCTTCTGCTAATAAGGGGAAGGGAGGTAGTAGGGCTCAGTCTGCTCCAGCATCCCCAGGAGGTCGACCAGCCCAACAGGGCATAGCTTTTAATTCTGGTGGTCAGCGCCAGAACTGCCTTTATGCCATGTCCTCTCGTCAAGACTAGGAGATTTCACTGGATGTTGTCACTGGTATGCTGAAAGTCTTCTCTCTTGATGTATATGCATTATTGGACCCCGATGCATCCCTATCTTTTGTGACCCCTTCTGTAGTCTGCAAATTCAAAATTCATCCTGAATTGCTTTTAGAACCCTTTTGTGTGTCTACCCCTGTTGGTGAGTCAGTCCTAGCCAAAAGAATCTACCAAAATTGCCCTATCTTAGTCCTTCACAGAGTCACTTGAGCTTACCTAGTAGAGTTGGAGATGACTTATTTTGATGTTATTCTTAGTATGGATTGGTTGTATGCTTGTTATGCTTCGGTTGATTAACGTACTCGAATTGTCAGTTTCAAGTTTCCAAATGAACCCGTCTTAGAGTGGCAGGGTAGTCCTCCATCTTTGAAGGGTCATTTCATATCTTATCTTAAGGCTAGGAAGATGATTTCTAAGGGTTATTTTTTATCATATAGTTTGGGTTATGGACACGAAGTCTAGAACCCCATCCCTTCAATCTGTCCTTGTTGTGAATGAGTTCCCAAAAGTGTTTCTCGAAGATTTGCCTGGAGTCCCTCTCGAATGGGAGATCGACTTTGGGATAGATCTTCTTTAAGATATTGATCCTATCTTTAATCCTCCCTATAGAATGGCTCTTGTGGAACTTAAAGAGCTAAAAGATCAGTTGAAGGATCTTCTTGGTAAGGATTTCATCAGGCCTAGCATTTCTCCATGGGGTGCCCCAATTTTGTTTGTGCGGAAAAAGGATGGTTCCCTTAGGATGTGTATTGACTACCGTCAGTTGAACAAGGTCACAATTAAGAATAAGTATCTTATTCCTAAGATTGATGACTTGTTCGATCAGCTTTAGGGTGCTAGTTTCTTCTCCAAGATTGACCTTAGATCCGGTTATCATCAGCTTCGTGTTCGAGAGTGTGATATTCGAAAGTCAGCCTTCAGGACTCGGTATGGTCATTATGAATTTATTGTTATGTCGTTTGGTCTAACGAATGCTCCTGCAGCCTTTATGGATTTTAGGAACCATGTGTTCAAACAGTATTTAGATATGTTTGTAATTATTTTCATTGATGATATCCTTATCTACTCTCAGAGTAAGGAAGAGCATGCGGACCATTTGAGAGTTGTGTTGCAAACTCTCAAGGATTGACAGTTGTTTGCTAAGTTTAGCAAGTGTGAGTTTTGGATGCAGTTTGTTGCTTTTCCGGGTCATATTGTGACTAGAGATGGTATTCGAGTTGATTCTCAAAAGATTGAGGCAGTAAAGAATTGGCCTAAACCCACTTCCATGTCCGATATTAGAAGCTTTTTGGGTTTGGCTGGTTACTACAGGAGGTTTGTGAAAGGTTTTTCTTCCATTGCTACCCCATTGACTCGGTTGACTCGGAAGAAGGTTAAATTTCAGTGGCCTGATCTATGTGAGAAGAACTTTCAGGAATTGAATACTAGGTTGACCACAACACCAGTGTTGGTTCTACCCGAGTGCCTAGATGAGTTTGTTGTGTATTGTGATGCTTCTAGAATTGGTTTGGGTTGTGTTTTGATGCAGCGTGGTAAAGTGATTGCTTATGCCTCTAGACAGCTTAAGATCCATGAGAAGAACTACCCTACTCATGATCTTGAGTTAGCAGCCGTGGTTTTTGCTTTGAAAATTTGGAGACATTACTTGTATGGTGAGCATGTGGATGTATTCACCGATCATAAAAGTCTCCAGTATGTGTTCACTCAAAAGGAATTGAAACTGCATCAAAGAAGATGGCTTGAGCTTCCTCAGGATTATGATATGAGTGTGATTTACCATCCGGGTAAGGCAAATATTATAGCGGATGCACTTAGTAGGTTGTTGTGTCTTCAGTTAAAGACGGAAAGAAGGAATTGGTTAATGAGGTTCATAGGCTTGCTCGGTTGGGAGTTCACCTTATGGACTCGACAGAAGGTGGTGTTATTATTCATAATGGTTCTGAATCATCTTTGGTAGTTGAGGTGAAGGCAAAGCAAGACAGTGATCCTATTTTGCTTCAGCTAAAGGGTGCGGTCCATCAGCAAAAAGTTGAGGTTTTCCCAAAGAGTAGATGGTGTGCTCCGTTATCAGGGTCGATTGTGTGTGCCAGATATAGATGGGTTGAGATAGCAGATTCTGACTGGGGCTCATAGTTCCAGATATTCTATTCACCCTGGTGCCACCAAGATTTACCATGACCTATGGGAAGTCTATTGGTGGAATGATATGAAGAGGGACATAGCCAGTTTTGTGGCTAAGTGTCCCAACTGTCAGCAAGTGAAGGTAGAGCATCAGCAACCGGGTGGTATGACTCAGTATATTGACCTTCCTACTTGGAAATGGGAAGTGATGAATATGGACTTCATTACTCGGTTGCCTCGTACTCGAAGGCAACATGATTTTATTTGGGTGATTGTGGACAGGATGACTAAATCAGCCCACTTCTTGGCTATTAAAACTACGAATTCAGTAGATGATTATGCCAGACTCTACATCTCTGAGATAGTCCAATTGTATGGCGTTCCATTGTCCATCATTTCATATATAGGTACTCAGTTTACATCCCAGTTTTTGAGATCATTTCAGAGAGGTCTTGGTACTCAAGTGAAGCTTCGCATAGCTTTCCACCCATAGACGGATAGCCAGGCAGAGCGTACTATTCAGACTTTGGAGTATATGTTGAGAGCTTGTGTGATTGATTTCAAATGTAATTAGGATGATCACTTACCTCTTATCGAGTTTGCCTACAACAACAACTTTCACTCTAGCATTCACATGGCTCCTTATAAGGCACTTTATGGCCGGAGGTGTAGATCTCCTATTGGTTGGTTTAAGGTAGGTGAGGCAGCTTTGATTAGTCCAGATTCAGTTCATGAGACTATGGAGAAGGTTTAGCTTATTAGAGAGAGGTTGAAGACCGCCCAGAGTCAACAAAAATTATATGTGGATGTGAGAAGAAGGGAGTTGGAATTTGAAGTTGATGATTGAGTTTTTCTGAAAGTGTCACCCATGAAGGGTGTGATGAGATTTGGCAAGAAAGGGAAGCTTAGTCCCCGTTTTGTAGGTCCTTATCGGATTCTGAGGAGAGTTGGTAGCGTTGCTTATCAGTTGGATTTGCCAACGGAATTAGAAGCAGTTCATCCGATTTTCCATATTTCCTTGTTGAAGAAATGTGTTGGTGATCCGACCTTGATTGTTCCTTTGGAGGATGTGGGTGTAAAGGATAGTTTCACTTACGAGGAAGTTCCCGTGGAGATCCTTGATCACCAAATTCGTAGGTTGAGAAACAAAGAAGTGGCTTCGGTAAAAGTTCTTTGGAGGAATCAGCTTGTTGAGGGAGCTACTTGGGAAGCAGAAGCAGCCATCAAATCCAAGTATCCTCATCTCTTTCATTCCGATCCAGTTTCCACTTGAAGTAGTAGTTTCCTCATTAGTACGTCTATTCTACTCTATTCCATCAGTTCCCCTCATGATCTTAGCATGAATGCAAGTTTTCAGAAGCTAGTTCAGTCATGTTTTGAGTTGCAAGCTTAGTACTCATGTTTATTCCTTGGTTTTCATATTTTGTTGATTGGTTGGGTTGCTTTCTCTCCAAATTTCCTTGCTTAGTCTTCATTCGAGGATGAATGATCCAAAGGGGGAGATTTTATAACACTCCAAAATTTGATCCAGCTTTTAAACTTAAGAAATCTGAAAATTCTAAATTTTTCAGAAATGATGGGTCCAAACCACGGACCGTGGTTTGAACCACGAGTCATGGAGTGGATCCGTGGTTTAAGTCTTCCAGAATCACTCTGGTCTGAGAACCACGAGTTGGTTCTACGGACCGTAGTTCAGTCTACGGCTCGTCCTGTCAACTCGTGGAACCAGACCTGAGGACTGGCTGATTCCCAGGAACCACGAGTCAAGACTATGGATCGTAGTTTGAATTACGGATCGTCATGTTGACTCGTGGAACCTGATCAGAGGCCTGCCAAATCCCTTAGAAATGATGAACCAGTTATACGAACCATATTCCATTCTACGGGTCCGTCATGTTGACCCGTAGTTTGGCTTCTGTAGCCTGTTCCTTTGGCCAGGAACTACGAATGGAAACCACGAGCCGTGGTTTGGTCTATGACTCGTGGAATCCATCCGTCGTCCTTGAAAATTGACTTTTTTCAACTTTTTCCTAATTATGTTTTAGGGATATTTTAGTCATTACCCACTCTTTTAACTCCCAAATGGTATCATTTTGACTATTTCTAGAAGAGTTTCTATCCCATTTAGCCTAAGTCTTTCATTATCCCTCATTCATCTACCAAATTGGGAAAAGAACTCATTCAAGCTCGAAGTCTCAAGCTCCAAGTTCAAGTCTCCTTTTCTTTTCAATTTCAAGTGGGTTAGCTTCAATCAAGGTATGTGGGTATTCAATAATGGGTTCCTTTCACCCTTGTGCCCAAAATTCCTAATTTTTATTTTGATTTCATGAACTTTCAAATTAGGGTTCTTACCCAATTCTTATGGGTTTTGCTATAAATTGTCTTCTCGTGATTCCATTATGAAATTATTATTAAATTGCATAATTCTGCATGAGTTTTTACATATGAACTCCTATTTCAAATTGAAGGCTAATTATGGCAAATTATACATACAGAAATTGATTCAAGTAAATTAGGTATTTGATAGCATGTTTCTATGAATTTCAAGCAAGTGCATGCCTAGTTCCTATGTTTTATGAAAGTATATGTTATTATGAAATTGAAATAGTGCCATGCAAGTTTTCAAGTTATGAATTATTATGCAAGACAAGACACCCGATGTGCCATCAATGCTCATGAATCCTTTTCTAAACCAAGATTCGTGAGTAGTATGAACATCCGAGTTATGAACATGTTATGAACAAGCTTGACATCTGGATATGTCACATATATGTGAGCCTTATGTTATACATTTTGGGAGTAGTATTTAGCACCGAGCAATAAGGGTTCTAGATAACCCAAGTCTAAAACTACGTTGCTACCGTAGGTTTCCCTCCATGGCTTATGAAAGGATCCTTATGAACATAGTTCTAACCTTGGCCGATTAGGACAACCTTTTTCAGTGTGGGTGCATGACACTGGACTCATGTAGCTCATCATGGTTTAATATCGGTTAAGAGAAACTCCCACATGATTATTTTCAAGCTATGAAGTTATATGATACTCCATTTTGAATCTTGACTTTACTTCATGCTTTATGTCTTATATTTTGATAATTTCTTATGCTATCCCTTATTATGAAAGAGCTCATTTTAAGCATGTTTTAAGTATGTTTTATCATGATCATGTATATCTCTCATATTTGGTACATCCTATAGTACTGACGCATATTTTGCGTTGCATCCTCTTGACGATGTAGATTCAGGTTTCCTCCCTCAGGCACGTGGCTAGAGACCACAGGCCATTTTCAGTCACTGTTGGTGAGTCCTCATTGTTCAAGGGCTAGTTAAGACTCTAACTAGTTTTGATTATTTACTTTCGTACCTTGAGTTAGCTAGGGTCTTGTCCTAGCAACTCCTTATGTTATGTGTAGAGGCTTTTCAGACATAGATAGTATTCGAGTCCCTTGATTCAGATTGTGTTTCACCTTGACTTATCATTTATGTGTTGAATTGTCTAACTTTGTATTTATGCTTCCGCCATGTTTTCTTTCTGAATGACTGAGTATGCTATGACAAAGGGTTAGTCTAGGGAACTCGTGCCCCGAATCCCGTGTTACTCCTAGGGGGTAGCCTCGGGGCGTGATAAGAGCCTAATGTATGCCCAGACATGTACGAGACCAGACATCAATTTTGCTGTTGGAATGCTACGCCGATATCAAAGTAATCCAAGACTAGATCACTGGAAGGCTGCGAAAAAAGTATTGTGATACTTTCAAGGAACTAAAAATCATATGCTCACTTATAGAAGATCGGTTCATCTTGATGTGGTTGGATATTCAGATTCAGATTATATTAATTGTGTGGATACAAGAAAATTTACACTTGGTTATTTGTTCCTGTTAGATGGAGGAGCAATATCATGAAAGAGTATGAAGCAATCTGATATAGATGCATCCACTATGGATGCTGAGTTTGTGGCATGCTTTGAGGCCACACTTCAGGCTAATTGGATGCGAAACTTTATTTTAGGACTTGGACTAGTCGATAATATTTTTAAGCCGCTGAAAATTTATTGTGATAATACTGCCGCAGTGTTATTCTTTAAAAATGATAAATATTCAAAGGGTGCAAAGTATATGGAATTGAAATACTTTTTGATTAAAAAGAAGTTCAGAAATATAAAGTGACAATTGAACATATTAGCACCAAGCTTATGATTAATGTTCCTTTGATGAAAGGATTACCGCCCAAAATATTTGTTGAACATATTGAAAGAATGGACATTATTAATGAATGACTATATGTAAAGACTTTATTATATTTATGCAATTGACACTTTGAGCTCAATTATATATGTTTTCATTATTACCTATTTTCTCTTGTATACATAATATTGAGAATGATGATGACAAGTTATTTATGACTTAGATAATTACCATCGGACCCATTATGTATTTGAAAAGTTATATTAGGTACTAGACTGATATTGTAATACATGGAAGGAACTATATCGAATAAAGTGATGTACAACCTCCATGACTCATATTAGTTAATTTACTTAATAACGACGAATGATGTTGGATTTAACATTAATTATGCACATGATGATTGACATGCATATTAAAACATTAAGTTAATGATTGTGTGTCAAGTGGGAGAATGTAAGTTACTATGGCCCACATAATTAATTTTGATTTAATAATAAATAAGTTAAATCCTAAACCTGTATGGGAAAGTTACCTAGTGCCTAGTGGTATTAAACTACCCATTATCCACTTCTCGCATTGATGGAACGTGGGATAACCAAACTCTCCAGATTAAAAGGGGTCCTCTCTCTGCCAAAAAGAATAGTTTGTTCCATCAAAACTATTCTGAAAATGTAAGATAAAGGAAGAGAAACAACTTCTAAAAAAGAACAACAAAGAAAAGACTTCCGCTCTCAAGTCAAGAAAACGTTATGACTGATTCAGGTATGTTTTTCTTGATTGAATTTCGTAGTTGTTAAGTTTGTATGAAAATCACGTAGTTTCACGTTCCTGAATAATTGATACGATTTCATGTTAGATTGTTTACGTTTCTCAATTGGTTAAATCCTAACACTTATACATACATCAATGCCATCAGAGTCGAAACTTAGACCTGACTTGGAATTTCAACAAAAGCCTGACATGACAATAATAGACTTAGTTACATTATGTCTATTGGTCTCAAGTTATCACTTGAGTTGCTTCCAAGAACATTATACATAAGCTCCATTTGCATTTCTAGAAATCCAAGGAGTAGTAAATATATACCCTTCTCATTGAAGGGTAGGGTACGGTGGATTTCAGAAAACTTCGAATTATGATTTTTTACATAATTTAACCAATTTACACTTGATAATTAATTAAATCGTAAATTGATAGTGTAAAATTTTTCTCGATGTTACTGCATAAAAAAATTAAGTCCTTTTTATAGTTATAGATTAAGCATCCTTCACCATCAATAATTACTTTCATTTTTTATAACTAATAGATATATATAGTTTTTGTTAAAGTATAAAACTAGTGCTCCTTTGCATCAACTGGGCTTAATTATGTAATTAATTTGGATAATGAACCAAATTGGTTCTATCTACTATCACAATGCCTATTTAAATTTAGGAAAAATTATATAAAGAGATGAACATCCCTACCATATTTACTAATTCTCCCACTATTTTATTTTAATTACTTAATATACCATATCTTATCAAAAATCCACCCAAATACATTGCGTGTATCAAATACATGTGGATACATGTGTAACCCCTCATATACATGTCGATACATGTTGTAACCCCTCATATACATGTGATACATGTTGTAATCCCTCAGATACATGCGGATGCGATGTATCTGAGACTAAATCACGTATTCGGACAGCGGATACATGCCTTATGCAATGTATCCGAGATAAAATTATGTATCTGGATGCCTGTAGTAATGTATTTGAGTGGTGTGAATGTCTGTAGTGATGTATCTGAGTGGTGTGGATGTGTGTAGCAATGTATCTGAGCCTGTAGTGATGTATCTGAGTGGTATATTATGTGATTTTGAACGTAGTGGAAGAGGGAGTAATTAGCTCCTATAATTATGGGATTTATGTAGGTTACTCATAAATTTAATTTGGAAAATATCTTAAACTCTAAGCAGTTAATGTCCATTTGATACTCCATTTATAGTATTCCAATAGTAGTGTTCAATACTTCATTTGTGATTGAGGCGTATTTGATTTCGGATTAATACATACAAATTTTTGTTTTTGTTAAATTTGAATTGGTACTCTACTATATAGGGATGCTTATAAGGACGTCCCTTATAACATGCCAAACAATAATCCAAAAGGATAATGTTGGAAAAAGAAATTTACCTGCAAACTAGACACAACTCACAAGTGATTTATTGAGTTAATTTTTTAAATGGTCACTGGATTTGTACAAATATTTCACAAAATAATGTGTTTTTAGGAAAATATGATTATTGAAGTATGTACATTTTTTAAAAATAATGTGAGACTAAGAAATAATTAAGGGCATGTTTGAAAAGCTACAAGAGAATTGTAATTGCGTGTAATTACACAATTTGATATATATATTTGTTTCATCAAGTAATTATCAATTTAGAGGAGAATTAGGTGTAATTGGAAGGGTGTAATTACATTGTCCAATTCTCAAGGAGGGGTTGAGAATTGAGTGTAATTACAATGTTACTTTTAATTTTTAAAATTTTTTTTAATTTCTATTATTTTAATTTCTTTTTTATTTTTACTATTTTTAATTTTTAATTTTTAATTTTTTTATTTTACATTATTTATCTTTCATTTTTTTCTTCTCATTTCCGACTTTTACTTCTTATGATTCAATAGAATTGCTCGTATTTTTTATTTTCTTAATTTAGCGCATAACTTCATTATTATTTTAGTGTTTGAATTAAAATAGAATTTCATTATTGAATGAGATTATAGACTTATGTTTGTCTTTTGAATTATATTTATTTAGGTTATGGTGAAACTTATTTTATGTTATGTTGGAATCTGATATAAGAGTATTATTATTTTTAAAAAAAATTGAATTTATGTTACTCCCTCCGTTTCAATTTATTTGGCCTACTTTCTTTTTTAGTCCGTTTAAAAAAGAATGTCTATTTCCCTTTTAAGCAACTCTTTAATTTTAACTTTCCACATGACATGTTTAAGACCACAAGATTAAGGGGAATTTTGGTACATTTGATATATATTTAGTTTATGACTACAAGATTCAAAAGTTTTCTCTACTTTCTTAAACTCTGTGTCAAGTCAAAATAGGTCAAACAAATTGAAATAAAGGGAGTATATTTTATGTTTCAATATAATTTATTTGCTTCAATTAGTAGTATTGACTTGTTATTTCATATTGCATGTCATGTTAAACTGTGTAATTATATCCAATTACACCTAATTTCAATTCTCTAGTGGTTTTCCAAACATGTCCTTAACTATTTATTAGTTTCATATTATTTTGGAAAGATATACATATTTCAATGACCATAGTTTCCTAAAAAAAACACAAGTTACTTTAGTGGGATGTTTGCACAAGTTCAGTGATCATTTGGGAAATTGACTCTGATCTATTTAGTTAATTAACCCATACTTTCCTAGTTTAATCTGATCAATCAAACTCATGATGAGGTGACAAATATTAATTTTTGATCTATAATCTATACTTCTAACTATGGGTATCTTAAATTCTTTGTATAATATTATGTCATTCGTGTTAATAGAAGTCTCTTATATGTTGCTTCCTAATATCAGTTTATAGTAATTAGGACTTAGGAGTTAGAGTGTGACAAAGGTATTTTCAAGTTAGGTAGGTACGTGCATTCTTCCCAAAAAGGTACCAAAAAAGGGACAGGGTAATTTGCAAGACATGTCATCTATTCTTATACTTCTTTCAAGTTTCCCTTTTTCACCTTTCCCCTCATTGTTTTTCCTAGTTATATAAACCCAAGATTTCCTATTTAAAATATATCTCATCCCTCTCAATTAATATATCTCTCACCTTATTTCTTTTTGGTCCAATCAGAAAAAAATGAATTCTAAAGGCATGTATTTCCCTCTTTTCATAGCTATTGTGGCTATTTTTGTATCAACATCCTTCATGTTACTTGACGATTTAACTTTCAAGGGTCACCGAGGTCATCATCACCATGATGACAAAAAAACAAACCAATCAATTTGTGACAGTTTCTCCCCCAATTTTCCAACTATAGATCCTACCACAACTTCAATCCTCTGCGTTGATCATAATGGTTGCTGCAATTTCACCACAGTACAAGCTGCTGTTGATTCAATTGCGAATTTCAGCGTGATAAGGAGCTTGATTTGGATTAACAGTGGCATATATTTGTAAGTACTCTTTACTACGTTCTTAATTTGAGTTTAACTTTTGTGCATAAACAATATTGTATCATATTGTTAAGGTTACCTACAACATGTAACTATTCATAGCAAGTGCATGTAATAGTATGTTAACATATACACCAATATTAATGCAGGTAAGAAGTTAAATTTATATTGTCAATCAATATATATGTGTCAAATTCATTTGCTTATAAATGGGCCGAAAATAAGTTCTTGTTCTATTTTGTTGTTGAATATTATTAGGTAATGTATTTAAGCTAGAAAGTTAGGCTTATATATTTTTGTTTTGTTAATGCATGCAGTGAAAAGGTGATTGTTCCAAAAACGAAGCCTAATATAACGTTTCAAGGGCAGGGGTACACTTCAACAGCTATAATATATAATGACAATGCAAATTCATCACGTGGCACATTTAACAGTGGCTCTGTCCAAGTTTTCTCCACCAACTTCATCGCTAAAAATATAAGTTTCATGGTATATCGCTGATCGCCAACTCTCTATATTGATTCATTTTGATGCATGAAAAAAAAAGTACCTCCAATTAAATTATAAATACTGTTGCAAAAACAAATTAAATACAACTGATGTCAATATTTTTTCAAAAAAATAAATAAACAAATTACTGTAACATCATATTTTATTTTTACTTACTTATAAATGGGATAAGCACACAGGAGGTCGACATGTCTGCTTGAATATTTCCTTTTATACTTTCTCCATTTTAATTTGTTAATCTTACTTTCCTTTTTCATTTGTTATATATTTGGAAATTACGTAAAAAGTAATATAAATCACAATAATTAACAAATTAAAATAAAAGACATAAAAATTTGGTTGTCTTTCGAAATTTTATCAGTGCTACATAAATTGGGACAGAAGAAAAAATACTATAATTCACAATAATTAACAACTTAAAATATTTAAAAGATATATAAAAAATTAGTTAACTCTCAAAATTGTATCAATGCCACATAAAAATTGAGACAAAGGGAGTAACATATATTATTTGAAAAATCAAAATTACGTAAAAAGTATTATAAATCACAAGTTAACAATTTAAAATATGTAAAAATCATATAAAAATTTGATTGACTATCTAAATTCTTGGCACATAAATTAAAACAAAAAAAATAATATATATTGAGCTCGTGCTAGCAAGAGATCCTTTATATCTAGTTATAAAACACAATTCAGATACAATAACACTGACTCTCCTTCACATGTTTTCCGGTTTTTGAAATATATTCATAATTGCCTAAAATATTACTCTCTATGTCCAAATTTATGTCACACTTTCTTTTTTAGTTCGTAAAAAAATAATGACATTCTTTTATAATTGGAAAATAATTTAACTTTAAAGTTTCTTTTTTATCCTTGATGAAATGATTTATAGTCACACAAATAGTCAACGAGTGTTTTGGACCACAAATTTCAAAAGTTTTCCTTTTCTTTTCTTCATTTTTTCTTAAATTTTGTGGCAAATCAAACGGTTCCATAAATTGAGACGAAAGAGCAGAAGTTGAAATAATATATTATTACTATTGGGATCGCAAACGTAATGTTGACCCATTGGTCTAGTTAAACTTCATTTATGGAGGAGGTCATTGGTTTTATCTCTATAACCACTATCATGGAGGAGGTCATTGGTTTCATTCTCTACAACCTCTATTTTATTTGACAAATGATTAATGAGACCTCTGAAAATGTAAATTACAAACGTTTGAACCAGAACAAACTATGCGCCCGATAAGTGAGCTAGCATAGTTGTCGGCTATCATATAATTTTTTTTGCACGTTGTGTATCTATATATATACACAGTGAAATTTTTTTACCTAAAACAGTGTTCCATGACGCCGTGGTTCCACCCATGTTGAAACAACGTGTGTATGTATATATATATCTTATAAATTACACCATGGTCTAATAAGACTTTTAATACTGTCAGTATATATATAACTTACTTTATGTTTGTTATACAGAATGTAGCTCCGATTCCGGTGCCAGGGGCGGTAGGAGCACAAGCAGTGGCAATTAGAATAGGAGGAGACCAAGCAGCCTTCTGGGGTTGTGGATTTTTTGGAGCTCAGGATACCCTCCATGATGATAGGGGTCGCCATTACTTTAAAGAATGTTATATTCAAGGTTCTATTGACTTCGTTTTCGGAAATGGCAAATCACTTTATGAGGTATAGCTATATATGTAATAAGTCATCATGATCTGAATATACTCTTAAGGTACAAACTAAATTAAATGTGTACTTTCATGGGAGTGCCTAATAATAAGTTTAGAGCCCAAAATTGATTTCCTTAATTTAGAGTGAAATCTCAATAGAAAAGGTGTTATGTGTATGTATCAATGTTAGTTTTTGGGGACAACCTAGCTACTCATGCAAATTTAGAGAGGCGAAAAGGAATGATACTGAGAGAAAGTTTTAGAAGATATTATTGGAAGCAAAAGAGCAACCAAAAAATGAAAAATTGAACAATAAAAAAGAGAATTCTTCGAGTTAGGGCTCAAGGAAGGAAAAAAAATGAAATAATTAACACGTTTAGCATCCTATCATACTCCAAGAACTGGTAGTCTGATATATAGAGAAACTGTGATGAATGATGAATATACTAAATAAGGACGGCTTAAAATGAAGCATGAAAAAGTACAAAAAACAAATTAAAAATAAAGAAATACAGTAATTATTACTCCTAATAAAGTGAAGTTTATGTACTTGTACAAATTTTTACATTATCAATTCACTTGAACTAAAAGATGTCATTAGTCAAATCTTGAACTTGACATATATACGTGTGATATATGACATACGTTCAAGTGCAGAACTGTCAATTGACGTCAATAGCGAGTCCAGGATCAAGATCGATAAATGGAGCAGTAACTGCACATGGCAGAGCTTCCAAAGAGGAAGATAGCGGCTTTGCATTCGTTAACTGTAATGTTGGAGGAACTGGTCGGATTTGGTTAGGCCGAGCATGGAGGCCTTTCTCTACTGTTGTCTTTGCCAACACTTTCATGACTGATATTGTTTCTCCTGAGGGCTGGAACGACTTAAATGACCCTTCAAGAGACCAGTTAAGTTCTTATTCAAACTCCATTGCTGCCATATATATATATATATATCGAGCTGGATCTGCCTTTGATCGATCAGCGATTAAAACATTAGCTTCAGCTAAAATTATATATAAATTAATCGAACGTTTATATTTATGAATATTGAGTTCGAACAAATTATAGTTAATACAATGATATTTTTATTTTAAAAAATTATTCGTCGTTATTCATAAACCGATGGTTGCAGGACGATCTTCTATGGGGAGTACAATTGCTCAGGAGCAGGATCAAATATGTCACAGAGGGCGTTATATGTTCAAAGGCTTAATGACACCCAAGCTCTTCCCTTCCTCAATACCTCTTTCATTGATGCTGATCTATGGCTACAATCTTTCTCTAATTAGAATTTTATATATCAATCCTCTTTCGTAATTACATCATTAATTCTTTCCTATTTTTAATTTAAATATAAGTTACTTTGCGTAAAAAAGTAACACCATATTTGTAAACTAAAATGTATGCTTCTATATCGATCTTCATTGGGCGAAGAAAAGAGATTGATGTTGTATTGTACATTGTCTATGAATATTCTTCAATTAGAACCAAATAAATATTCTATTATATCCTGTGTTTTGTGGCCAATGTGTAGCTCAGATTCAACTAGTTAATCAAAGGAAATTCTACATGATAGAACAAACATGTGATATGTAGGGGTGTGAATCGAACCGTACCAAATCAATTTTTAGGTTTCTTTAATAAAATCAACGGTTTTTATATAAGTTTATAATCGTACCGAATAATTGGGTAGGTTTTTTATTTTATAAAAATTAACCAAAAAATACCGAACTATGCCGAATAATATATGTGTAAATATATTTATATATTAAGTTTAGAAATAATAAAATATCAAAACTTTTGCTTAGGATCCAGGGTGATGGAAAGAGGCAACATAATTAACACTCAAAATCCTAATGTTGAAACTTACTATATTACTCTGATCAAAATTAAATTTGTTCAAGAATTTTGACTCTCGAGTAGTTACTAGTAAGCTATAAGGTATTCCAATGATCTTGGATAACAAACTACATGTTATTAGATATTTTTCCGATCTCTTATAATTTAAATATCTCTTATTCGATAATTAATTTAAGTATGACTCAATTCTTGAGTTTCATCTTCATTAGTTTCTCCCTGCTCGTGTAATCTACATTAATTTTTTTTATCTATGCATAATATTATTTTACACTACCGTAAAATAATAGGATAAATTTTTATTCTTGTTTTCTTATCACCTTTTAAACAATAAAAATGTCCAAAGAGTTTTTGCAAAGTCATACACATGTATACAAGTATACATGATAGAGTGTTCTAACTTTTATATTTTTTTAAGAAAAAAATATCGACAATTAACCGAACCATACCGATATCGAAGAAAAATCAAGGTGATGGGATGGTTTTAAAAAATCTAATTTTAGTTATATGAAATAAAATAACCAAAAAATTGATATGATATAAATTTTATAAAATAACCGCCCGAACCGTACCATTGACACCCCTAGTGATATGTATTTACTAATTATAGTTATACTTTTAAAAAATAACAATTTGTGACTATACTTTACTCGCTCGCCACTCCCCCCCCCCCCCACTCTCTCGCTTTTTCTCTCTGTATTTCTGTATTTTTGCCTCTCTCTTCTCTCTCGCTCTCCCTCTCTCCTCTCTCCTCTCTCACCTCTCCCTCTCTGCTCTCTCGATTGCCTCTCTTCCTCTCTTGCCCCTCTCTCTCTCCTCTTCTCTCTGTATTTATGTATTTTTTTGCCGCTCTCTCTTTCTATATATATTTTTGTATTTTTCTATCTCCTCTCTGTCGCTCTCGACTCTCTTCTTTCTCTCCTCTCGTGCTCGCCTCTGTCTCGCCTCTTCTCTCTGTACTTTTTCTACTCCCTCTCTCTCTCTCTCTATATATATATATATATATATATATATATATTTATATATATATATATATATATATATTTTACTTTTTTCTCTCTCTTTTTGTTGTATTTTTGTATTAGTAAGGAGAAATTTTACGACAATCGTTGTATGTTTGTATCCTTGTATACATCTTTATTTTTCACCCTTGTATTTTTGCCTTTAGGGTACTAAGATAAATTAAGTGAACGCATACAACATATCATGATTGTATCCATCAAGATTGCACGGGTTGATACAATTATTAGAGTGAATGAATACAAGTGATACAGAATGGTAACAACTGATATAGTTGGCGAGAGTTAATACAAGTGAAATTAGAGCGAATGTGTAATGACCCTTCCAGTTATTTTTGCGTTTACGCCTTCTTTGTACTGCTAGAGCTTTTCTGTAGCGGCCCTAAGTTATTTATGACTTGTTGGGACCGGTGGTTCGGTGCCCTGGTTGTTCGTTTGGTCGTTTTGGCCGTTTGCCTGTTTTAGAGCCTTAACTTAGAATATCATTGACTTTAGTCAACATTCTTGATAAACGTGCTCAGAATCAAATTCTGATAATTTTGTTAGCTCCAGAGCAAGGATTTTGGTCTAGATGGACAATGGATCGGGTTCTGGGAGCTTTCGATTTAGTTTTGTCTGAGTTTTTGTGTTTTAGCCAAGTTGAACTTGAAAGTTTGACTTTGGTCAACATTCGGTGAAGATGGCCTCGAATGGAAATTTCGTCCGTGCTATTAGCTCCGGAATGTCGACTTTGGGCTAAAAAAACCTTTGGTTCGGGCTTCAGGGCTTCCATACTTATTTTGAGATATTGAGTTCCGAGTTAGTTTTGTGCATGGGGCCCACTTTTCTTTAAAACGATCTCTGTTGATAAATTCGTTGATTCCAGAATATTATTTTCACTCAAATAGCTCTATTGGTTGATGTAATGACCCTTCCGGTTATTTCCACGTATACGTTTCCTTGAACTGTTAGAGCTTGTTGTAGCGGACCCAAGCCACTTAAGGCTCGTCAGGACCGGTATTTCGGTGTCGGGCCCATTTGGTTGGTCGCATTATAAGTTTTGAAGTCAAGCAAATCGACAAAAGTTATCGTAAGTTCTTTAATAAATTTCCTGAACTTTGGGTAAAATGTCTCGGAGCTTTTCTCTCGATATATAAAGAGTTAGAAGTCCCCCAAAATACCAAATCGAAGGTCTACGAGTGTAGTTTCCAATGCACAAAACCTCACGTCCAACTGATCTCGGAGTAAAAGGTTATGACTGTTTTACCGCGGACTGTCTGGCAGAAAATGGGTTACGTATCGGGTCGCGAACCGGGTCGGGTTAAACTCGATTTAAGCCTCTACTTCACGTTTTAAAACGCCATTTCAGTTCCAAAACAGTGAGAAAACATAAGGGAGGATCCCGAGAGAATTCTTGAGTATCAAAATCGTGCGTTGGTGAATTACGAGCCTAAGCTTAAGAATTTTTTTAGCATCGTGCGTGTATTTGAAAATATTTTATTTAAAAGTTGAATTTGGTAAAAATTATATTATTATTGCCTTTTCAAAATATTTTAAAGGTTTATGAAAAATATTTTGTTACGATATAATGGTATATGTATTTATTTTATAAGGTTTTTATACATTGTATTATTTTAACGAAGGTAGTAAATTTAGCTATGTTGAAAATTATTATTATAATATAGTAAGTTTTATTCGAAATAATTTTTTAGTAATTATGGTATATTTAAAAAGCTATATTTATTTTACCACGAATTTATGCAATACCTGAGTATATACTTAGCGGGATGAAATTGGTTGCCACCTCCACCCCCACGTGTAAGTGGAAGATGAAGGCAGCAATTAGTATATTTAGTAGTGGTCATCAGCACATACACATACAGAAAGACCAAACATCCTTGTTCTTATCCTTTTCCTTTAGCACTTTTAGAGCCTTTCCTTATATAGCTTAGGTAACGTTCTGTACATATATATATATATATGTCACCAATAAATTTTATCTTGAAAATTCTTTAATAGCATTTTAGTTTATAACATATTCAAAAGTACTTGTATATATTAAATTGATGAAAAATATCTTGTGGAAAGAAATTATTTTGACGCAATATTCGATCCTCGAAGGCAAAATCAATTACTACGTCAAATTATTCAAAAGCCCGAATTTGAGTTTAATTTTATTTTGGAGGTCCTCGGAGTGGTTCCGGCTCGGAAACCATCGTTCTAGCAGCTTGTCATCGGACGACAGGTAGGTTACGGTTTATTTTCCCTAGACTCCGCATATATAGAATAAAATTGTATTAATGGGCATCCTTGGGTTGGTTTATTAGGTTGGTACCACAGACCTCGACCGCTTTATTCATGTCCGCCTACTTTTGTTCCTCCGTTGCTTGTAGTATTTGCCGATATATTTTATTTCCCTTGTGGTCCTGTGAGGCCTTGTTGACTCTGGAACATAGAAGGTGGGATTTTGGGAATGTCCGCGAGTCCCGGGCATAGAATTATCCTTCTAGGCTGGTTATGCTTGCTGAGTAGCTGTGGGCCTGTGCAGGGTCGATAGGTTGATTGTGAGCTGCTGGGCAGCAATTGTGTGTGATCATACCATTTCCATGCATATAAAGAGGTTTTATCCATGTTTTTGGCTTCGGGCCTACTGACACTATTTTCTAAACCTTGCATGGCCCGGGGGGCCCGTTTTTTATGGAAATAATTTGGAAATGGTTTGATTTAACTTGTGAATATTTCTGGATAAAGGGAAGTAAAAATTGTTATAAAATCATCAGTTTTACGATTAATGCTAGACTCGGCAGGGCCGGAGTGCTAGTCGAGTTTTCTTGTTACTTAAGATGATTTTTAGCCTCGGTCGGACCGAGCACCTGAGATGACTTTCTACTGTTTAGAACCGGTTATGCCCGGGCACCCTTGGAGGGGGTTTTGAGACATTTTCCTACTACTTTAGTCCTGGACAGGGTCTGGGCATTGCATATTCGAGACTGGGTCTCTATCCTGATACCAGACTTGCTTCCGGACGACATGTTCTGATACTGAGTTTTAGTATGGGGTCTGGGACCTCCATGGACCTTGCCATCCGGGCCAGGGGCTACGGGCTGCATGTGCCGGAGGAGGGGGATACGGTGGAGTAGAGGTATACGGGCAGTGTCCTTCCATGGAACCTACCTGCTGGGCCGGCGCGCGGCCGGAAGAGGTACTGCAGAGATACCATGGCACTTGAGATCTTCATGCATCATATCATTCATTGTTCCGAGGCTCCACCCTGTGTGTGGTTGCTATTGACGCTCCGTAGTATGGGATGCCGGAGGGTTTGTATTCACCTTGTTTGTGTTCCATCGGTTGTAATGAGGCAGCGGGGACTGCAGTAGACTTTTGCTATTTACTTAAGAATTGTTCTCTCATTATGGATAAGTATGAGATTGGTTACTGCTAGACTGTTTAGTTTCTGGATTTGAGATGATCTATGATTGAGGTTCGAGTTTGATCATGTCTCTGAGCATGCCTATTATTACTCTTTCTCTCTTCTTCTTACACTTGAGGTTACCGGTATACCGTCCATTTCGTAAATTTATTTTATATACACTGTTGTTGCAAGGACCCCAGGTGCGTTGTTCCTTACTTTCACCTGTGCCTTTGGTGTGTATATTCTGCTTACTAGCCTCATATGTGTTTCTGTTGATTTCCCTCTGGGCTAGTTCCTGTGTACCTTTCGTTGATTTCTGTGACTGATTGCTTCTATTCTGTCTATTACTACGCTTTTATCTTATATGTGCCCAGTCGGCCTATGATACCTACTGGGTACCTTATGCTTCGGATTTGGTGTTCACCCCTACCCCCTTGCATCTTTGGGTGCAGATCCTAGCGTGGGCCATTGCCGTTAGATCGCTGTGATTCGTGCTTGGAGATCTGTTGGGGACTACTTCAGACTGAGGGTGAGCTCTTGGCGATTGGAGCTTAGCTTTAGTTTATCTTTTGCTTCATGTACTCTATTACCATTCAGAGACATCTGTATATATTGTTTTGGATCAGTTGCACTCCATGTATGTAGTTCGGCTCTATACTATGATACCAGGTCTTGGGGTTTGGTTTAGTTTTCGCATATGTATATATTTATATCCTTGTTATCTATTTTGTTCGTCTTGTTCCCTTATTTGCTAGATAGTAGCCCATTACTAACTGTTCTGGACTACGGGGATTGGTTCACCTACCAGGGGTTGTAGGTGCCATCACGACCGAGAAATTGGGTCGTGACAGTTTGTGAGTATCGGGTTCCGATTGTGCCCGGAATGCCCCGTAGAAGTTTAGAAAATTGTAGATTTTTCTGTTGCGGACCAGCTTTAAATAGCTGTTGGCAGCTTTATTTTTCAGTTTTTGCTTTCATCTTCCCAACTCATTTTTCCACCATTTTTACACCAATTTCCTTCAAATCTTCACCTGCTCTTACCCATAACTTGGAGGAAATTGTTGCTGATCCGAGTGTATTTCTTGGCCTCGTGAATAGGTAAAATCTCTTGTTAACTTCTGTTAATTTTCACAAATTTCATTCTTTAAATTCTTGTTTTTCACGATTTTCAGCTTATTTCTTAACTTCTTTCAACTCTAAGTTCATTTTGTCAACTCTAGTTACTCAAGAACAGTGTGGGCTCGTGAAAATTCTTCAAATTATCGTTAATCTCGCTCCTCTATCGTTGGTAAGCCTCTTCTTCTTCAAGCCTTGTTCATCTCTTCAAGCTCAAAAACCTCCATGGTTGAGGCTCTTACAAGCTTGATTTTTCATGGGTTAAAGCTGCGTTGCAGAGCTTGATTGTTCATGGTAGCTGTAGTTCCGGTTCGTGGTCGATTCTTACTTCTAAATTGGTACGTTTCCGCTCTTGAAAATCGCAATTCTCCACTTTTGTTCTCTTGAATTAGTAGTACTTCGGGGCTATTTTAAGCCCCGAAACAAACTCCGTTTGTGCTCAAATTTTGAGCATGGGTTCCTAAATTCACCGCGGATATAATTGTAAATTTTATTTTCTATTTCGTTGCGTGGGCCCTGAGGGTCATTTTTTGACCCAATTTTTGGCCCGATTTTTCGTATAGCAATATGGTTGTCGTTCTTCTCATCTTGACACCTAGATTATGTTCTTGATAGCGTGGTAGCTTTTTGAGGATGTTTGAAAGGGGAAGGCACATGAGTGACGGTTCGTGTTTGCAGTTTGGCCCCGAGGTAGATTATGGTTTAAACTCCTTAGTCTTCACATATATAGAATAAAATTGTACTAATGGGCATCCTTGGGTTGGATTTACTAGTTGGTACCACAGACCTTGAACGCTTCATTCATGTCTGATTCCTTTCTTCTCCGATGGTTGTAGTACCTGCGATAGATGATATTATCACCCTTGTGGTCCTGTGAGGCCTTATAATGACTCTGGAACTTAGAAGGTGAGAAATTGGGGATGTCTGTGTGAGTCCCGGAGATCGCTATTATTGTTATTGAGCTGGCTATCTGTATTGTAGAATGATTGGAGCCTGTGCAGGGCCGATAGGTTGATTGTGAGCCGTTGGGCTATTGATTGTGATTGAGCATGCCATTATCATGCATATAAAAGGATTTTCTTCATGATTTTACTATGGTTTTGGCTTCAGGCCTAGTATTGCTGAATTTCTAAACTTTGCATGGCCCGTGGGGCCTATTTTTGGTAAAAATAATTAAAAGAGGGTTTGATAACGTCTTAATGAATCTTTTTGGGGTAAGGGAGAATTAAAGGATGTTTTATCACTATTTCCACTTACACTAGACTCGGCGGGGTCTAGCGCTAGACTTGTTTTATTATAATTTTTGGGGTGATGCTAGACTCGGCGGGGCCGTACACTAGGACTATTTAACTTCATGACTTAGACCTGGATACTCTCCAGGCAGCTTTACTTGGGGATTTTCAAGATTGTGGGGCATCTAGTATGTTGGTCGGGGGCCTCCATGGACCTTGCCATTCCGAACCAGGGGCTACGTGCTGCGAGTGCCGGAGGGAAGGTGTACGACGTAGTAAAGGTATACGGGTGTGACCTTCCATGGATCCCATCTTATGGGCCTTATAGGATGCCAGAAGCAGGTAACATACGGTACTACTACCACTCTTTCCTTAGCATGGCATGTCATACCATTCATTTGTGTGAGGTTCCACCCTTGTTTGATATTTGTTGATTGTATGCTCCGATAGTATGGGATCCCGGAGGTTTTGTCTTCACTTGGTTGTGTTCCATGGGTGTATGGGCGCCCGTGGAACTGTAGGTAGACTTATTGTTACTATTTCGCTCTATTGGTTTCTATTGTGGTTCTTATGACTTTGGATATTGCTAAGGTTAAACTTGGGCTTCCAGTTATTGAATTCTTAACTTGAGATTGCATGCTTAGTTGGGTTATCGTTCATTGTATTTGAACATGTTTACTATTCTCTTCCTCTCCTTCTCTATTCATTGAGGTTACCGATATACCACCTGTTTTCTAAATCTTCTTTGTATACTTGTTGTTGCGAGGATCCTGGGTACATGTTTCTTTCTTTTGCCTGTGATGTATATTCTTTTAGCTAGCCATATGTATTGTTCCTGCTTGTATTCCTTCTATGCTAGCTTCCATGTACTTCTTAGTTGCCTTCAGTGACTAGGTGCTTTCTATTGTGCTTATTACTGCTCTTTTTCTTATATGTGCCCAGTCGGCCTATGATACCTACTGGGTACCGGTTATTTTGTAATTGGTTCTCATACTACACTCTGCATCTTCTGGTGTAGATCCTAGTGTGGGCCATCGCCGTTAGCTCATTGGAGACTCGTGCGAGGAGCTATTTTTGAGATATTTCAGACTTAGGGTGAGCTCTTGGCGCCCGGAGCTTAGCTTTTAGTTATCTTTTATATCATGTACTTTATTACTACTCGGAGATATCTGTATATATTGTTTTGGATCCTTTGTACTCCTTATATGTAGTTCTGGCTCTATACTATGATACCAAATTTTAGGGTTTTGGCTTAGCTTCCACAGATATATATATATATACTCATGTATCTACTTTCTTAAGCTTATTTCTCTTGCTTCCGCTTAATTATATTGTTCCTCCACTAAAGTGTTAAATGGTAGCCCATTACTAACTGTTACGGGCTATGGAAATTAGTTCGCCTACTGGGGGGTTGTAGGTTCCATCATGACTGAGAAATCAGGCTATGACAGCTTGGTATCAGAGCCTAGGTCACCAATATCATCGGTATAGGAGTCAATGTCTAGTAGAGTCCTGCAGATTGGGGCGGAGACGTCCGTACTCAATCTTTGAGAGGCTATAGTGACATCTTAGGAAATATGACTCTCTTATTTACTTTTGTATTGTGCGTAATCCTTGGGAGTTTTGTGAAATCTCAATTGTTCTCATTCCTTTTTCCACAGATGGATTTGTACGAGATCGTCGGCATCGGGCGAAGATGAGCCTCCGACTTCAGCTAGGGTCCGGGGAGGTCGTAGAGGTAGGGGTCGAGGACGTCCCTGAGCAACAACAGCTGCTAGAGTTGAGATAGGACCCAAGCATGATCATGAACCAGAGTTTGCTCCCGAGAAGCGTGTGGACCAGGGGGCAGCCCTGGTATCACCAGCTCCAGTGCCAGCTTCAACCCCAGCTCAGTCTTCAGATATTCAGGGCTTACTGTTAGACTTGTTGGGTATGATTGGAGAGTGGCCTTCTGAGGCAGCACAAACATCCGCTCAGGAGGCAGCCCTGGGTGCACCGAGTTCAAGAGCATAGCTTGTTACTGTGACTCCTCGTGCCGAGGTTATTCCGGTACCATCAATTGCACAGCCTCTTTCCCTCACCCAGCTATGACAGAGACAGAGCAGAAGGCGTTGGGTAGATTTTTGAGATTGGAACCTCCGAGGTTTGCTGGTACTTCTGGGCAGGACTCCCATGACTTTATTACTACTTGTGAGGAGATACTGCGCCATCTGGGATTGTTGGAGACTCATGGGGTTGGCTATACTACATATCAGCTGGAGGGCCCAACGAAGTTATGGTGGAGGGCCCAGGTTGCTTGCAGACCATCATCATCACCTCCTTTGACTTGGTCCAAGTTTTATGAGGCCTTTATGGCAAAGTTCTTACCTCAGAGTGATAGAGAGAGGCAGAGAGAGAAGTTCACCAGACTTACTCAGGATACCATGACCGTCTCAGAGTACAAGACCCATTTCCATCAGCTTGCTCCATTTAGGGCCATGATTATGCCTACTGAGTCTGACAGAGTCCGTAGATTTGTTTGGGGGATACGAGAAGAGTTTAGAGAGCATGCAGAGATATTGGTTACTAGTGGTCGGTCATTCCAGGCTATTACAGACTATGCTTGTACTGTAGAAGATTCACATCGTTATGACACCAGGTCCAGAGATAAGAGGCCTCAACATCATAGTAGCTACAGTGGTTCTCATTATGGTGGTAGGGGTTCAAGCCAGTGGGGCCGAGGTCATCAACCGCAGAGGCACCAGGGTCATTCTAGTCGACTAGTTCAGGCTTCACTTCAGCCTTCTGGTTCTCAGTTTGAGCAGGGTCAGAGCAATCAACGTGGTCACAGTGGTCAGTCTTTGAGAGGTACTACTTCTGGGGCATCAGGCTAAGGTGGCCGCACAGGTTTGGCGGGTTTGTCTCGGCAGGGTGGGCCGTCAGGGCCTTGCTATGAATGTGGAGTCAGTGGTCATTTTGCCAGAGATTGCCTCCAGCGAGGTACAACCTGCTATGAGTGCGGAGTTAGTGGTCATTTTACTAGAGATTGCCCCCAGTAGGATACAGTTTATCCAGCCGCTCTGCCGGCTCAACCTATTCGCTCAGTTCAACCACCGGCTTGAGGAGGTGATAGTCAGGGTAGAGGTGGTAGCCCATGAGGTAGGACAGGTGGTAGGGATGGTGGTCGGTCAGGTGGTGGTCGCCGTAGTTCTATGCGGTCCCTGGGAGATAGGAGGTAGAGGCCTCAGATGCTGGGATCACAGGTACAATTTCTATATGTCATCGACCAACTTATGCTTTATTTGATCCTGGATCTACATGTTTTTATACGTATTTACCTACTTTTTTCCTTATTTGGTGTTGTCTAGTGAGCCGTTATCTATTCTTGTTTCTGTTTCGACCCCG
Source organism: Jaltomata sinuosa (assembly GCA_003996215.1). Lineage (NCBI taxonomy): Eukaryota > Viridiplantae > Streptophyta > Magnoliopsida > Solanales > Solanaceae > Jaltomata > Jaltomata sinuosa. Next base: position 245,058 of record QJPP01001014.1, read on the forward strand.
GTAGGAGATTCTTTAGTAGTGGATCAGATTGTGAGATCTTGCATGATATCTATTGGTGATTTGGAGAATTGGGGTGATTTGATGATACTTGACATATTATATTTTGATGTGATACTGGGCATGGACTGGTTATCCCCTCACTGTGTGGTTTTGAATTTTTATGCCAAGACCGTTACCATTGCTATGCCTGGTGTATCCCCGGTTATATGGCAGGGTTCTGTTAGCCGCGCGCCGTCTGGGATCATCTGTTGTCTTTGAGCTAGGAAGCTAATTTTGCGAGGGTGTTTGGCTTACTTAGCATATGTCTGAGGTGCTAGTGCCGACCCTTCTTCCCTTGAGTCCATTTCTGTGGTTAGAGACTTCCTGGATGTGTTCCCTAACGACCTGCTAGGCCTTCCACCTGAGAGAGATATTGATTTCGCTATTGAGTTAGAGTTGGGCACCATGCCCATTTCTATTTCTCCCTACCGTATGGCTCCTGCTGAGTTGAGAGAGCTTAAGGAGCAACTCTAGGATTTGTTAGCTAAGGGGTTCATTAGACTCAGTGTGTCATCTTGGGGTGCTCCTATTCTATTTGTTAAGAAGAAGGATGGGTCGATGCAGATGTGTATTGATTATTGACAGTTGAATAGGGTTACTATGAGGAATGGGTATCCGATGCCATGTATTGATGATTTGTTTGATCAATTCCAGGGTTTTGTCGTGTTTTCGAAGATAGATTTGAGGTCAGGCTACCATCAGTTGAGGATTAGGTAGGAGGACATCCCTAAGATAGCATTCAGGACATGTTATGACCATTATGAGTTCCTGGTGATGTCTTTTGGGTTGACTAATACTCCCGCATCTTTCATGGATCTGATGCACAGGGTGCTTAACCATATTTGGACTCCTTTGTAATAGTCTTCATAGATGACATTTTGATATACTCGCAGAGTACAGATGAGCATGAGCAACACTTGAGGATTATACTCCAGACTTTAAGAGATCATCGGCTTTATGAGAAGTTCTCAAAGTGCGAGGTTTGGCTTGAGTCAGTTGCATTTCTAGGACAGTGGTGTCTAAGGATGGGATTAGAGTAGATTCAAGTAAGATTTCAGCGGTCCGTGATTGGCCTAGACCTACTACTCCTATTGAGGTTCGTAGCTTTATTGGGTTACCCGGGTATTACAGACAGTTTGTAGAGGGGTTTTCTTCCATAGCAGCACCTTTGAATAGGCTGACTAGGAAGGATGTCCCATTTTAGTGGTCAGATCAGTGCGAGGATAGCTTCCAAAGGCTTAAGGCCTTGTTGACTTCAGCTTCTTTATTGACTTTGCCGGTTGAGGGTCAGAGTTTTTTCGTGTATTATGATACTTCTGGGGTTGGTCTTGGTTGTGTGTTGATGCAGCAGGGTTGTTTGATTGCATATGCATTGAGGCAACTAAAAGTTCACGAGCGCAACTATCCCACCCATGATTTGGAGTTGGCAGCGGTAGTTTTCGCGCTCAAGATCTGGAGGCACTACTTATATGGAGTTTATTGTGAGATATTTATTGATCACCGTAGTCTTCATTACATTACGAGTCAGCGAGAGCTGAACTCGAGGTAGAGGAGATGGATTGAGTTTTTGAAGGACTATGATTTCACTATTCTATACCATTCGGGCAAGGCAAACGTGGTAGCGGATGCCTTGAGTCGGAAGGTGATGAGTATGGGTAGCCTAGCTTCACTTTCAGTTTTTGAGTGACCGTTGGCCTTGGACATCCAGTCCTTGGCTAACCGCTTGGCTAGACTTGATTTGTCAGATCCCAGTCGAGTTCTTGCCAGTGTTGAGGTTCGGTCTTCTCTTGTTGATTAGATACAGAGCCGTCAGTTTGAGGATCAGCGATTGTGTGACCTTCGAGATCAGGTTGTTCGGGGTAAGGCCAGCCGGGCTACTCTAGATTCAGATGGGGTCCTGAGGTTTGGTGATCGACTTTGTGTTCTAAGGGTTGGCGATTTGATTCAGTTGATACTCCCTGAGGCACACTGTTCTAGATACTTCATTCATCCTGGTGCGGCGAAGATGTATAGAGACTTGAGACAACTTTACTGGTGGAGTAGTATGAAGTAAGATGTAGTAGAGTTCGTATCTCGGTGCTTGAACTGTCAGTAGGTGAAGTTCAAGCACATGAGACCTGGTAGGTTAATGCAGCGACTTCCCAATCTTGAGTAGAAGTGGGAAGGGATTACTATGGATTTCATGGTTGGTTTGCCTCGTACGTCCAGAGGTTTTGATTCCATTTGGGTGGTTGTGGATCGGCTGACTAAGTCAGCCCATTTCTTGCCAGTTCAGACTTCTTACAGTGTCGAGAGGTTAGCTCAGATCTATATTCATGAGGTTGTTCTGTTGCATGGGATCCCAACTGTTACGACGGATTTTGAACTTAATCAAAACACCTTCATAACTTGGCAATTTATTTTTTTTTGGAAAAATAAAAGAAAGAAAGAGTCGCCACTTAATTTTTAGGAAATTAAGAAAACCATTTTTAAAGGTAGTTGAGAGAAAATCTTTATTTTAAACCATAGTTCGGGATAAGGATTCAAGTAATTTTTCGAAGAAGGGGTTAGGCATTTTGAAAAATCCGCAAATGCGATTGACCGACAGATTTAAAACTTTTTGTGGCTAAAGTAAACTTCAAAGACCATTATTCATTAAAACAATTACAGTCTTGATATTTCTATTATTTCTTTAACAATTTAAATTTTAAAAGATTTGATCTTTTTATATATATACCTGCACTATGAGGATATTTGAAACATTTAAGGAAAACACTAAATTGTTTAAAGAAAATATGGGAAAGTTTAAAATTTTACATGGTTTAAAATACCATAAGAAGAAGAAACTCATGCATTAGCTTAGAAAGAGAACGAGGAAACAATTATAGAATTTAAAAATTTAAGCTTTTTACTTGAGTCAAGATACCCAATTATCATTTGGTTAACAATACTTTGGCAATTAAAGTATTAAAATTTCTCAAAGCCCATTTTTATCGTGATTTAGCGTAGGAAAAAGTAAAATATAATAATGAAAAGATAAAGCTTTATCCAAATAAACTCGTTCGAAAATTCATCTAAGTTAAAAAATAAACAAATAAATAAAATGTTAGTAATACAAAGTATGTATACAAACAAAGCTGATGATAAGGAGTCAACTTTAGGCTTTTAGCCCAAAATCTAATACTTGTAATTTTTCCACTTCCTTTTTCTGATCGTCTGACGAGAAGTGAGTCTTCAAATTTATTGCGGCTACCCATTTTTCTATTGGCTGACTCTAATATCAGGCAAATGCGGGTGTTGAGCTTCAGCTCAACACAGAATGTAAGGGAAGAGCTGAGTTCAGTATACTCATTCAAGTATTTTCATGCATGTTAAAAGAACAAATGAATTAGTATTTGAACCGGAAAGGCATCTAAACTAATCACTTGAATAAAAATAAAGAATCTAGCTAAATTTAAAACAAATAAGTTAAAAGATTTCATCATTAACAAACCTATACTTTGCATGACCCATAATACAATTAAATAACCACATCATACATTAGCTCTGGGTAAAGAAAACTTGAACTTCTTGTTTCATACTATATATCTAGACTCAAGGTGCATTCCTTAAACTAGTAAAGCAATAACAGTAAGCATGTATAGACAAATAAATGAAGCTTGAATTCATGTCTCCCTTTGAAACTGATTGACTAGTGGAAAGTCTTTTTTTTTTTTTAACAGGTTAACATTTGACTAGTGGAAAATCTTGTTTTGGTTTAACACATTTACTCAAGCAATGACGTTGGTACTTGGAGGAAATTATTTCTAAAAGCTTGTTAACCTTTACATCAAATAAAGAGCTTCTAAAAAATCCTTTAGTTGAAGTCAAGTTTTGCACCAGCACGCTTAGTTAGAAAAGTCAAACGTTTAGCTCCAACATAAGCACTTAACGACTCACTGCACATCAAAGAGGGAGATATCCCGGAATAGTTTCTTGAAAATATACAACGCTTATACATAAAGGAAGTAGACTTACTGCCTATATTCAGAGTTAAATAATAAGATAAAAAAAGTTGGGCAATTGGGGTATAGAAATCATATTATCAGATTTAAACAAGTACTTTATAACAAAACGGAATACTTCAAACAAAGACAACATCAGGCCCATTCTCAATGAACTAATATGGACTGCAAAGGTTGAGAACACAACTATTTTTGAAATTATTTATAGTAAGTTAAAATGAGATTTTATCATGCTCACACCAGTAATGCGAATATAAAATAAATCCTAGGAGTAAGTAATCTTTTATTAGACTTATTTTTGTCTTAATCAAATATATGGAGGTAGAATTATATAAAGAAGAGACGAGAAGGACTTCATCAGAAAATCCTTTTGTCCTTGTATCACTTTTCAAATAAGGATGTAACCTGAACTAAACACATAACCATGATAGCATAATGCATACATTTACTACATAGACATGAGCAAGAAAAGACTCGGGGGAGTCTGATTCCAGGAGTGCCTTGGGATGAGGCGGAGTTATACTCAAACTTTCTCCCAACTCGAGCCTAATTTGAATCGATCAGTTTTTAAAACCAAGACAACTTTATATTTTTGCGAGAAAAAAAATGTAGGCAGAAGCAGCGAAAATAGAGAGACCATGAAAGGTACTTAGAAGATTTTTGAGTCTGGGAGCATTTGAGGAGATGTTGAGATATATTCAACCTCTCTCAACTCAAACCAAATCAGATTTGCCTTAAACTTTAAGAAGATACAACTTTTGATTATTTTCTTTTCGAAAAGAGTAGCCAACCAGATTGATTTTGAGGGTAAATAAAGGTTATCTTAAGAATGGATTCAAAATAAGTAATTTAAAGGGTATATCTTCGAACGTGAAACAAAATTGAAATCAAACGGCTAGAGTAGGCTACAGTCGTTATAACATAAACAAAAGCACCGAGACATTTTTGCCAAAAAAATTTCAAGCGCGTCTCATAAGGAAAATACTTACTACAAGACGGAAAGAATGATAAGAGAACACCTTTTTAAAAAATGCAAGGAAAGTACTCTTTCTACAATATGATAAGAAATATACCTTTTTACAAAATGAAAAGAAAGTACTCTTTCTCTTAAATCCTACATATGTAAACTAGTCACATAATGACGTTCATAGAAAATCATGGCAAAACAGTCCACCGAGAGTGACGAAAACAGAGTCCAAGACATACGTCCAATAATTTTATCTCAATGCGACAATGGCTTTCCTATAAACGATACGGTGCTCATCAAACTATTTTTTTTTACGAAAATAGTAAATCTACAGATTGTATTGGATGGTCAAAGTAGGAATTTAGATGAGCGACACACTTATTTGCAGATGCACATATTCGACAGATTTGATCTCTAACAAGGGAGACTTTTGACCAAAAATTCTCAGTTCGCATTAGTCACTTGCATATCGACTTTTAAGGGAATAAATGTTATATATATGATCATGATGCGGAAACACGAAAGTAATTTAAATGAAACTACCAATACATCCACAACACAATAAAACATAAAGTTGTCCAGATTCCACGAAGTCAAGAACTAATGGGATAACGGTCAGTGATCTCTCCCAACAAGTCTATAATACACACTAGCTTTTGTGAACTGATTTTTTCAAAAGGGAACATAGACAAGATTAAAGATTTCATATGTAATTAACAAAATAAAACTTGACCAAAGCTAATAAATTCAAGCAACTACATTTTAATTCTATAAACCAAGACGAAATGAATGGCGAGGATAGTTACTGACCTACTCGGGGGCAGCGAACTAGGATGACGAGTCGATGAAGGATCTTCAGCTTCTAACAGCACACGAGCTATACTCGAACAGACAGATACGAGATTTTTTTTTTGGAGGAATTGAGAAAAAATCAGAACTAATAGCTATAAGTGAGATCTTTCATCTATTTCCCCACTCTATCTTCAATGCCCCCATGGTCTCACAGACCACCTCTATTTATACCCAAAAGAATGGATTTTCAAATTTGAATCTTAGGATCTGTTGAGAGAAGAAGAGAAAGGTGAGGGCCTAGATTTTGAACAGAGTCAAAGGAGATCGACACATATCCTCCATAATCTGGATTTGATTTGATAGCTCTGCTTCGGATGAGATTTTCGGGCAAGGAAACACGCCATGTTTGCACCAAAGTCAAATATTTAGGCTCGAGGTCTGTAAATATTCAGAGATAAGAGGGAGGGAGAGAGAGAGAGACGGGGGTGGTAGAAGCGGCGTCGTTCTCATCTCTTGGTTTTTCTGAGTCTGTCGTTTGGTCGTAGACGGGAGTTCGTTTGGTTGTTTGTGTGTTGATGTCAAGAGAAGAAGAGTATTTAGGGGGTTTGGGTTGGGTTAGTGGGTAATTGGGTTGTGGGTTGCCAATTTTAGGCTGGAAACAAATAAAATTTTGGCCCAAATCTAATGAACAAATTAGTTATAAGAAAATTCAATTCTCGACAATCATTTTCCACTTAATTAATTTAACGATGCTCCTTTCGATCTAATTAATTTTTTCAAAACATATATGTACATATACATATACCCATGCGCACATACATACGTACATATATAAAAAATAACTTTGCTACGCGTCATTACTCTTCATATCTGTTAGAAACTATACTTAAAAAAATATTATAACAATACGACAAAAATATGTTCAGGGTTTAAAGTAAAGTTAATATAATAACTTTTTGTCATCCAAAAATAGTGAAAGATAATAATAATAACAATAATAATAATAATAAACTAAAACATATTTTATATCTTTTTTTTTGAGTTTTTATATATACGAGATATGACAATAATAGTTATTGTATTTTTTTAAGGCAAAATTAGTTCATAAGGTAGAAAACAAAGAAAATAATATTATTATTTTTTTAAAATTGTTATTTAAAGCCAAATTTATTAAAATTAATATGAAAAATAAAAATAATAATTTGTTAAGTTACTTAGGACTGAAAAACATCAAGAAATTAATTATAAGAAAAAAGAGAGCCAAAATTGGGTGTCAACAACTGCCCCTTCCTTTGGATAGGGTCGATGAAAGAGATCCTGGGCAAAGGAAATTGACAAATCCAATTTTGTTCGATCACTAACTGGTCTCTTAGAAATCGATTGGTTTTTCCATGAATTTTAAGGAATTATGGCCGAACTCCGATATCGAGTTTTCTACATATCTCAGTTTACATGAGAAATCAGGTCATTTGTAGTTCAAGATGCTTGATTTTATGCACGATTTTCAAAGAATTTTAAACTATTCCAATTTTAAATTACGGAGAAACCGGAAAGTTGGGGAGTAAGAGGATTGGGGGAGTTTGGAGTGCAACCGAGTTTTCAACATAGAGCCTGCCTACATATCCCGAGACTCAAGAAATCAGGCTGCCTGTAGTTTGACTCAATCGGTAGAAAAAGTAATCTTTATGTTTTAGACCACCTTTGGCTCGGGATGAGTGACAAATGATTGAGTTATGGAAAAGAGGCTTGCAACCTCTTAAATATGAATGTGGCGCGCTTCACACCCATAAGTAAGAATTTACCTGGACATAATTTTCAAAACTCGGGTGTATTGTCACCCGGATTTGAAGAGAAGAGATATTACTTCTAGAGCAAGTTCAAAAATTACTCTAGATGCGAAGTAAAACTGAAAAAATAAAGAAATACTCACATGCCTTCTGATAGGGGTGTGGTTTCACTGAAGTGGAAGTCGATCCTTAACTCGCGTCCAGAAAATTTGATATCCCTTTCTAGACTATGTCCCAGTTCGCAGCTAAGAAAAAGTTTCACGTTGTGCTGCGTCCTTTTTGATGTCGTCCACACCTGTGGTTTTGTTTTGAGAATTTCATCCTCTCGGATGCTCTCGGCAACATCTCAAAAAGAGATTGTTAGTGGTAACATAATTTCATATAGAGAGGTAGTTTCCATACCTCCTCTTTGGACTATGTCCCAGTTCATTCATGCTATGCAATGTCCTTTTGGCATAGTCCACACCTCATCTCGGCATATGTTGAATCCTGGGGGATATGTCATTTTTCCCTGTTTTTGTCTTAGAAAACAATGGTTCTCATGAAAATATAGACATGACAGCCTTCTTGCTCGTCGAATAAGATTTCCTTTGTGATAGTTGAACACGGCGATTCTTTGAATGAGGTGACCTTCTTGGACATCGGAGATGACGATCTTTATAGACGCTTGTAATAGTCTCTGATATGATAGCCCTATCGGTTATTCGGCGATAATATTTGCATATGACTTCGGGTAAATCTTGCGCATCTTTCATATAAATGCGTCTTGTAGATATCCCTTGAATTGTCCCATAGGTAGTCTTGCACATCATCCGACTTCGAATAGAGGCGGCTTATAAATGTCCTTGAATTGTCAGCTTTCGAGTAATCTTGCACATCACCCGACTTTGGATAGAGGTGGCTTACAGATGTCCTTCGAATTGCCAGTCTTTAGGTAATCTTGCACTTTTATCTGATCTTAGATGTAACGCGACTTACAAATTTCTCTTGAATTGTTAGCTTTTGGGTAGTCCTGCACAATATCAACGTGGATATGTCGAGGCTTATAGATAACCTTTGGGCTATCAATTTTTGATAGTCTTGCACTTTTATCCAATTTTGGATATTGTCGTGACTTGCGAATTACCCTTTGGTTTGTCAATTTCTGGGAAATCTAGTTCATCGTCCAATTTCAGATGGTGACTTACAGACTTCCTTCAGTCTATATGCTTTTCTTATCTCGGATGGCAAGCGCCATTTGATCTTTGGGGGTAGCGAAGGCCTTTGCTACATGATCAAATATAATGTCTGCTCTGGATGCACAAATATCCTCGATGTTAGACTCTGTCATCCCTAGGTGATACTGGATATAAAGTGCTTTCAATGCCAGACTCTGTCGTCTTGCATGGCATGAATATGCATGTGCAAATATCCTCAACGTCAGACTCCGTTGTCTCTACGCGATATTGGATATGAATACTTTTGGGTCAATCCTGCACCCCAAGTGCGACTTAGGGATGCCTCTGAATGTCATCCTCTTGAAACTGGCTGGTAGAGGGAAATAATCTTCGCGGCGAGAATACGCCTGCGGTAATTGAGAATGATGGTCCTCTCGACATGGTCCTTATGACATGGTCCTTGCGACATAGTCCTCTCGACATGGTCCTCTCAACATGGTCCTATGATATGATGCCATGCAATACAATGTAAAATGATACAATATGATGCAATGCAGTATGATGCACTATGATATGACATAATGCAATGCAATGTAATGCGGTATGATGCAATACGATGTGACATAATGAAATGCAATATAATACAATATGATGCAATGTGATGTGATGCAAAGTGATGCAATGCAGTACGATGCAATGTGATATGATGCAACGCGATGCAATGCAGTATGATGCAATGTGATATGGTGCAATACAATGTGATGGCCCATAGGGCAGTTATAGAGAACATAACCTTCACCTTTGTTGACGCATCAACTTCTTTTTCTGTACCTGCTCTCAAGGTAAATAATTAGCAGTCATAGCATCATTTTTACTAGCGATCGCAGTCAATATTTGATAAAACTTTAAAATGAAAGCATTTATGATGATGATCAAAATAACTTTATTTTCAATCATCATCCTCTTTTCTAGGTGGATAGACAAACAAAGGAGGTTATTCTGAATGTAAATAAATGGTTGAACTCGTATCTAGAGACAACTATAAATACCAGTTTTGAACACCACATGTTCGTTGTAATCTCTGATTTACTGGGATATGAGGAGGACATCATTGATTCCTCATTCGATGGTCCCTTTGATTTTGATGTCAGCGCATTGACTCCTTTGCGTGTACTGCTTTCAAACATCACGGTTGGTTGTGATCCCTAATCTACTGGGGATTTGCGGATGTCGTCAATCTCTCCTTATCTGGTAGTTCCTGCAAACTACAAGAAAATTCATCGATTCCAGGAACCTTTTTCATTTTGGCTTCTTCCTATCACTTTGGATTTTCCAGCGGATCTTGAGAATTTGGTATAATTGTATTGCTTTGAATACGTTGTACAATGAGGGACTTTCGCCTATCCCTGACACTTCTCAGGATAACCTGCATCCACAGAAAAATTAGTAGTTTTTACAAAACTGATCTGTGTCGACCTCCTTCAATCTTCTGCTCCTTGCTTTGTCATCTCTGGAAATTTGCTATCTTTGAGCATTTTTTCATCCTCGACTCCCCGTGTCACAGTAGATATAATACAAAGTCAAATTTATAAAAGAGAAAATTAACTTGTAAAATCTTTTCAAAAAATAGTTTTTGAAAGTATTAATTTTGAAGATGGTTTAGGAAAATCTCTGCCAATTTGGTCATGTCATGTACTAGCTTAATGAACGTCCTTCATTCGAGACCTTGGCATATCTGACGCACTGCTGGCGAGCTTTGAAGACCCTTTAATTCTCTAGCTGGGAAGTTTGAAAAATGAGAAATCTGTCGTAGCTGGGGATTGGTCCACTTTGGACTTGTTGCAGCTAGGGATTTCTGAAGTAGACTCTGTTCTCTTGGAGTGAGAGAATTCTTCGGGGTTGATTTTCTGAACTCTCAAACGAATCTTGGTGGAAATTTTGAGGTCCTCCTCAAAATTTCTTCACCAATTAAAATGCTTCATGATAAATCTCATCCCGTTAATAAGAGGTTTGACACTCTGTGGGGATTATGAGATTCGAGATTCATCTCAATTTCTCTTTGGCACAATCTGCATTCCAATTTGCTGGAGAAAGATCTTCGCCTTCTAAATTTTTGAGATTCCTTTCTCAAAAATTCTACCCTAGTTTTCATTTTCTGGGTGATATGACCGAGCCATTGTGGCGCCTACGCATCCCGTTGAAGTAGGAATCAGGTCAAACGTAGTTCTCACACTTATAGTGGGAGAATAAATATGATTAAAGGGGTGACCAAAGCCGACAAAGGCCGCCTACGTGTCTCATTTCTGAGAATTCAGGTCGTCACGTAGTTCAAGATAAAAAGGAAAAAGATGGATTTTTCTAAAGGGTTGACTGAAGCCGACATAGGCTGCCTACGTATCTTATTTTTGAGAATTTGGGTCAAACTTAGTTCATACAAAGAGGACAGGGATTTTCAAGCTGTTACAACCATAGAATGATTACAATAAAAAAAATGCAACTACAGGGAAAAAAATGAAAAGAGAAACCATTCTTAAGCATAGTATCTCTTCACAGCATCGTAGTTGATCGGTTTTGGCCACACTTGGCCATCCATCTCGGATAGAATCAAGGTTCCTCTTGATAATACCTTGTGGATGACAAATGGTCCTTGCCAATTTGGTACAAACTTTCCTTTGTATTCCTCCCGGTGAGGAAAGATACGCTTAAGGACCAACTACCCTATGGCAAACAGGCGAGCTCTCACTCTCTTGTTGAATGCATGAATCAATCGTTGCTGGTACAATTGTCCATGGCACAAAACACTCATTCTTTTCTCATCAATCAGCATAAGTTGTTCGTAGCGAGCGTGAACCCATTCTTCACTGCTTAGCTTGGCTTCTTGAATAATTCTAAGAGAGGGTATCTTAACTTCAACAGGTATCACCGCTTCTGACCAATATACCAATGCATAGGGAGTTACTCCTGTCGAAGTTCTGACAGTCATCCGGTATCCCAACAAATCATAAGGCAACATCTCGTGCCATGATTGGTGACTGTCCACCATTTTCCTCAAGATCTTCTTGATATTCTTTTTGGTAGCTTCCACAGCTCCGTTCATTTGAGGACGGTATGCGGTTGAGTTACGATGAGTAATCTTGAATTGCTCACATATCTCTTTCATTAAGTGACTATTCATATTTTCTCCATTATCCGTGATGATTGACTCGGGGATTCCAAATCGACATATCAAATTGTTCTTGACAAAATCAGCTACAACCTTCTTGGTGGCAGACTTGTAAGAAGTAGCTTCCACCCACTTGGTAAAGTAATCAATAGCAACTAAAATAAATTTGTGTCCATTAGAAGCGGGTGGCTTGATTAGACCAATAACATCCATGCCCCAGTCTACAAAAGGCCAAGGTGAACTCATAACATGAAGCTCACTGGGAGGCACTCGAATAAGATCTCTGTGAATCTGGCACTTGTGGCACTTCTGCACAAATTTACTGCAATCATTTTCCATAATCATCCAGAAATATCTAGCGATCTTCTTGGCTAGGGTGAACCCATTCATGTGAGGTCCACACACTTTGGTATGCACTTCTTCTAGTAGCTTTGTGTCTTCCACCGAATCCACACATCTTAGAAATCCAAAATCTGGAGTTCTCCTGTAAAGGACTTCTCCATTTAAGAAAAAAATATTAGCCATCCGATAGATCGTCTTCTTTTGGATAACTGTCACATCTTCTGGATAGACCCAAGTCTCCAGATACCTTTTGATATCAAAATACCATGGCTTTCCATCTGTTTCTGCTTCAACTTGTGCACAATGCACGGGTTGCTCTTTTAAACTTATTTCCAGTGGATCGATGTAGTTCTGATCAGGATGCTGAATCATGGAGGATATAGTTGCTAAGGCATCGGCAAACTCATTTTGAATCCTCAGAATATGCCTGAATTCGATATTCTTGAGCTTCTTGCACAATCTTTAAACCAATTTCATATACTGTGAGATCTTGGAGTTCTTCACAGCCCATTTTTCTTGGACTTGATGAATTAGCAAATCAGAATCACCGATGACTAATAATTCTTGAACATCCATATCGATGGCCAATCTGATGCCAAGAATACAAGATTCATACTCTGTCATGTTGTTAGTGCAAGGGAAATGGAGTTTGGCTGTTATCGGATAATGCTGACCAGTTTCTAATATCAAAACTACTCCAATACCTGAACCTTTAAAATTGACCGCTCCATCAAAGAACATTCTCCAACTGGGGTATGCCTCTGCTATATCTTCTCCTACGAATAAGACTTCTTCGTCTGGGAAGTAAGTTTGAAGTGGCTCATAATTTTCATCAACTGGATTCTCCGCTAAATGACAGGCCCTTGATTTCTTTCTAAGTCACATATACAATGTCAAAATCACTTAGCAATATTTGCCACTTGGCCAATTTTCCCATAGGCATGGCCTTCTAGAATATGTACCTCAAAGGATCCATTCTGGAAATGAGATATGTCATATATGACGACAAGTAATGTCTCAGCTTCTGGGCAACCCAGGTTAAGGCATATCAGGTCCTTTCTAATAGGGTGTAACGAGCCTCATATGGAGTGAACTTCTTGCTCAAGTAGTAAATTACCCATTCGTTCTTCCCGTTTTTATCATGTTGCCCCAGGACACATACAAATGCATTATCTGAGATTGACAAGTATAGCAATAGTGGGCTCCCTTCTCTTGGAGGAACCAACACTGGTAGACTAGATAAATAACTCTTAATGCGGTCAAAATCTTGTTGACACTCTTCGGTCCAGTTAGTTGGTGCATCCTTCTTCAACAACTTGAAAATGGGTTCACAAATGACCGAAGACTGGGCTATGAACCGGCTGATATAGTTTAATCTTCCCAAGAAGTTCATGACTTCTTTCTTGGTCCTTGGTGGAGGTAGGTCTTGGATGGCCTTGAATTTTGAAGGGTCAAGTTCAATGCCTCTTCTACTAACTATGAAGCCTAATAACTTGCCAGCTGGCACCCCAAAAGCACACTTAGCGGGGTTCAGCTTTAGGTTGTACTTCCGTAGTCGATCAAAAAAATTCCTTAAATGAGTCAAGTGATTCGAACTCTCACGGGACTTGATAATCAAATCATCCACATATACTTTGATCTCTTTATGAATCATATCATAGAAAATGGTTGTCATAGCTCTCATGTATATGGCACCTGCATTCTTAAGACCGAACGGTATCACCCGATAATGATAAACACCCCAAGGTGTAATAAAGGTTGTTTTCTCCACATCTTCTTCATCCATTAGGATCTAATGATACCCAACAAAGAAATCCACAAATGACTGCATCTCGTGCTTTGCACAATTATCGATGAGGATGTGGATATTAGTAGTAGAAAATTATCCTTAGGACTGGCTTTGTTCAGGTCTCGATAATCAACACAGATCCTAATATTCCCATCCTTCTTTGGTACTGGGACAATATTGGCCAACCAAGTTGGGTACTTTGTGACCTCTACCACTCCAGATTCGATCTGTGTAACTTCTTCCTTGATTCTTAGACTCAAGTCTGGCTTAAACTTCCGAGTCTTCTTCTTTACTAGGCTGAATCCTGGATTGATGGGCAACTTGTGAGATACGATATCCGTACTCAACCCGGGCATGTCACTATAGGCCCAAGCAAATATGTCAATGTACTCTCTGAGTAATATGATGAATTTAGTTTTCTGTGCTTCTGTCAGATGAACGCTGATTCTGGTTTCTTTGACTTCTTTGCCATCCCCTAGGTTGACTACCTCAGTCTCCTCTAGGTTGGGTTTTTCCCGATTCTCAAAATCTTTTAGCTCTTCTGTTAACTTTTCAGGGACCATGGTCTCTTTGTCATATTCCTCGAATTCATCATCATCTACCTTGATTTGTTTATTGGGCTCTTGGCATAACATGAAATTAGCAGGTTTTAATTTATTATTACTGAAATCACAAACAGAATAAGTTAGATAATAACAAGCAAAAAATGACAAGGGTCTTCACAATAAAGGAGGCTTTTCATTGAAATCAGAAGATTTTTACAAACTTTGGCTATGGCCCACACAAGTGCGAGTCTAAGCCTTTTGGAAAGCAGTAAAAATAGTGCGAGGAAAATAAAACATAAAGGGTGGGTCGCGGGCCTCATCCGGACCATCACCGATTTTAATAAGAACAAAGTTTTATCTACCCAGATGACTGGGGAGTCATGAGAGGAGTAGAGGTCCAATTCTGCAACTGTTCGCCTAGCTTGGATTTTCTGATTCTGGTTGCCTCGAGGATCTCTTCAAATATAACATCACATTCACTAAACAGATCCTCTATTCCATCCCACAGACCATCTCTTGAGAAACCACCACGTATAGGGAATGACTGATATAGGTGAGGTAATGACTTTTGAAACCCTGAATGCATCTTCTCCTCAGTCTCTATTTTATCTCCTTCGAGCACATATCCTAATCCATGCTTGGATAGTTGCCCTGGGATCCTTATCGGCTCGGTAATGCCATCAAAATTCTTACCCAATCCAAACCCAGTCTCAAAACCACTTCTCAGCATAGTAGTGGCGAGCATTCTGTAAACCGGTGGCATTGGCACCTGCGGTGCAAGATCTTCTTTGGTAGCATTCACAATTTCCATGGTATAAAAGTTGCTTCTTCTTGGAACTTCCTCTATCACAGGGACATATCCATTTAGGTGGCTCAATTGACTCCCCTCACCATGGATAACTACCTCGTAGTTTTCCCACACAAACTTCACTACTTGGTGCAGGGTTGATGGCACAGCTCCAGTCGCATGGATCCATGGCCTCCCAAGGAGAGGTTTGTAGCTGGTAGTGATGTCCATCACTTGGAACTCAGCACAAAACTCAACGGGTCCTATCTGGATGTATAAGTTGACTTCTCCAATGGTGTCCCTCTGACCTTCATCGAAGGCTCTTACATAATCTTGCTTTGGCGAATTTTACCCAAATCATAGCCCAATTGGGTAAGCGTGGACAGCGGGCAAATATTCAAACCTGATCCATCATCAATCAACACTCTATTCACAATATTATCTTGGCATTTGATGGTGACGTGCAAAGCCTTGTTATGCATTAGCCCTTCAAAAGGCAGCTCATCAATGCTGAAACAAATACGGTGGCCTTGATAACCCGGCTCACCATAGCAGTCAAATTTTATATACTCGTGCCTGTAGGAACATAGGCTTCGCTGAGTACTTTAAGCAGAGCCTGTCTATGATATTGAGAGCTCATGAGCAATGCCCAAATTGAGATTTGAGCAGGAGTCTTCTCTAAATGTTTTACAATCGAATGTTCTTTCGATTGCATCCTTCTCCAGAACTCCTCGGCTTCTCCTTCAGTAATCGGTCTTTTCTGATGATCTTTCTTATAAGCATCATTAACCAGGTCTTCGGGGATATAACATCTTCCCAATCTAGTCATTCCATGAGCCGCAATAACTTCTACTACAAACTCTTCTTTTGTGTGCACTAAAGCAAAAGCCTAGTGAGGGGCCGTTAGCACAACAAATTATGGCTTCTCAATGATACTTAAAGCAGCTATAGCTTTCTCCAACACTTCAGGCTTCTTAGGACTAGCTGACACTATAGACTTGCTCATCCTCTATTCCTCGTCAATTTCTACCATGTTAACAGTGGCTCCTCCATGATTTGGGAGTGGGTTATTTGTGACATTTGGTGGTGCTATCTGGAGTGTAATAACCCTGTGATAAATCAAATCCTGAATCTTGTGCTTCAGGTTAATACAATCCTCAGTATCATGTCCATCTTCTCCAGAGTGATAAGAGCAATATCGATCGGCCCTGAAGAATCGAGAGTCAGTGTTACCAAGTTTGGAATGAATGGGATGAATAAACCTTGTTGCCTTTAACCTTTCTAATAATTGAGTTCTAGTCTCAGCCAACTGGGTAAAGGTTCGAGGAACTTTCCTTTCTAAGTTCGATAGGGAAGATTGGTATTATTCTGATTGATGGGAGGGGGAACTTGGCGGTAGTTCTGATTATTGGGAGCTCTTTGATAAACTTGAAAATTTTGGGGAGGGGGTTGGTAAGTGGGCTAAGCATTTGGTTGTGGAGTTTGGTAAATAGGTTGAGCATTTGGTTGTGGAGCTTGGTAAGTAGGCTGGGTGTAGAAGACTGGTTGGGGGTTTTGTGGAGCTAAAGGGTGGGTTGATGGTATGAGTGTTCTCTTAAAATTGGATCCAAAAGGCCTTCTTGGTCTTGTTCTTGGACTAGAGGACACAGAAGATATGTCCTCTTTCTTCTTTCTAGGAAGCCCTGCAGATCCTGAATGCGTTGAGACCTTGGCAATCTTTCCACTTCTCAGACCTTCCTCAACTGTCTCGCCAATCTTAACCAAATTGGCAAACTTGGCCTTGACTGCCGATATCATTTTATCATAGAACTCTGATTCTTGGGAGCGTATAAACATTATGCTGATCTCCTCCTCGGTCATGGGAGGTCGGACCCTCGCTGCTTATTTTCTCCAACGATAAGCATAGTCACAAAAATGCTCGTTTGACTTCTGCTTAATGCGATCCAAGGAGTACCGATCTGGAACGACCTCTATATTTTAAGCAAACCTTCCGGCGAAGTCTTTGGCTAGATCACTCCACCTGGACCACTTCTTTAACTTTTGGGTCGTAAACCACTCCAGCGCTTCACCACTTAAGCTTCTGCTAAACAACCTCATCAGCAGTGCTTCATTATTTCTTGCTTCCACTATTTGATCACAGTAGCTTCTCAAATGAGCATTGGGGTTTCCAATGCCATTGAATGTCTCGAACTTGGGGATCTTGAATCCCTCTGGTAAATCCAACTCTGGATGGATGCAAAGGTCATCGTAATTGTACCCCTCCTTATCAGGTGAACCTCGTGATTCTCTGATTCTAGCAATCTCTTCCTTAATTAGCATTATATCCTTATTGCGCCTGTCCTCTGCAGCTTTCAGCTCCTTCTCCCTTTCCTTATAATGGTCGAGTTCAGAGTTTTCTGGAAAAGCAGGATAAGATTTTATTGTGGCGTGGAATTTAGAAGGTGGCATATTTTAGATAGGCGGGTTGGGGACATTTACAACGGCATTTGGGTATGTGGAGGTTAAGTTTTGTTGGTTGGTGAGATTAGGGTGATTATTCTGGGAATGGTAGGTATTTGGTGGTGTGCTTTGGTAATTCTGAGTGAGGTTTTGTGGGTTGCAAGCATTGGGGTTGTTGTTTGGGTTGGTATGTTGGATGGGAGGAGTGTGGGCCTGGTACGAGGATTCAATGTGAAGAGGGTTGCTAGAGATAGGATCAGTGGGAGGTCTTGGAATGGAAGTGGAAGGTATATCCGTCGGACGATTTTTGGTCAATGGAGAGTTGTGCGTAGGAAATTGGAGAGGGGGACGGGAGTCTCTTGGGGTCGGAGTGTTGGCGGTGATGGCCATACTGGCCATATCCTTAGCTTTTTGTACTTTTTCTTGGAGGTTCTCTAGTTTCTTTGCAAGTTCAGCGATCATTTCATTCTGTTCTGCTATCACATTGTCTCGTATAGCCAAAGCATTTTCACCATCACTATCAGTCATTTTGCCTTTGCCTTTTAAGAAGCAACGATCAGGGGAGGAATCTTTGTTTGCTTTTGAACGAGTAAAGTATGGGTATTCTGCCAGTTTTTAGTCAACACAGATCAATTTTGTTTTATTTTGTTACCTAGCAAAGTAAAAACAACTCAAGAGGAAAATGCATTAGATTCCATCCATAATAATCAAAGCAAGATATCAAACATGAATTTAAACACATAAGTGTCACTTTATTGAAGGTGAATCAACCCATGATTGGTTTTGAATAGGGAGGATCGACGAGTAGGAATTTACTCGTTAATTTTTTTTTTATTCTTTTTTTAAGAGTAAGTGATTTTGACTGGAAGTTGACTTGCATCGAGTCTTGATCTTCTTGATTGTCTCTGTTTGTCAGCTATCTGAACTCTTCAGTATTTTTATCAAAATGGGGGGAGAATGAAAATTTATAAAGATAGGGGCCGAGCTCTGAAAGGCTGCCTACGTATCTCACGAAGGAGAAATCAGGCCTTACGTAGTTTGATGTACAAGGATAGTTCTTTTGATTCATTTTCACTAATTTTCATTACAAGGAAGGAAATAGAAAAACTGCTAAAATAACATAAAAGGAAATTATGCTACGTTTAAAGCTTCTTCTCGACTAATCACTGATACTTTGCTTCATCTCCTCCTCTTCATGTGTAGTACGATGGGAATTGAAGATGGATCCTTCCCATATCAATGAGATGCTTGAGGTCGATCCTAAAGGTGCGACACATCTCAATGTCATGACCCCCTGCTCTAGCATGATAGAGGCATATTTCCTTACGTTTACGCCAAGCCTTAGATATTTTCCCAGTTTTTCTTTCGGTTGGCTTAATTATTCCAATGTGAACCAACTTGAAATAGATATCAATGTATGCATCATGAAAGACGGTGAAGTTATATTGATGGATCAGAACATCTTGGGTGATTGGTATACCAGGCCCTATCTTGTCACAAACTAGCATGGTGTGGGGTCCCTACATGTGGCTAATTTGTCCACTGTTGATCATCTCATGGATCTTAACCCTCAACATAGTGCACTTGTTGGTAGTATGACCTCTCTGGCGCGGGTGATAAGTGCACCTTTTGTGCTCGTCTTTAGGATTACACCAATAACCCATGGTTTGATCGGGGTTTAAGACCCTCATGGCCTTCAAGGCTTGGTAAATGTCCGAGCATAGAACGATCCTAGGCCTTTGGTTACTTTCCCAAGAGTGAGCCTTGAGAGTGATCCATCCCTTTCCTTGTTTGAACCTAGTTGGCCAAACAGAGTCATCCCTGATGTTGGCCCAATAGTTCGTGGCTCGGTTAAGAGGCTGGATTTGTTCATCATTTTCTCTTATAGACTTTTCATCATTTGCTATGACCAACGATGACCTTTTAAGCATTTATTTGTATTTCTCGTCAGTTTGGTCAATCATCTCCTTCGTCTGTGTTATCTTCATATCGCTCTTGGCTATCTTTCCCTCTACAAGAGCTATCTCTTCATCATTTTTTGTGGATCTAGCTACCAAAGTCTTCTCCACTTGTTCAGCTTCCTTAATCCGTTCTTTCATTCATGTGATATTTTGGTAAATATCCTTCATCCTCTTATGCATCATTTCTTTGGTGTCCATGGCAAGTCAACCTTCCTGAGGAATTAAGCTTTTTTTAGAAGGCTTACAGAAAATTTGGATTTTTTCTTGAGAAACTTGGAAAACTCGAGGAGTGATTTGGTAGGACTTTGCATTGGTGAGTTTTTTTGTTGATGGGATTTAGAAAATTAAAATAGGAGTGGGCCAGCTCACCTTCAATTTAAAGAGACATATATCACACAACACAGTTATAGCACACAAGAGCATAATAGCATATAAAGTTGGTGCGTCCTAACATTGGGTGACCCTTTTGTGCCAAGGGTGGGCCTAGCGAATTTGAAGGAGATATATGCCTTTAAGTTGATCCATTACCCCCAATATATGCTTTCATTAATAATGATAAAAGAGACAAAGTTTTTACAACTAAATAGCAAATGGGGATACAATCTTTAGGGAATGGGAAAATGCAAGAAATAAACAATCCCACGCAGGAGATGATAATAAATAATTCTAACTCCCAGAAGGTCCTGTATCATTCCTTGCTCTCTTGGTTTTGTCCACCTCATGCCATATAAAGTACCTATCCATAACTAAATGGGCTCCTGCCATCAAAGCCCTACTCCCAAAAATCCATTCCTTCTATGCTCTTGATTTGTTAGCCCATACGATCATCCAACTCATTCAAATAGTGTCTAACATCACCCAACTCTTGCCTAGCCCGCTTCAATTCTTCCTTCAGACGTTGTATGGTCATAATATCTTCCTTGTGTTGCATTTTATGTGCCACCTCACTTCTAGTGCATTGCTCTCGAAGCCTGTGAAGTTGGACCTGGTGCTCGGACTCAACATCAATCACTCGATAAGGCACGTTTGGACCTGGTTCAATAGTTCCATCAAGGTTTTTCTTTACCCATTCCTTGTATGTTTCACTATATTGTGGCTTGAGCCTGTCTTCGACCTTAGGTTCCTCAACCTTTTTTTGCTTCCATTATTGACGAATCATATCTTTGAATGCCACCACACCATTCTCATGATCGGTTATGAACTTGGCCATCTTGCCCATTTGAGGGTTTCTTGCTTTAGACCAAACTGCCTAAGGACCCTAGCGGGGACATAAGGACGAGTTCCCCTAAGATCTATAAGTACTAAGAAAGGCAATTTCTCACCTTGAGTGATATATGTTCCGGGATGAAGATCCCTGAGCACCCATTGAATATCGTCATCTCTCAAACCCCTGAACTATGTAAACCAAAACCCTTGATTGGGGTTTCACTGGAATTTGTTTATAGTAAGCCACATACCATGGGATGTGAAGTTGTCTAACCTCATTAGATAATCTAGATTCTCGGTGTGAGAGCTTTTGAGCATTTGTTTGATCATCCACCATTGCAAAATTAAAATGCACCCTTGAAAAAATCGCTCACCCTCTTGGCACTTACCCAAGGATCGATAAATGTATACAACGATCATAGGTGCCAATGTATGAAACTTGATTTTGGTCCCGTACTTGATCCCATAGAAGAGATAATGCGTGACCATGACAACGCTAGGATGAATAGTCCCTCTCGGTCCTTGAGGAAACACCATGGATCCTAGTAGGCATACAACAAACGCAAAAGCCCAATGACTCTTCCAAGTTGCTTCGGATTCGAACTCATGACTGAATTTATTGAAAGCATTATAATGCCCAAACCGATAATACAACTTTCGGAGAGGTATGTTCGACCCATCAATCCTCCCAAGCCAACTATCGTCTGTGATTTGTTGTCGGTCCCATACCACCGGAATTAGAATATCCTTATCCACTGTCCTCCTTCTCTTGTTGCACATAGGCACACTCTCATAGCTTGCTACCACTTCCTCGATGGTTGGAGTTAACTCTACGTTCCCAAACCGAAATACCATATTCTCATTGTCCCAAAATTTTGCCATAACTTGAATCATTTCGGGCCAAACTTTCATATCCATGAGAGAAGGTAGATATCCAATATGCTCTCAAATAATTTCCCTATCAGCATTGTTCATGTATTTCCACCAAACTTTAAGGAAATTATCTGGTTTTGTCACCATTCGAAATCTCCTAGCGGGGTACGATAGAGCCATCCTACAAAACAAATGAATAAGGTAAGTTTCCCACCTCCTGGACGATAATGGATTAATTTAAGTGGCATATACTCCTTCAAATTTAAACACATATGGATGATCATCTGTTATTGACTCATGGCCAATAAACGCAAGGTGGTCTTTTATAATGGGCCCAATACCTCTTAGGTATTAGGTCGTCCTAGGCCAATGCCTAAAAATTAGGTTTGAGTTTCGCTCTACCCTAGGTGTCTAGAGTGGGTTTTCTTCGAAATATACCGGCTCCCAAGTGGACAACTTGGGTTGGAAATATGATAGCTATTGGATGTATGACGTACCCGTAAACTATCATATTTTTGAGAAAGTGTTATTTATGGAAAGAGGCCACGGGATCGTGAACCCCTTTTGAACATAAATAAAATCGTATGCCATGTGGCGGAAGATGCTACGAAATGCAATGACAATATATAATTTAAACAATTAATTGAAGCTTAAACATATAAAGCAAATAGAACTTAGCCACAAAAGTTCGAAAAAATCCTTTTGGTTAGAACCTAGATGAATCTCCAGCAGAGTCGCCATTTCTGTTATGGCGCATTTTGAACTTAATCAAAACACCTTCATAACTTGGTAATTTATTTTTTTTTGAAAAAATAAAAGAAAGAAAGAGTCGCCACTTAATTTTTAAGAAATTAAGAAAACCATTTTTAAAGGAAGTTGAGAGAAAACCTTTATTTTAAACCATAGTTCGGGATAAGGGTTCAAGTGATTTTTCGAAGAAGGGGCTAGGTATTTCAAAAAATCCGCAAATGCGGTTGACCGACGGATTTAAAACTTTTTGTGGCTAAAGTAAACTTGAAAGACCATTATTCATTAAAACAATTACAGTCTTGATATTTCTATTATTTCTTTAACAATTTAAATTTTAAAAGATTTGATCTTTTTATATATATACCTGCACTATGAGGATATTTGAAATATTTAAGGAAAACACTAAATTGTTTAAAGAAAATATGAGAAAATTTAAAATTTTACATGGTTAAAAATACCATAAGAAGAAGAAACCCATGCATTAGCTTAGAAAGAGAACGAGGAAACAATGATTGAATTTAAAAATTTAAGCTTTTTTACTTGAGTCAAGATACCCAATTATCATTTGGGTAACAATACTTTGGCAATTAAAGTATTAAAATTTCTCAAAGCCCATTTTTATCGTGATTTAGCGTAGGAAAAAGTAAAATATAATAATGAAGAGATAAAGCTTTATCCAAATAAACTCGTTCGGGGATTCATCTAAGTTAAACAACAAACAAATAAACAAAATGTTAGTAATACAAAGTATGTATACAAGCAAAGCTGATGATAAGGAGTCAACTTTAGGCTTTTAGCCCAAAATCTAATACTTGTAATTTTCCCACTTCCTTTTTCTGATCGTCTGACGAGAAGTGAGTCTTCAAATTTGTTGCGGCTACCCATTTATCTTTTGGCTGACTCTAATATCAGGCAAATGTGGGTGTTGAGCATTCAGCTCAACACAGAATCTATGAGAAGAGCTGAGTTCAGTAGACTCATTCAAGTATTTTCATGCATGTCAAAAGAACAATTGAATTAGTATTTGAACCGGAAAGGTATCTAAACTAATCACTTGAATAAAAATAAAGAATCTAGCTAAATTTAAAACAAATAAGTTAAAAGATTTCATCATTAACAAACCTATACTTTGTATGACCCATAATACAATTAAATAACCACATCATACATTAGCTCTGGGTAAAGAAAACTTGAACTTCTTATTTCATACTATATATCTAGACTCAAGATGCATTCCTTAAACTAGTAAAGCAATAACAGTGAGCATGTATAGACAAATAAATGAAGCTTGAATTCATGTCTCTCTTTGAAACTGATTGACTAGTGGAAAATCTTTTTTTTTGAACAGGTTAACATTTGACTAGTGAAAAATCTTGTTTTGGTTTAACACATTTACTCAAGTAATGACGTTGGTACTTGGAGGAAATTATTTCTTAAAGCTTGTTAACATTTACACCAAATATAGAGCTTCTAAAAAATCCTTTGGTTGAAGTCAGGTTTTGCACCAGCATGCTTAGTCAGAAAAGTCGAACGTTTAGTTCCAACATAAGCACTTAACGACTCACTACAAATCAAAGAGGGAGATATCCCGGAATGGTTTCTTGAAAATATACAACGCTTATAGATAAAGGAAGTAGACTTACTGCCTATATTCAGAGTTAAATAATAATAATAAAAAAAGCTGGGCAATTGGGGTATAGAAATTATATTATCAAATTTAAACAAGTACTTTATAACAAAACGGAATACTTCAAACAAATACAACGTCAGGCCCATTCTCAATGAACTAATACCCAACTGCAAAGATTGAGAACACAGCTATTTTGAAATTATTTATAGTAAGTTAAAACGAGATTTTATCATGCTCAAACCAGTAATGCGAATACAAAATAAATCTCAGGAGTAAGTAATCTTTTATTAGACTTACTTTTGGCTCAATCAAATATATGGAGGTAGAATTAAATAAAGAAGAGACGAGAAGGACTTCATCAGGAAATCCTTCTGTCCTTGTATCACTTTTCAAATAGGGATGTAACTTGAACTAAACACATAACCATGATAGCATAATACATACATTTACTACATAGACATGAGCAAGAAAAGACTCGGGGGAGTCTGATTCCAGGAGTGCCTTGGGATGAGGCAGAGTTATACTCAAACTTTCTCCCAACTCGAGCCTAATTGGAATCGATCAGTTTTTAAAACCAAGACAACTTTATATTTTTGCGGAAAAAAAAAGTAGGCAGAAGCAGTGAAAATAGAGAGACTATGAAAGGTACTTAGAAGATTTTTGAGTATGGGAGCATTTGAGGAGATGTTGAGCTATATTCAACCTCTCTCAACTCAAACCAAATCAGATTTGCCTTAAACTTTAAGAAGATACAACTTTTACTTATTTTTTTTCGAAAAGAGTAGCCAACCAAATTGTTTTTGAGGGTAAATAAAGGTTATCTTAAGAATGGATTCAAAATAAGTAATTTAAAGGGTATATCTTCAAACGTGAAACAAAATTGAAATCAAACGGCTAGAGTAGGCTACAGTCATTATAACATAAACAAAAGCACCGAGACATTTTGGCCAAAAAAAATTCAAGTGCGGCTCATAAGGAAAATACTTATTACAAGACGGAAAGAATGATAAGAGAACACCTTTTTTTTAAAAATGCAAGGAAAGTACTCTTTCTACAATATGATAAGAAAAATACCTTTTTACAAAATGAAAAGAAAGTACTCTTTCTCTTAAATCCTACATATGTAAACTAGTCACATAATGACATTCATAGAAAATCATGGCAAAACAGTCCACCGAGAGTGACGAAAATAGAGTCCAAGACATACGTCCAACAATTTTATCTCAATGAGACAATGGCTTTCCTATGAACGATACGGTGCTCATCAAACTATTTTTTTTTTACTAAAATAGTAAATCTACAGATTGTATTGGATGGGCAAAGTAGGAATTTAGATAAGCGACACACTTATTTGCAGATGCACATATTCGACAGATTTGATCTCTAACAAGGGAGACTTTTGACCAGAAATTCTCAGTTCGCATTAGTCACTTGCATATCGACTTTTAAAGGAATAAATGTTATATATATGATCATGATGTGGAAACACGAAAGTAATTTAAATGAAAACCAATACATCCACAACATAATAAAACAAAAATTGATCCAGATTTCACGAAGTGGAGAACTAATGGGATAACGGTCAGTGATCTCTCCCAACAAGTCTATAATACACACTAGCTTTTGTGAACTGATTTTATCAAAAGGGAACAGAGACAAGATTATAGATTTCATATATAATAAACAAAATAAAACTTGACCAAAGCTAATAAATTCAAGCAACTACATTTTAATTCTATAAACCGAGACGAAATGAAAGGCGAGGATGGTTACTGACCTTCTCCAGGGAAGCGAACTAGGACGACGAGTCGATGAAGGTCTTCAGCTTCCAACAACACATGAGCTATACTCGAATAGACAGATACGAGAATATTTTTTTTGGAGGAATTGAGAAAAAAATCAGAAATAATAGCTATAAGTGAGATCTTTCATCTATTTCCCCACTCTATCTTCAATGCCCCCATGGTCTCACAGACCATCTCTATTTATACCCAAAAGAATGGATTTTCAAATTTGAATCTTAGGATCTGTTGAGAACAGAAGATAAGGTGAGGGCCTAGATTTTGAACAGAGTCAAAGGAGATCGAGACATATCCCCCATAATCTAGATTTGATTTGATAGCTCTCCTTCGGATGAGATTTTTGGGCAAGGAAACATGCCATGTTTACACCAAAGTCAAATATTTAGGCTCAAGGTCTGTAAATATTCAGAGATAAGAGGGAGGGAGAGAGAGAGAGACGGGGGTGGTAGAAGTGGCATCGTTCTCGTCTCTTGGTTTTTCTGAGTCTGTCATTTGATTGTAGAAGGGAGTTCGTTAGGTTGTTTGTGTGTTGATGTCAAGAGAAGAAGATTATTTAGGGGGTTGGGCTGGGTTAGTGGGTAATTGGGTTGTGGGTTGCAAAATTTAGGCTGAAAACAAATAATATTTTGGCCCAAATCTAATGAACAAACTAGTTATAAGAAAATTCAATTTTCGACAATCATTTTTCACTTAATTAATTTAACGATGCTTCTTTTGATCTAATTAATTTTTTCAAAACATGTATGTACATATACATATACACATGTGCACAAACATACGTACATATATAAAAAATAACTTTGGTACGCGTAGTTACTGTTCATATCTATTAGAAACTATACTTAAAAAAATATTATAACAATACGATAAAAATATGTTCAGGGTTTAAAGTAAAGTTGATATAATAACTTTTTGTCATCCAAAAATAGTGAAAGATAATAATAATAACAACAACAATAATAATAATAATAATAATAATAATAAACTACAAAATATTTTATATCTTTTTTTTTTGAGTTTTTATATATACGAGATATGACAATAATAGTTATTGTATTTTCTTTAAGGCAAAATTAGATCATAAGGTAGAAAATAAAGAAAATAATATTATTATTATTTTTAAATTGTTATTTACAGCCAAATTTATTAAAATTAATATGAAAAATAAAAATAATTATTTGTTAAGTTACTTAGGACTGAAAAGCATCAAGAAATTAATTATAAAAAAAGAGCTAAAATTGGGTGTCAACACCAGCTTCTATCATTTCAGACCGCGGCACTCAGTTCACATCTCAGTTTTAGAGTGCTATTCAGCGAGATTTGGGTCCAGAGGTTCAACTTAATACTGTTTTCCACCCTCATATAGATGGCCAGTCCGAGAGGACCATCCAGGTCCTGGAGGACATGCTTCGAGCCTGTGTTCTTGATTTTGGATGTTCTTGGGATTAGTTTGTGACTTTGGCCGAGTTTGCATATAATAATAGCTTCCATTCTAGCATTGACATGGAACCCTTCGAGGGATTGTATAGTAGGCATTGCAGATCGCCGATTGGTTGGTTTGACAAATTGGAGTCTAGGCCACAGAGTACTGATTTACTTCGGAACTCCTTAGACAAAGTTAGGGTGATTCAGGATAGACTTCGAGCTGCTCAGAGTAGGCAGAAGAGCTACGTTGATCATAGACTTCGTGCCTTGGAGTTCAGCATTGGTGATTCGGTATTCCTCCGTGTGTTGCCTATGAAGGGCGTGATGAGATTTGGTCGGCAGGGCAAGCTTAGCCCCAGGTATATTGGGATGTTTGAGATCCTCCGGAGAGTTAGAAGTGTTGCCTTTCAGTTAGAATTGCCTCCGATGTTTTCATCTATGCATCCAGTGTTTCATGTTTCGATGTTGAGATGGTATGTTCTAGATGAGTCTCATGTGTTGCATTGGGAGTCGGTTCAGTTGGATGAGAGCTTGTCCTTTGTCGAGGATCTAGTTGCTATATTGGCCAAAGATGTGAGGAGGTTAAAGTCTAGGGAGATTCCTGTTGTAAAAGTTCAGTGGAGGCATCGTCCAGTCGAGGAGGCTATCTGGGAGACCGAGAGAGATATGTGGGCCCAATATCCATAGTTGTTTGAGCCTTGAGGTACCTCTTTCTTCTTGACTTTCGAGGATGAAAGTCCTTTTTAGTAGTGGATGATATAATGATCCTTCCGGTTATTTTCACATTTACGCCTTCTTTGTACTTCTAGAGCTTTCCTGTAGCGGCCCCAAGTCATTTATGACTTGCTGGGATCGGTGGTTTGGTGCCCTGGTCGTTCGTTTGGTCGTTTTGGCCGTTTGCCTGTTTTAGAGCCTTAACTTAGAATATCATTGACCTTAGTCAACATTCTTGGTAAACATGCTCGGAATCAAATTCTGACAGTTTCGTTAGCTCCAGAGCGTGGATTTTGGTCTAGATGGACCTTGAGTCGAGTTTTGGGAGCTTTCGATTTAGTTTTGTCTGGGTCTTTGTGTTTTAGCCAAGTTGAACTTGAAAGTTTGACTTTGGTCAACATTCGGAGAAGATGGACTTGAATGAAGATTCCTTCCACGCTATTAGCTCTAGAATGTTGACTTTGGGCTAGGGGAACCTTTGGTTCGGGTCCCAGGGCTTCCAGACTTGGTTTTCGGTATTGAGTTCCAAGTTAATTTTGGGCATGCGACCCACTTTTCCTTAAAACGATCTCCGTTGGTAAATTCGTTGATTACATTGAAATCGGAATGTCGTTTCCACTCAAGTAGCTCTATTAGTTTGTGAGTTTCGGGTTCCGATTGTGCCCAGAATGCCCCGTAGAAGTTTAGAAAAATGCAGATTTTTCTATTGCGGGACAGCTTTAAATAGTAGTTGGCAGCTTTATTTTCAGCTTTTGCTCTCATTTTCTTCACCATTTTTACACCAAATTCCTTCAAATCTTCACCTGCTCTTATTCATAACTTGGAGGAATAATTGTTGCTGATCCGGGTGTGTTTCTTGGCCTTGTGAATAGGTAAAATCTCTTGTTAACTTCCGTTAATTTTCACAAATTTCATTCTTTAAATTCTTATTTTTCACGATTTTCAGCTTATTTCTTTCACTTCTTTCAACTCCAACTTTATTTTTCTCAATTCTAATTACTCAAGAACAACGTGGGCTCGTGAAAATTCTCCAAATTATCGTTAATCTCGGTCTTCTATCGTTGGTAAGCCTCTTCTTCTTTAAGCCTTGTTCTTCTCTAAGCCTTGTTCTTCTCTTTAAGCTCAAAAACCTCATGGTTAAGGCTCTTACAAGCTTGGTTTTTCTTGGGTTAAAGCTGCGTTGGAGAGCTTCATTATTCGTGGTAGCTGTAGTTCTGGCCGGTGGTCGATTCTTGCTTCCAAATTAGTACATTTCCGCTATTAAAAATCATAATTCTCCACTTTTATTCTTTTGAATTAGTAGTACGTCGGGGCTGTTTTGATCGCCAAAACAAACTCTGTTTGTGCTCAAATTTTGAGCATGGGTTCCTAAATTCACTGCAGACATAATTGTAAATTTTATTTTCTGTTTTGCTTCACGGGCTCTGAGGGTCATTTTTTGACCCGATTTTTGACCCAATTTTCCGTATAGCAATATGAGTGTCATTCTTCTCGTCTTGACACCTAGATTATGTTTTTGATAGCATGGCAGCTTTTTGAGGATGTTCGAAAGGGGAAGGCACACGAGTGACAGTTTGTGTTTGCAGTTCAGTCCCGAGGTAGGTTATGGTTTAAACTTCTTAGACTTCGCATATATAGAATAAAATTGTACTAATGGGCATCCTTGCATTGGGTTTACTAGTTGGTACCACAGACCTTGACCGCTTTATTCATGTCCAATTCCTTTCTTCCTCTGATTGTTGTAGTACCTGCGATAGATGATATTATCACCCTTGTGGTCCTGTGAGGCCTTATATTGACTTTGGAACATAGATGGTGGGAAATTGGGGATGTCCGTGAGTTTTGGACATCGTTATTATTGTTATAGAATTGGCTATCATTGTTGTAGAATGATCAGAGCCTGTGCAGGGCCGATAGGTTAATTGTGAGCCGTTGGGCTATTGATTATGATTGAGCATGCCATTATCATGTATATAAAAGGATTTTCTTCATGATTTTACTACGATTTTGGCTTCTGGCCTACTATTGCTGAATTTCTAAACCTTGCATGGCCCGTGGGGTCTATTTTTGGTAAAAATGATTGAAAGAGGGTTTGGTACCATCTTAATGGATATTCTTGGGGTAAGGGGGAATTAAAGGATTTTTTATCACTATTTCCACTTACACTAGACTCGGCGGGGTCAAGCGCTAGACTTATTTTACTATAACTTTTGGGGTGATGCTAGACTCGGTGGGGCTGTGCGCTAGGATTATTTAACTTCCTGATTTAGTCCTGGATACTCTCCGAGTAGCTTTACTTGGGGATTTTTGAGATTGTGGGGCATCTAGTATGTTGGTCGGAGGCCTCCATGGACTTTATCATTCCGAACCAGGAGCTACGTGTTGCGAGTGCCGGAGGGGGGGTTATAACACCCCAGAGTTTGATCCAGCTTTCAAACTTAGAAACTTGCAGAAAGTTTGAACTTCCAGGTATCACGGGTCAAGTCCACGAGCCGTGGATGGTTCCACGAGTTGTGGAAAGGACTCATGATTCCATTCCTGCAGACCACCCTTAGGTTTGAGAACTATGAGTCAGTTTCACGGTTCATGGAAGTTTCCACGGGTTGTGGAACCAACCCGTGAAAATCAGTCAGAGAATGGTCAGTTTCCCCGAAATCATGAATTGGTTCCACGACTCGTAGAAGTTTTTGCGGGTCATCCTGTTAGTCCGTGGAAAGTTATCCACAGCCTAGAATTTTGACTTAGGAACCATGACTCTAATCCCCGAGCCGTGGTTACTTCTACGGTCCGTGGAAAGGACCCGTGGAACCTGAAGCCGAGTTTTAAAACAGCTTTTTTTAATTTAATCCTAGGGGTATTTTTATAATTACCCACCCTTTTCACTCTTAAGTGAGGTCGTTTTGACCACTTTTAGTAGGGTTTCTACTTTTATTAGCCTAAGTCCCTCATTATATCTCATTCATCCACCAAATTGGGAAAAGGAACTCCTTCAAGCTCCAAGTCTCAAGCTCCAAGTTCAAGCCTCCTCTTCTTTTCAATTTCAGTTGGGTTAGCTTCAATCAAGGTATGTGGGTATTCAATAAGGGGATTCTTTCACCCTTATGCCCAAAACCCCAATTCTTCTAAATTGAATTTATGAATTTCAAGTTAGGGTTCTTACCCAATTTTCATGGGCTTTCCTATTAAGTATTTTCTTATGATTCTTCAATAAATTCTAAGTTCAATTTCATGATTTACATGGGTTTTGCAATTGATTATTTGCCTTATGATTTGAAGGCTAATCCTAGTTAAATTTTTCATGCATGGCTTGATTTAAGGAAAATTGCATGCATGGATGTTATAATCTCAAGTATTTATGAAATTGCATGCCAAATTCTACAAGTTATGAATTTAGAAAGAAAAGTGAATTATGGCTATGCTAAGCTTTAAGACTTATGATTTGAATTTGCTTGACATTAGATATGTCCTTATGCTTTTCAAATAGATTTGACATTAGATATGTCACAAGTATATATGAGCTATATGTATGCATATTTTGGGAGTAGTATTTAGCACCAAGTGATGAAGGTTCAATTTCCCAAGTACAAAACTACGTTGCCAGCATAGGTGAAGAGGGTCCTCGTTAGTTAAAAGTGTCTCCTCATGAAGATGGGTCCTCGTTAGTTGAGATTGTCCTCCTTATGAAAGTGGTTCCATGCTATGATATGTATAGTACCCCGTTCCTTAGCAAGGTTCGGATAGCTTTGCTAACTAGGGTTATATAGTTGGATTCCATGTAGCTCACATGGTCAATTGTCGGTTATAAGAAACTCCCGTATGAATATTTTTAAGTCTTATGCTTTGATGTCTTTTACCTTATGCTCAAAAGTATGATTTTCTTATGACTTCTCTTTTATGCATGATCTCAGCCTTAACTATGTTTTTAGCCTGTTTTGATTTCATTTATGCACATCTCTCATATTTAGTACATCTTATAGTACTGACGCATATCTTGCGATGCATCCTTTGATGATGCAGATTCAGGCTCCACTCCTCAGGCTCGTGGCTAGACATTGGCAGAGATCTAGCTTCTGTTGGTGAGTCCTCATTATCCAAGGGCTAGTGTTAGACTTATCTATTTATGTTGTTTTTTCGGATTTCTGAGTTAGTTGGGATCTTGTCCCATCAACTCTTATGTTAGACCTAGAGGCTTCAAACTTAGCTAGTGTATATTCTGGATTGGTATTTCGTAGACTTTATCCCATTTCCGTTTATGGATTTCTATCTCTATTATGTATGCTTCCACTATGTTTCTTGTATTGAATATCTAAGTATGCTATGACCAAGGGTTAACTTGGGACACTCGTGGTCCCGGGTCCCATGTTATGCCTAGAAGGTAGCTTTGGGGCGTGACAAACTTGGTATCAGAGCCTCAGGTTCAAGAGTCCTAGGATGTCTGAAGCCGCATCGAGTAGAGTCTCTTTCATGTGTGTGAAGCATTCCACACTTATGAGAGGGGATCTATGAGATGTCTTAGGAAAATTTCACTTCTTTCATGATCAGAATCGTGCGATAGAGTTTAATTTTATTTCTCCTCTAATTCATTCTTGTTATGTTTTAGATTATGCCTCCTCATCGTGCAATGCCTCGCTGGGCCAATGCTCGAAATGCAAATCCTCTGATTCCAGACCCGAGGTCATAAATACAGAGTTAAAAAATGCCATCCATATGCTAGCTCAGATTGTGGCCGCCCAGTCCAACCAGCAGACTCTTATCCCCATCCACTCTCAAGGTGGAGTAGCAGTCTGAGTTCGAGATTTTGTCCGCATGAACCCGCCTGAGTTCTGGGGTTCGAAAGTTGCTGAGGATCCACAAAATTTGTTAGATGAGGTAAAGAAGATCTTTGATGTGATGCAAGTGGGTGGTGTTAATTGTATTGAGCAAGCTTCCTATCAACTCAAGGACGTGGCTTATATTTGGTTCGCACAATGTAAAGATGCTAGGGCTAGGGACGTGGTCCCTATGATTTGGGAATGCTTTGAAAAGGCTTTTCTTGATCAGTTCTTCCCGAGGGAGTTGAGGCAAGCTGAGATCGAAGAATTTGTGAATTTGAGGCAAGGCTTTATGTTGGTTCAGGACTACGGGTTGTAGTTCACCCAGCTTTGTAGGTATGCTCCTTCCATGGTGGCTGACTCATGGGATGAGATGAGTAAGTATGTTTATGGAGTGTCGAATTTGGTGAGGAAAGAGTGTAGGTCCATGATGCTTTTGGGTGACATAAATATTTCCCGACTTATGACTCATGCCCAACAGATCGAGGGAGACAAAACAAGGGAGAAGGCAAGGGAGAAGGCAAGGGAGAACAAGAGGGTTAGGTCAAAGAGCTCAAGTTTTAGCCATCAGAAGTCCAGGGGCGGACATCGCTCTTCATTTCAAAACAAATCATTAGGCCCCGTTCATTCTTCAGCTAGTGCTCCTACCCAGGCCCCCAGGCCTCATTATGATCAAACTGGTAGAGGAGTTGGTTTCTATTCACAGGGGAGTGTTGCAAAGGGTACTCATTACCCTTCTTGCAACAAGTATGGTAGAAGTCATCTTGGGGAGTGTTTAACTGGTTCAGGTGTATGCTTTGGATGTGGTCAGGTTGGACACAAGATTAGGGATTTCTCTTCATCTAAGAAGGGATAAGGAGGTAGTAGGACTCAGCCTGTCCCAGCAACATCAAGAGGTCGATCGGCCTCGCAGGGCACTTCTTCTAGTTCTGGTGGTCAGCACTAAAACTGCCTTTATGCTATGTCCTCTCGTCAGGACCAGGAAAGTTCATCGGACGTTGTTACTGGTATGTTGAAAGTCTTCTCTCTCGATGTGTATGCTTTATTGGATCCCGGTGCATCCTTATCTTTTGTGACCCCTTATGTTGCTTGCAAGTTCAAAATTAGTGTGGATCAGCTTTTAGAACCTTTTTGTATTTCTACTCCTGTTGGTGAGTCAATCCTAGCCAAAATAATCTACCGAAATTGCCCTATCTCAGTCCTTCAGAGAGTCACTTTAGCAGATCTAGTAGAGTTGGAGATGATGGATTTTGATGTTATTCTTGGTATGGATTGGTTGTATGCTTATTATGCCTTAGTTGATTGTCGTACTCGAGTTCTTAGTTTCAAGTTTCAAAATGAACATTTCTTAGAGTGGCAGGGTAGTCCTCCATCCTCGAAGGGTCATTTCATATCTTATCTTAAGGCTAGGAAGATGATTTTAAGGGTTATGTTTATCATATAGTTTGGGTTATGGATGCGGAGTTTGAAACCCCATCTCTCCAGTCAGTTTCTGTTGTGAATGAATTTCCAGAAGTGTTCCCCGATGA
Organism: Jaltomata sinuosa; assembly: GCA_003996215.1. Classification (NCBI taxonomy): domain Eukaryota; kingdom Viridiplantae; phylum Streptophyta; class Magnoliopsida; order Solanales; family Solanaceae; genus Jaltomata; species Jaltomata sinuosa. The sequence goes on from QJPP01001014.1 coordinate 279,549, forward strand.
TTTTCCCGAAGTCTCTCCCGAGTAGGAGATTGACTTTGGGATAGATCTTCTTCCAGATACGAATCCTATATCTATTCCTCCCTATAGAATGGCTCTCGTGGAGCTTAAAGAACTGAAAGATCAGTTGAAAAACCTCCTTATAAGGGTTTTATTCAACCCAACATCTCTCCATGGGGTGCTCCAGTCTTAGTGGTGCAAAAGAAAGATGGTTCCCTCAGAATGTGTATCGACTACCGTTAGATGAAAAAGGTCACAATCAAGAATAAGTATTCCATTCCTAGGATTGATGACTTGTTCGATCAGCTTCAGGGTGCTAGTTTCTTCTCCAAGATCGACCTTAGATCTGGTTATCATCAGCTTCGTGTTAGAGAGTGTGATATTCCAAAGACAGCCTTCAGAACTCGGTATGGTCATTATGAATTTGTTGTTATGTCTTTTGGTCTAACAAATGCTCCTGCAGCCTTTATGGATTTGATAAACCTTGTGTTCAAACAGTACCTGGATATGTTTATGATTGTTTTCATTGATGATATTCTTATCTACTGTCGGAGTGAGGAGGAGCATGCGAACTATTTGAGAGTTGTTGCAAACTCTCAAGGATCAACAGTTGTAGTTTAGCAAGTGTGAGTTTTGGATCCAGTCTGTTGCTTTTCTAGGTCACATTGTGACTAGAGATGGTATACGAGTTGATTCTCAAAAGATCAAGGCAGTAAAGAACTGGCCTAGACCCACTTTCCCGTCTGATATTAGGAGCTTTTTAGGTTTGGCTAGTTATAACAGGAGATTTGTGAAAGGATTTTCTTCCATTGCTGCCCCATTGACTCAGTTGACTCAGAAGAAGGTTAAATTTCAGCGGTCTAATCTATGTGAGAAGAACTTTCAGGAATTAAAGACTAGGTTTGACCACCGCTCTGCTATTGGCTCTACCCGAGGGCCTAGATGACTTTGTTGTGTATTGTGATGCTTCTAGGATTAGTTTGGGTTGTGTGTTGATGCAGCGTGGTAAGGTGATTGTTTATGCTTTGAGAAAACTTAAGACTCATGAGAAGAACTACCTTACCAATGATCTTGAGTTAGCGGTCATGGTTTTTGCTTTGAAGATTTAGAGACGCTACTTGTATGGTGTTCACGTGGATGTATTCACCGATCATAAGAGTCTTCAGAATGTGTTCACTCAAAAGTAATTGAATCTTCATCAATGGAGATGGCTTGAGCTTCTTAAGTATTATGATATGAGTGTGCTTTACCATCGGGGTAAGGCCAATGTCATGGCAGATGCACTTAGTAGATTGTCCATGGGTAGTGTGTCTTCAGTTGAATACAGAAAGAAGGAACTAGTTAAGGAGGTTCATAGGCTTGCTCGATTGGGAGTACGCCTTATGGACTCGATAGAAGGTGGTGTTATTGTTCAGCATGGTTCCGAATCATCTTTGGTAGCTGAAGTGAAGGCAAAGCAAGATAGTGATCCCATTTTGGTGCAGCTAAATGGTGCAGTCCATCAGCAAAGGGTTAAGGTTTTCTCCTAAAGGGGAGATGGTGTGCTTCATTATCAGGGTCGATTGTGTATGCCAGATGTAGATGGGTTGAGACAGCAGATTTTGACTGAGGCTCATAGTTCTAGATATTCTATTCACCCTGGTGCCACAAAGATGTACCGTGATCTATGGGAAGTCTATTGGTGGAATGGTATGAAGAGGGACATAGCCAGTTTTGTGGCTAAGTGTCCCAACTGTCAGCAAGTGAAGGTAGAGCATCAGCGACCGGGTGGCATGACTCAGGATATTGACCTTCCTACTTGGAAGTGGGAAGCAATCAAGATGGACTTCATTACTAGTTTTCCTCGTACTCGAATATAATATGATTCTATTTGGGTGATTGTCGACAGGATGACCAAATCAGCCCACTTCTTGGCTGTTAAGACTACGGATTCAGTAGACAATTATGCCAGACTCTACATCTGTGAGATATTCTGCTTGCATAGTGTTCCATTATCCATCATTTCAGATAGAGATACTCAGTTTACATCCTAGTTTTGGAAGTCTTTTCAGAGAGGTCTTGGTACTCAGGTGAAGCTTAGCACAACTTTTCACCCACAGACGGATGGCCAGGAAGAGCGTACTATTCAGACTTTGGAAGATATGTTGAGAGCTTGTGTGATGGATTTTAAGGGTAGTTGGGATGATCACTTACCTCTTATTGAGTTTTCCTACAACAATAGCTTTCATTCTAGCATTCAGATGGCCTCTTATGAGGCAATTTATGGGCGGAGGTGTAGGTCTCCTATTGGTTGGTTTGAGGTAGGTGAGGTAGCTTTGATTAGTCCTGATTCGGTTCATGAGACTATGGAGAAGGTTCAGCTCATTAGGGAGAGGTTGAAGACCGCTCAGAATCGACAGAAATCCTATGCGGATGTGAGAAGGAGAGAGTAGGAGTTTGAGGTTGATGATTGGGTATTTTTGAAGGTGTCATCCATGAAGGCTGTGATGAGATTTGGTTAGAAAGGGAAGCTTAGTCCATGCTATGTAGTCCTTATCGAATTCTGAGGAGGGTTGGTAGTGTTGCTTCTGAGTCAGTATATTCTGTATTCTTGCTTGGGAACTCTTCGGAGTCTAACGCTCTTCGTCTTCTGAATTTTTGAGATTCCTTTCTCAAAAATTCTTCCCCAGTTTCCATTTCCTGGGCAATACAGACGAACCATTATGGCATTTATGTATCTACAAGAATTCTCTTGTTTAGTTGACAACGACCTTCATCTTATGAATTTTTGAGATTTTTTTCTCTAAAATTCTACCCAGTTTCCATTTCCTGGGGTGATATGACCGAACCGTTGTGGCGCCTACGTATCCCATTGAGGTAGGAATTAGGTCAAACATAGTTCCCACACTCAAAATAGGAGAATGATGGAAATAACTAAAAGGCTGACCGAGGCCAACAAAGGCCGCCTACGTATCTCATTCTTGAGAATTCAGGTCAGACGTAGTTCGTATAAAGGAAAAGATAGATTTTCCTAAGGGGTTGACCAAAGCCGACACAGGACGCCTACGTATCTCATTTTTGAGAATTCAGGTCAGACGTAGTTCGTACAAGAGGATAGGGATGTTCTAAGCTATTATAAGGCATAAAATGCTTATAATTAGGAAATGTGATTACAGAGAAAGGAAATTTAAGGGAAAACTATCCCTAAGCATAGTATCTCTTCACATCATCTGAATTGATCGGTTTGGTCCACATTTGACCGTCCATTTCGGATAGGATCAGAGCTCCTCCGGATAACACTTTCTGGATGACATACGGGCCTTGCCAATTAGGTGCAAACTTTCCTTTGTATTCCTTCTGATGGGAAAAAATGTGCTTAAGGACCAGTTATCCTATGGCAAATATGCGAGCTCTTACTCTTTTGTTGAATGCATGAATCATTCTTTGTTGGTACAACTGACCATGGCATACGAAACTCATCCTTTTCTCATCAATCAACATGAGTTGCTTGTGACGAGCACGAAGCCATTCTTCATTGCTCAGCCCAACTTCCTGAATGATTCTGAGGGAGGGTATTTCAACTTCAGCAGGTATCACTGCTTTCGATCCATACACTAACACATAAGGGTTTGCTCCGGTCGAAGTCCGACGGTCTTCCGGTATCCCAACAAAGCATAGGGAAATATTTCATGCCAAGATCGGTGACTATCCACCATTTTTCTCAAGATCTTCTTGATATTTTTGTTGGCGGCTTCCACAGCTCCATTCATTTGTGGCCGGTATGCAGTTGAATTACGGTGAGTGATCTTGAATTGCCCACATATTTCTTTCATCAAGTGATTGTTCAGATTTGCTTCGTTGTCAGTAATGATTGACTCAGGGATCCCGAATCGACAGATTAGGTTGTTTTTGACAAATTTGGCTACAACCTTATTGGTCATAGACTTGTAAGAAGCAACTTCCACCCACTTGATGAAGTAATCAATAGCTACCAAAATAAATCTGTGTCCATTCGAGGTAGACGGCTCGACGGGACCAATGACATCCATGCCCCAGGCTACAAAAGGCCAAGGTGCACTCATAGCGTGAAGCTCTCTAGGTGGCACTCGAATCAAATCCCCATGGATCTGGCACTTGTGACATTTCTGTACGAACTTGCTATAATCATTTTCCATGGTCATCCAAAATTATCCAGTTCGCAAGATCTTCTTGGCTAAAGTGAACCCATTCATGTGGGGATCACACACTCCATCGTGTACCTCTTCCAACAGTCTTGTGGCTTCAACCGAGTCGATGCATCTTAAGAACCCAAGGTCCTAAGTCCTCATATACAGGGTTTCTCTGCTTAGGAAAAAGTTGTTGGCCATTCGGCGAATGGTTTTCTTTTGGTTGGCAGTCACGTCTTGTGGATAGATTCCAACTTCTAGCTACCTCTTGATATCATAGTACCATGGTCTCCCGTCTGATTCTACTTCGACTTGCTCATAATGCGCAGGTTGTTCTTTGAGACCTATCACCAATGGATAAATGTAATTCTGGTCGGGGTGCTGGATCATGGAGGATATTGTTGCCAAGGCATCGGCAAACTCATTCTGAATTCTTAGAGTATGCTTGAATTCGATCTTTCTGAATCTCTTGCATAGGTTTTGGACCATTTTCATGTACGACACGATCTTGGGGTTCTTCACAGCCCATTCACCTTGAACTTGGTGAATTAGCAAATCAGAATCACCGATGACCAGAAGTTCTCAGACATTCATATCAATAGCCAGTTGGTTACTGAGAATACAAGCTTCGTACTCAGCCATGTTGTTAGTGCACGGGAAATGGAGTTTGGCTGTCACTGGGTAGTGCTGACCAGTTTCTGATACCAAGACTGCTCCAATGCCTGAACCTTTGAAGTTGACCGCTCCGTCGAAGAACAATCTCCAACCTGGGTATGACTCAGCAACATCTTCACCTACAAACAGAATCTCTTCATCGGGGAAGTAAGTTCGGAGTGGCTCATAATCTTCATCCACCGGGTTTTCTGCCAAATGGTCTGCTAAGGCCTGCCCCTTGATTGATTTTTGGGTCACATATATGATGTCGAATTCACATAGCAACATCTGCCATTTGGCCAACTTCCCTGTAGGCATGGCCTTTTGGAATATGTACTTTAGGGGATCCATTCTGGAAATGAGATATGTCGTATAGGACGACAGATAATGCCTCAACTTCTGGGCAACCCAAGTCAAAGCACAAAACGTTTTTTCTAACAAAGTATAACGAGCCTCGTACAGAGTGAACTTATTACTCAGATAATAAATCGCTCGTTCCTTCTTTCCAGTTTTATCATGTTGTCCCAGGACACACCCGAAGGCATTTTCTGAAACCAACAGGTACAGCAATAACGGGCTCCATTCTCTTGGAGGAACCAATATCGGAGGACTGGACAAGTAGTCCTTGATACGATAAAAAGCTTGTTGGCACTTCTTGGTCCAACCAGTCGGCGCATCTTTCTTCAATAACTTGAAAATGGGTTCACAAATAACCGTTGATTGAGCTATGAACCGACTAATATAATTCAACCTTCCCAGGAAACTCATGACCTCTTTCTTGGTCTTCGGGGGAGGCAACTCCTGAATTGCTTTGATCTTTGAAGGGTCGAGCTCGATGCCCCTTCTACTGACTATAAAACCCAATAATTTGCCAGTTGGCACCCTGAAAGCACATTTAGCAGGGTTTAGCTTTAGATTGTATTTTCACAGGCGGTCAAAAAAATTTCTCAAATGGGTCAAGTGATCCGAACTCTCGCGGGATTTGACAATCACGTCATCCATGTATACCTCGATCTCCTTGTGAATCATGTCATGGAAAATGGTTGTCATGGCTCGCATATAAGTAGCACCCGCATTCTTGAGACCAAACGGCATTACTCGATAGACACCCAGGGTGTGATAAAGGATGTCTTTTCAGCATCTTCTTCGTCCATTAAGACCTGATGGTATCCAGCAAAACAATCCACGAATGACTGCATTTCGTGCTTTGCGCAGTTATCGATAAGGATATGGATATTGGGCAATGGAAAGTTATCCTTGGGACTAGCCTTATTCAGATCTCGATAGTCGACACAGATTCTGATCTTCTCATCTTTCTTCGAAACTGGTACAATGTTGGCCAACCAGGTCAGATACTTTGTAACCTCTACCACTCCAGACTGAATCTATTTGGTCACTTCTTCTTTGATTCTCAAACTTAGATCCGGCTTGAACTTTTGAATTTTCTGCTTGATTAGACCAAACCCTAGATTGATAGGCAACTTGTGGGAGACTATATATGTGCTTAGTCCTGGCATATCACTGTAGGCCTAAGCAAATATGTCGATGTACTTTCGGAGCAACTTAATGAGTTCTCTTTTCTGTGCTTCTGTCAAATGGACACTGATTCTGGTCTCTTTGACCCCTCGGTCGTCTCCTAGATTGACCGTTTCAGTTTCTTCCAGGTTAGGCTTTTCTCGATTCTCAAAATCCTTTAATTTTGTTGTTAATTTCTCATCATACTCTTAAAAACCATTGTCATCTGACTCATTATGTTCGTTAAACTCTTGACATGACATGACAGTGGCAGGTTTTATCTTATTATTATTGAAATCAAAACGAAACAGGTTAGAAAATAATTGAATGGCAAATATTTTTGAAATAAAGAGACTTTCATTAAAATCCAAAAATATTTATAAGCTATGGCTACCACCTGCATAAATGCAGGCGCATGCCTTTTGAAAAGCAGTAAATAGTTCTAGGGAATTTAAAACATAAAGGGCGGGTCGAGGAGCCTCATCCAGACCATCGCCATTTTTTGTGAAACAAGATTTTGTCTACCCAGCCAGGCGGAGAGTCACAAGGGGAGTTGCGGTCCAATTTTGTAACTTCTTGCCAGGCTCGAGGTTCCTGATTGTGGTTGTTTCACGAGCTTCTTCCATCACAGCATCACATTCTTCAAACAGCCTCCCGATCCCATCATCTAACCCATCGCTTGAAGGGCTAATATGAATCAGAAATGACTGGTACAAGTGAGGAAGCGGCTTGGATAGTTCTGACTACTTCTTTTCTTGGTTGCTGACTTCATCTTCTTGGATCACATACCCCAATCCGTGCTTGCCCAACTGTCCAGGAATACTCAGAGATTCAATCCAACAGTCAGAGTTCTTTCCTAGCCCTGAGCCCAGCTCATAACCAAACCTCAGCATTGTGGTCTCAAGCATCTTATAAATGGGAGGCATAGGGATTGGAGGAGACAGGTCCTCTTCTGTGGCATTCACAATTTCCACCGTGTAGAAGTAAATCCCTCTTGGGACCTCTTCGATCGTGAGGATGCAACCGTGGGCCACTCAGATGGCTTCCCTCTCCATGGATTACCACCTCGGCCCCTTCCCAAAATAACTTCACCATTTGGTGTAAGGTTGATGGCACGGCCCCAGCTTCGTGGATCCACGACCGTCCTAAAATCAAATTGTAAGTAGTGGTAATGTCCATGACTTGGAACTCTGTCTGAAATTTGGCGGGTCCCATCTGGATGTATAAGTTGACTTCTCCAAGGGTATCTCGCTGTCCTCTATCGAAGGCTCTCACATTGACCTTGCTTTGACGGATCTTCCCCAAATCATACTCCAACTGGGCCAGCGTGGACAATGGACAGATATTCAATCTTGATCCATCATCGATCAGTACCCTATTCATGACCTTTTCTTGACTCTGAATAGTGATATGTAGATCCTTGTTGTGCATCGTGCCTTCAAAAGGTAACTCATCATCATCGAAACAAATACGGTGACTTCCCAAGACTTGGCTAACCATAGCGGTCAAGTTTTCTGCACTTGTACCTATGGGTACGTAAGCTTCATTTAGAACCTTGAGCAATGCTTGTCTGTGGTATTGGGAACTCATCAACAAAGCCCAAATAGAAATTTGAGCTGGGGTCTTTTCCAAATGCTTCTCGATCGAATACTTTTTGGGCTGCATCCTCTGCCAAAATTCTTCTGCTTCGCCTTCAGTGATTGGCCTTTTTTGTAGACCCTTCTTATAAGCATCATTCGCTAAATCATCGGGGACATAGCATCTCTCGGATCTTGTCATGCCATGAGTCATGGCAGCTTCAATTATGAACTCATTTTTCGGCTGGCACCAACACAGTAAATTGCAGCTTCTCTGCGATGCTCAGAGCAGCTACAGACCTTTCTAGTTCCTCGGGCTTTCTGGGACTCGCCGGTACTATGGACTTGCTTGCGAACCATTCTTCCTCTATTTTGATCATGTTTACAGCAGCTCTTCCGTGATTCGAGAGTGGGTTGTTATTGACATTTGGTGGTGCTGTCTGTAAGGTGAATACCTTCTGATCGATCAGATCTTGAATCTTGTATTTTAGATTGATGCAATCCTCCGTAATGTGACCTGCGCCTCCTGAGTGATAGGCACAATGTCGATCCTCTTTGTAGAAAGGAGAATTGACGTTGCCTGGTTTATGCTGAGTGGGCTGAACTAATCCAGCGGCCTTCAGTCTCTTATATAACTGAGTTCGAGTTTTGGCTAATTGAGTAAAATTTCGAGGAACTTTCTTCTCCAAATCTGGCCGAGGGAGACCAGGGTTAGCGGGAGGAGGAACCCGGTAGTTGTTCTGATTTTCGGGAGCCCTTTGGTACACTGCAAAATTCTGGGAAGGAGTTTGGTAGGTGGGTTGCATATTTTGCATTGGAGCTTGGTATGTGGGCTGTATATTTGGCATTGGAGCTTGGTAGACTGGCTGGGTATAGAAGATAGGTTGAGGGTTTTGTGGAACTGGAGGAGGGGTTGTTAGAACAAGTGGCTTCTTATAACCAGCTTCGAATGGTTTATGTGGTTTTGGACTAGGATTGAAAGACACTGCCGGCGAACTGGGCCTTTACCGATTTTGACTAAGTCGGCGAACTGGGCCTTTACCGCCGATATCATCTTGTCATAAACTTCTGACTCTTGAGCGCACATAAACACCACGCTTATTTCTTTTTCGGTCATAGGAGGTCGGACTCTCGCAGCCTCTTTTCTCCATCGATAAGCATAATCCCTGAAATCTTCATTGGACTTTTGCCTGATGCGTTCCAGGCAATAGTGATCCGAGACGACTTCTACGTTGTATGAAAATCTTTGGGCAAAGTCTCAGGAAAGATTGCTCCACTTGGACCATTTTTTCAATTCTTGGGAGGCAAACCATTCCAACGCTTCTCCATTCAGACTTCGACTAAAAAGTCTCATCAGCAGGGCATCGTTTCTTCGGGAGCCAACCATCTGATCACAGTAACTCCTTAAATGGGCCTCGGGACTCCCAACACCATTGAAGATTTAAAACTTTGGAATTTTGAACCCTTCTGGCAGGTTCATCTCGGGGTGAATGCCGAGATCATCATAATCGTAGCCCTTTTCATAAGGTGAACTCTGTAACTCTCGAATCTGGGCCATTTCCTCCCTTATTTGTGCCATGTCGAGGCCGCGTTTCATTTCTGTGGCCTTCAACTCTCTTTCTTTCTCTTCATAATGATCTAACTCAGGGTTTTCCTGGAGGATGGGGTATGGTTTTGTTATGGTATGAAAAGCGGGAGGTAGATTCTGCACGGGCGGAGGCTGGACGTGCGGAACAGTATTTGGGTATGTGGGGGTAAAATTATGTGGGTTAACGGTGTTGGTGACATTAGGATGGTTGTTTTGGAAGTTGTATGTGTTTTGTGGAGTGTTTTGGAGGTTCAGAGGGTTTTGTGGGATATAGTCACCTGGATTGTTGTTTTGGTTGGTATGTTGAATAGAGGGAGTATGGATTTGATACGAGGATCCGATATGAAGAGGGTTGTTGGAGAGAGGTTCGTTGGAAGGTCTAGGTGCGGAGGTAGGAGGGATATTTCCTGAATGGTTTTCGATTAATGGGGAATTGAGCAAAGGGATTTGGAGAGGAGGCTGAGAGGTGCCCAGATTTGGAGTGTTAGCAGCAATAGCCAAGCTAGCCATATCTTTGGCTTTATGTACTTCATCTTGCATCTTTTCCAAATTTTTTGCAAGTTCGGCAATCATTTCACTCTGTTCAATGGTAACATTGTCTCTCACGGTCAAGGCGTTCTCTTCCTCACTATCAGTCATTTTATCCTTATCGAAACGAGGGTTAAATGAGGAATCTATGTGTGCTTTTGAGCGAGTGAAGTAGGGATGTTCGGCCAGTTTTGTCAATACAGATTAATTTCTATTACCTGTTGAAGTAAAATAACTCAAAGGCCGATATGTTAGACCATGTTAATGATAAACAATACAAGATAACCGATCGAGAAGGAACACATAAAGTTGCTTTTTATCAAGGCAAATTGATCCACGGGCATTTATTGGCTCGAGGGTAGGATCGATTTTGTGGTAGGTAGATCCTATCAGGATATTTGACATGTCGAGTCTTCAGCACTGGATGTGTCTTCTGATTTTTTATTTATTTATTTATTTATTTATTTATTTATTTGGTATCTTTGTCGATGTGAGGAAATGAAAATCTCTTAAGGATAGGGAACGGGTCCTGAAAGGATGTAGCTCAGATATTGTAAGTTCATTTTCTGAACAAGACTTGAAGGGTTTTAAGAAGTTTTTGGATTTTTCTGGGGAAATTTGAAGAACTCCAAGAGCAATTTTGTGTAGTGGCTTTATATTTTGCTTACTGTGTTCTAGAAAATTTTTGCACGGAATGGATCAATTTTCCTTGATTCAAGCAACACACATAACACATAAAATAATTATATCACATAACAGTTCATAACACGTCCTATACGGATATGTGACCTTTTTATGCCAAAGGTAGGCCTAACGAATTGAAGGATGTGTATGCCGTTTGTAAACGTTCCATTACCCCAAATATATACAGACCGTTTAAATGAAAACAAGGATACAAAATAAGGAAAAAAGGAATGTACATCATAAATCAGTCCCACACAGGGGCACAATCTAAACTAGGCTGCCGTGGTCGGTCCTTCGTTCTCGAACTTCTTGCAAATTCTGAACGCCTTTCGGATGACAATCTTCGAAAATGAAAGACTATCTAAATATATCCCAATCCCAAGGGACAATGATTTGTACAACTCGACATCACATCCTTCAATTGAGCACGTATGGGATGATTGTTCTTTCGGGTCGTGGGCCCTTTCGAACACAAGGTGGTCTTACTAATGGACTTAATATCCCTCGTACATTAAGACATCTTAGGTCAATGCCTATTTCAGGATTTGGCTTCGCTCTATTCAGAGTTTCTGGAATAGGTTTCGAAATTGAACGGGAACCAAGGCGGACAACCAATGCTAAAATAACAAGTGACCGTTAACCGACCGAGGGTTAACTACTTCACTCGTCTGTTTTGAAAATTGAGTGTTTTGTTAAGAACGACCGCAAAGACTTGCGTAATCGCTTTTTTACCCCTAATGCAGTCTAATACTTTTGCCAAGGGAGGCGGAAGATGCCATGAACAGTTTATAAGTGCAAGAAAGTAAACAAGTAAGGAAAGCAATAAAAGTTCACTAATTATTACAATTCCGAATGGTTAGTCAAATAAGTTAGTTGCAAACAATAGGGTTAGAACCTAGTTGAATTATCCCCAGCAGAGTCGCCATTTCTGTTTTGATTCTTTTTGGGTAAGGACCTGAAAAAGAAAGTGACTTGTTTATTGAAAAGTTCATTTCGAAAATCTAATTAAAGTTCCAAAACGTTCTCAATAAAAAGCAAGAGTCGCCACTTAGTTTTTATAAAAGTAAAAACCAAGAAAAACTTAGAAAAATTTTTAAAATTCAAAACAGATAAAGACTTTAAAAATTAAGAGATTAAGGGTAAGGGATCGAGTTAATACTCTTGGAAGGGTGTTAAGGCACCAAGAGTATCCGCTAACTCGCGGTTGCTCGGGCTTGTTAAAAAAACTAACTTGTTGACTAACTTTTGAAAAGGGATTGATTTTTGTATGAAAACGTTTTGTTTTTAGAAAGAATTGATTTTAAAGAAGGTAGTTATGAAAGAGTCATTTTGTAAAAGACAATATATGGAAGAGTTCATTTTTATACATAGGAAAAACAGAGTTGACATTTAAAGAACAACAGTAATTAACATAAAAAAATGTTTAAACAGAAATTTTGATTTCGTTTGGGGATAATTTAGCTAAGTTTTACCAAGTCGGTCCAAATTATACAATTAAACTAATCAACTAAGTAACAAGAAGACATAATTAAAATATGTTAATCCTATCCTAATACTAGTGTGTGGGCCCTCTTTAGGCCCACCACTATTTTCACTTTGGACTTAGTCCACTTTTCATCTTTTAGCCCTTTGGGCTACTGCTGCTGCTGAATCTCATGTGCTTGTCCCATTTTTATTTATTCAGTCCATTTGGACTATTCTGCTGATGTAGCGCTTGGGCTTGGCCCATGTTCTTCTTCAGCTGCTTCTCCTTCTTTTCAACAACTCGGCCCTTTTGGGCTTAATTAAGCTGGACCAAACGGATAGTGTTGGGCTAGGCCCAACTGGAAGATGCAAGGAGGAATTTTGAGAGTCCAATTGGACTCCCCCAGATTTTATGCATAAGTAAAGAAAATAAGTATTAGCACATATTTTAAATAAGTTAAGTAAGAGTAATTAAGCATTATACAAATTTCATACTTAAAGAAAATATTTACCAATACACACAGGGATTCATACAGAGTTAAAACATATGAAACAAGGATATTTAGACAATAAAATCACAATTTTTATCACTTAATACATATACTTACAAGACTTCAAATTTTAACAAACACTCAATTTTAACAAACACTCATAAAGGCCATTCCTTTTTTCAGAACTCAAAAGGGATAAGAGGTTGATTCAAACAAAGCATGTATACTCAGATGCACAAATTTGAAGAGAAATGGTATCGCAGAGGCACAAGTCATATACTCAGCTCATTTAACCATTCTTAATGTCTAGGCTTGGGAGTGTAACAATCTAAAATACAGACTTGAGTCACATAAAAGACTTCTATGATCACGAAAGTAGCACAGTTCGTTCAACAGGGAAGATTTACTTCAATATCACATATCACCAAATGGAAATAAATTAGAAGAAAACAAGAAAGCTAGACAGATTTTAGACATCAATTGCTAGTGTAACTAGTTGAAAGTCACATGAGAGTACAGGGGAGGGATATATAAGAAGGTTGTTATCATGGTAGAGACCAAAATCATTTCACAGTCCATACATGTGATATACAAAGCAGGCAGTTAAGTAAATATCTTGATGAAGATGAAACAGATGAACCTACAGGGGTGAGGAGCATGCCATGAGGGGACATGCCTCACCTATAGCTCCTAATCATAACATAACTTTCACACACAATAACACAGAGTTCAGATTTTAAGACTTAGGCTTAAGCAAATTTTAATCCATGGTTAATAGGCTCATATATAGTCATTTAGCATGATCAAATCATTAAAGGAAAAGGGGAAGGGAACAGGGTAGAAGATAGGGAAATCGGGGGAAAAGGAGATGAGAGTTGAACAATGATAACCATTCTAAAAGCAAGTCTAAGTTTATAGCATTTTCATGTCACAAACAAAGAATTATATAGAAGTCATGAAGCTTTTAACAGGTCACAATGTTCAGAGATTAATACACATAATAACTTTAAACATAAGTGAATGACACCATAACTTAACCAATTCATATACATAAGACCATTTTTAATATAAGCAAGACAGTGAAGGGAAAGGGGAAGAGGAAAGCAGAATCAATGACAAGTTGAGGCAGGAAGGGGTTGAGCATTCTTATATCAGTAAAGAAGTATAAAATCCATGCTCATAGTATTTACATGTCATACAGTTTAAACAAAACCAGTGGAACTATGAAAAATCAGTACTCAAAGTTCACCTAAACATCACCCTAAACAGGAGAAAATAACACTTAGTAATTCATGTATACAGGTTGATATCACACATAGCAAGAAACAGTAAAGGGAAAGAAGAAAACATGACAAGAGTAAGACCAAAAAAACTAAGGGTAAACAGGAGAGGGTCAAGTGTTTATTAACGAACCAAACCAATTCTAAATTCCAACAACAGATTCATACTCATTTAGATATCACATAGGTCGAACAAAGTTAGTAAAAAACCATGAGATTTACTAAGAGAAATCAGTGTTCCAAGTTAACCTAAACATGAGAGGATAACACTAGGTAGAATCAATAGGAAAAATGGGGGCATTATCATGACAAAGGGGTTGGGGAAAAAACAAGAGAAAAAACAAACATTTCATGAACAAAACAGGGCAGGTTTTACATCATAGCATTCACATCATTTAGCAACAAATTTGACTACAAATTTGCACTTACATCTACTGTTCTAACAAATTAAACACAGCCAGTGGAGACCCTGATGTTTCTAAATGAAATCACTACTCAAACTTACCATAACAACAGTCTAAAATCAAAACACATATCCTTAAGCTAACAAACAAGACCAAAAATCCATATTTACTCGACTTGAACATTACATAATGTAAAAAGGAAAAGAAAACAGTAAAGAGAAGAGGGTGAGGGGTATACCTTTTTTAGGGCAGCACTTGTAACCTTGAACCTCACCGAAAAGTCTCACCACCACCGGATTAGTAGCAAACTCGTTAGAACTGGAATTTTTAGTGTTTATTTTCCAAGCTAGCTGACCGATTTTGTGAGGTTAGAGAATCAATTCTCCAGAACCCCCAATATTTTCCCAAAATCAGTTGCCTCACATGCAACAAAGAGGGGGCTATTTATAGGGGTTTTGGGGTCGAAAATGGGGGGGAAATGGAGGGTAATCTGGGGATTTTTAGATGAGGAATTTGAAATTCCTTTTGCTGGATAACGTTCACAGCAAAGGGAGTGTACGAGATTGTAAAAATTTTCACTGCATCACGCAGAGAAATCGCCACCTAGCCATCCTTGGGAGCTTCTGGATGCTACCAGCACGATTTTGACGAAGAAAAAGGGACGGCGTTTGGGAACGCTAGGAGGGTTAAGCATTGTGAAACCATTGTTGCAGCCGTGAACGAGTAGCGGCGTTAGGGTTTTGGTTGTTGAGAGAGAAAGATGAAGAAGACAAAGTGAAAAGGGAGGTGAGGTGGTGTGTTGTTGTACGAGGCGCATTGTCTCGTACAACGTGTCCTTTCTGGGAGAATGGAGCCGTGTGAGGTGCGTTGGTGGAGATTTTGAGGAGAGAAATATAGGCGGTCGGTATATTTTTATGAATGTATATATGGACATAAGCTGATATGAGGAGAAATATAGGAGTGGGCCGGGTATGGGTCGTTTGGGATTGGACTGAGGGAATATTGGGGTGAGCGGAGAGAAAGAGGAACATAAGGGAGTTGGGTTTGGAAATTTTTGGCCCAAATGGGTCGGCTGATATGAGGGGCTATAAGGTGGTTTAAGTTTTGGCCACATTTTGCAAAATGTGGCCACTCTTAAATTAAAGGGGTAGCCAAATAGTAGAAATTAGAAAATATTCGACTAGGATTTAAATGGTATTAAGGAAATGGGCTAGAGTAGAAATAGAGATGAATTAATTACAATCAACCTCGAGCTTCCTTAAATTTAAACAAATTGAAATAATTATTGTATTTAACACATAATTACCTCTTTAAACAAATTATGAAATTAATTATTCAATTAATCTCTAATTTAAAATAATTTGGAGAAAAATCAAACGTTTAATTTCTTAAAAGGATTTTCTTGTGAAATTAAACTCTAAAATAGTTCTTTAAGTAAATTTATATAAATCCCACATAATTAAATATGAAATATATAAATTGTTACTCAAGATTATTATAAAGCTGACTTGAAAAATATTTTATCCCTTTTTACAAAACAATTATTTCAAAAATTGTTTAAAATTCAAAAGGCTCAAGATTAATTCGTAATGTGGCGGGTAAAAATTGGGTGTCAACACTGAGATTACTCTATTTGTATTTGTATGCCTGTATTTGTATTTATATATCGAGATTATATAATTGACATAGAAAGTGTTGTTACGGATTGTAATTAATCAAAGTGTTGGTATGGAGGTCTCATTAAGTTCGTATTAGTTGGTGTATATGAAAGTTCCTCTTATCAATAAGACCCAAATTATAGTCATTTTTTAGAAGAAATTTTTACATAGATAATGTCTTATGAAAGATTTATTACGCTTAAGGGTGCTTTTAAATTTATCACGGTCTATAGCCTATTATTATATTTAATAGCTGATTACTTAGATAAAGTATATTTTAAGCAATATATTCTTCTTCTTCTCCACAACGAGCTCGCTAGAGCTCCTACCAACAACTCCCAAACCACCGCCTATCTTTACCCATCTCCTCATCTCCGATGAAAACGTGACTCCAACGGAATCTCAATCCACCATGTTCTCCAAGACCAGCCACCACCCTCCCTCCATTCTCCCTTTTTCTCACACCACCCAATAACGCGCAACCACATTCATCGAGCCAGAAAGTTTCAACGAATCCACCTCCGTCGAGAACTTCAGTCAACCACGAGCTCTGGCGGAAACAAGCACCGACGACTTCAAAATTTCAGATCTGGTCGGATAAAGCTTCTCCGGCAAAACTCCGATGGTAACACAAATATTTTCTCTCTTTGTTTCTCCTTTACATCACTCGTTAATTCTATTTTGTTTGATAGATCCTCTTTATTTTGCCGTGGTTATGTTATTGTTCGTCAAAATTTACTGGAGTGTTAAAGTTGTTCATTGGAGGTGGTGGTTTGTGAATTTCACCGGAGAAGGCGGCTGTTTGGACGGAGGGAATAAAATGGGGGTCTGATGGTGGTGATTAGAAAGAGGTAAAACTTTTAGAAGTTGTATTAAATATGTATTAAAATTATATTTAATATAAATGCTAGTTTTAATACAATTCGAATTAAATATTATACATTGTTATGAATTCGATAGTTGTTATTTCACAACAAATATAATATATTTTTAACAGCGTAAACTAATTTAAGTAGTACAAAAATATTTAAAATTCACCTATAATACTTATAATACATTTGTATTAAAAATATTTTAGTTATGTATTCACCATGTGCATTAAAACATGCCTATAATATGTATAATATATCGAATTCAAAATGTATTACAATTGTTGTTTAGTTTTTTCTCTTATTAATGATGTTAAAAACGTATTATACTTGAATTTCAAACATTCAAATACTATTCAAATTAGCTTATGTGTTGATGCATTAAAATTGTGTTAGAAATGTATTATATATGTATTTAGCTAATTTTTCTATTTTTGGTTTGAAAAATAAGATTATAATCTGTAAGAGTAAAAATTATACTATAATTCGTAAATAAAACTTTATAATACATTATCTATGTAAAACGACCTTTTTAGAGCTCCTCTTAATCAAAGAGGCAAAAGTACACAAGTGACCTCTCGGCCCAAATATTTATCATGCAGACGGCCATAAAAATTTAATTGACAATGTAATAGTCAAAAGAATCAAAATCACAACACTATCTACCAAAAATCATGTATCTGCATCTCCTAATTTGCCAATCTTACCATGTGCAGGCACGTGCCTTTCAATTTCTTTCATGAAATTATTTTTTTTCAAAATAATAACACTCCATTATTAACTTCGGAGAAGGGCCTAAATTACCCTTCAAGTATTGAAAATGGTATAAATATACCCTTCTTCCACCTTTGAGCTCTAAAATGTCTTTTTCATCTACCTTTGAGCTCTAAAATACCCTTCGCATCCACCTTTGGACCCTATTTTGCCCTTTCTCTTAATAAATTCTTTAGTAAAAATGATTAGGATTTTCATTTAATATGTAATAATATTTTATTTGTTGAAATTTAATTAATCAAAATATATTAACTCATAAACCCAATTTGGATCCCAGATTTAGCTCCTTTTCATTTCTTATCTCTCCATTTTTTTTAAGTTCTTATTTAGATTGAAGACATATGTCATAAATTTAATTTAATGACTGAGATTTAGTAAATTAAAAATAAGTTTTAATTATGATTAAAATAATTAATTACTTTTATATATTTACTTTTAAAATATTATTTTAATCTCATAATTTTAGTTGTACAAGATATCTTTCCTAAATATAAAAAAATATTCTCACTTGCCTTGAGGCTTGAGTAAATTTTATCCTGCATCATTTTTACTTTAATTTTTTAGCTATTATTTTTTTCACTCAAATTATTTTTAACCTAATTTTGAATGTTGGAAAGGAATTTCAACGTTGAAAGAGAAGTCCTCTCACTTTCAAAAAAATTACAACTAAAATTTAGTATAACATTATTTTTGTATTATAAATAATATAGTAATCAGATATTTGAATATTTGAAAAAATAAATAATAATATAATTAAAAATAAATTTAATGGCTAGAATTGTGGAATTGCCTTATATTTTGGAGTAAATAAATGAAAGTAATTAATTATTTTAATCATAATTAAGACTTATTTTTATTTTACTAAATCTTAGTCATTAAATTAAATCTATGACATATGTCTCTAATCTAAATAAGAACTTGAAAAAAATAAAGAGATGAAAAATGAAAGGGAGCTAAATCTGGTATCCAAATTGTGTTTGTAAGTTAATAAGTTTTGATTAATTAAAATTTCAACAAATAAAATATTGTTACATATTAAATAAAAATTCTAATCATTTTTCCTAAAGGGTTTTGTTAAGGGAAAGGGAAAAATAGGGCCCAAAGGTGGATGAGAAGAGTATTTTAGAGCCCAAAGATGAATGAAAAGGACATTTTAGAGCCCAAAGGTGGAAGAAGGGTATATTTGTACCATTTCTAATACTTGAAGGGTAATTTAGGCTCTTCTCCGTATTAACTTTTAATAATTTATTCAACTATCAGCCACTACTTTGCTCCTTCAAATCTTCTTCTTTCTCACAAAACTCATGGTACATCCATTTTCTCGAAAATAAAAAATACAGACAAACTATAAATAACATGAATATCTCAAAACAAAACCTTTTTAATAAAATCACAATCAACACGAATTATTTATTCTTTCTCCTAATTTCTTATCTATTTTGCCTCATTTAATTTTCTTGTTATTTTTCAATAAAATTAAAGACTTGAAAAGATGATTGCCTCAACAAGCATGTGAGATCCATGTTAAAAAAGATTCATAAATTTTCCCTTTACCATTTATAAATTATTTTTGTGATACAAAAAACAAATTCACTACCACCCATCTGCCATTGCACCCCCACTATTAGACCACCTTATCCACATCATCTAAAAATTAAATTAACAAAAATCATAATTATCCACCCCTTAACTAGCCTTATCCACCATCAAGACTTTAAAAGATAAGATCTAAAAGAGAAGAAGAAAGAAAGAGTGAGAATGTTTGAGGGATAAAGATTATACACTTTATATAAACAATATATATCAATTATTCACTTGCTATAAGTTATATATTGTAACGACTCAAAAATTGAGAAAGTGATGAAACCTATATAGTTTTCGTGATAGATAAGCCAACCCAAATAACATAACACAATAACAAAATAAATATGTGAAATTTATAGTTTATGAACAATAAAAGTCATAAAGTACTCCTTTCTTGAAATTCAAATCAAAAAGCAGAAAATGTCAACAATCTAATCTCGAACTTGATAGTCACTAATACAAACTTCTAAAGAATCCAATACATCATCAAAAAATTCAAAAACATTCAAAAGGAGGGAAAATTACAAATCTAAAAGGATAGGAGAGATTGAGGAAAAGTTGTGGATCAACCAAACAACTACCTCAAAAATCTGGAGTGAAATGCACCAATGCCGCTATCAGTCACCATTCAGAGGTACTAAGCTTTGAACCTGCACAATAAAGTGTAAATATAAACATGCTTGAGTACGAATCTATGTGTATTTAGCAGCATCATTGACAGACTCCAATCTGAAGCGATGGCAAAGGTCGATTTTAACTGCTCAATTCTGATGCCTTTAACATATATTGCTAAATTTAAATAAAAACAAACTCAAACTAGCAGATAATGTCAACATCATAATATATAATTCAAGCTCAAATATCTCAATTCACAGTCAAATCAGAATAAGAATGATAAAGTCATTTTCATGATCACTTTCTCACTTTTCACATCAAAACAATGCAAATCAAGTAGGAATAATATAATGGATGCATATGCCTCCTATCTGGTCAGAAACTTCTATTCAACTTTTGCCTTAGATAGTTGAGAATCATGGGAGACTCACGAGGTCCATATACGTACTATGTATCGAACAATCATATACCTAAAATTTCTTGGGTGATAAACATCATCTACTGGATAACTATTTATCAGGAATTATCCTGAATGACCCTTTACTAGGTTTTGTTCTTTTACTTCCTCAATATCCATGTCTATATTTATGATATGCAAATGCCATAAAAATATACGTTGATCCTTCACAAACTCTAAATACTCAGCACAGACATAAATAACAGTGTAAGACAAAAAATAATATAACCAGGACTGTGAAAACATAATCACATAGATAATTCATGCGCTAACTTTTGAATATCAAAGTCTGGGCTAGTATTAGTGAGCAACACAAGCATTTTCACTAATGCTACACTATAAACAGGCTCACATAATCAAATAACTCAATAAAATAAAGAATAAAGTCTCAAATAACCATAATATGGCATCGATACCCACATAGATGATCGTTATCTTACCTATATGGGATCCCCGTTACCCATTACCCATTCCCAATTAAACAGTCATTTAATAAATAACACTTTGAAAAAAGTCAAAGAAAGTCTCCACTTGCCTTAAATGAAGTCCAAAAAGTCAAATCTTAACCTTTTCTTTTTGTAGAGCTTCTGAAAAAGTCCAATCTGGTCAAATATATATTCTACATAAATAAATGAATCCGTGAACACTCATATTACTATATTTCTATTTTGAATCCAAAAAATTAATCAAAAGTTAACCCCGATCTCACAAAGGCAAAACTCAATTTTCATTAAAAATTATGTTATCCATAATATGAGAAACCCAAATATGATTTTATAACTTTAGCCCAAAACCCTCCAATTTTTCAAATTTAAAACAGTAATTTAAAGGCAAAATCATCAATAAAGTATCGAGAATGTGTAAATTATAGTTAATAATCATACCCAATAAAGAGATCTTAAAAACTCTATTTTGAGCCTCCCAATAATACTTTCCAAATCTTTCAAAATTGAGTTATGAGGTCTTAGTTTTAAAAGGAAATTTTAAAATGTCCAGGCATCAATCCTCCTTCACAAATGCAAAGTTCTCATCGGGAACACCACTGACCCAAACCCGAACCCATTACAAATGTGACCCTAGCTCACACGATCATGAAGACCAACCCCGACTCAACCCAACCCGATCACCGACTATTCTTCACAAACACAAAGGCCCATAAACTCTTCCTTTGCAAACACGACGAGGATCTTGTGAACGCAAAGGAGACACCATCACCAACTTCCCATAATCCCTAAACAGATCATCTGGATTCATTCAAAACTCCATAAAGACAAATCAAATATGATACTAGACTAGAAATGATATTTTGAATTTTTTTGAACCATCAACACACTGATCCGAGGTCATTTTGACTAAATATTGATTGAAGTTATCTTTTAAGTTAGAAATATCTAAATTTTTATCCAACGAATTAAAACTTATCTGAATACCTCGGTACTTAAACCAAAGGTCCAATCAACTTAAAAATCACCTTTTGGCATTAATGGAACTATCAAAATTCTATTTCGAGCTCATATGTATCAAATATTGATTTTGGTTAACCCTTTCAACTCTTTAACCTTCTAAAATGAAAAACTCATTCAAATCCCGTCCAACCACATTGAAAATTGTGTCACTCACCTCCGCAAACCATAAATATCATAATGCTACTAAGTGAATAGGTAAATAGTAAAAAGCCACAAAATTCACAAAATGTCTATGAGGATTGTTACATCATCCACTAGTAAAACACACATTCATCTTAAAACATAAGGAAAAAACATACTTGAACTATCAAAAGCTGGGGATATTTTCTTCATATGTCCAACTCGGTCTTCCAAGTAGCCACCTCAACTGAACGATGCCTCCACTGAACCTCCACAGAAGTAATTTTCTTGGATCTCAACTTCCTAATCTGCCTATATAAAATAGCCACGAGATCCTCTTTAAAAGTCAAATTCTAATCCAAATCTACCAAATTCCATGGAATCACATGGAAATCATCAAAATGATACTTTTGCAACATCGACACATGAAAAATAGGATGTATAGCTAAAAGACCCAGAAGTAAGGCTAACTCATAGGCCACCTTCCTAATACGCTGAAGAATCTCAAATAGACCAATAAACTACGAGCTAAGATCGGCCTTCTTCTAAACCTCATCACCCCCTTCATGGATGATACTTTCAACAAAACCTTATCGCTAGCCATTAACTCTAAATCAAGAACTCTACAATTTGCATAGCTCTTTTACCTACTCCAAGCTATCATAAATATGTCATGAATCACCTTCACCTTATGCATCGAATATCTCAATAGCTTTGTACCCCATGGCATAACCTCAATTGCATCTGTCAAGCCACAACTCAGGGAGACGATTGAGTTGATCCTTGATGGATGACTACGCTACTAGAATTATACCATTCACAAAATTTAAAAAATAAACAAGTATATCTTGACTTAAAAATAAGCTCTCGGTCGTCAAGGCCCCTCTAAACATAACCTCAAATAAACTCAGCTAGTCCTAAAAATTCATATAAAATAGAAATTAAATCATATGGGGATCATCGTGGCCACCATGATATCTATAAACATATAAATTGAACACATATGTACATATAAGATCAAGGTCAATAGGTCATTGTGCAAAAGAATAGAACAATGAGTCCAACACGATCGATAATATACATCTATATAATTCAAAGTCTGCAAGTCTTTAAGAGTACTATACTTGTGCTGGTCAGGGCCTCTACCTACCCATTGGCTATCTACAACAAAAGACTAAAAAACTTGTGAATTTGGCAACTTTGAAATAAGTGAAGTTGGCCAATCTGCTGAAACTCGGCAATACCACAGAGGAGGCCTATCTACCTGTCTGTTAGGACCTGTAGGCATAAGTGCAGTTCCCCAGGCTCGGGGAGTCAGTACAAAATAATGTAACAAGCATGCAAGATGAATAATAATTGAGCAAGTATCATAAAGTACTGAATGTAAATACAGAATAGGGGCCAAAGATAATATGAATGTGCTTATTGACTCCTGAATCTACAATTGGCTGAAATGATATCATAAAGTACTATAAAATACTCGGATAGAGAGTCAGAGGTTATCTAGAATGTACTTACCTATTCATGGCTTAACCCCTAAAACCATAACTAAATCAACTATCAACTTATCTAAATTGAGATAATTTAATATTATCAAATAGCAAACATACTCGAGAAGAAGAATCAAGAATAAGTATAATATAGCCTAATGGTTCCTAAATCAAATCATACAACAATAATCAAATAATAATGTGATAGAGACCCCATAAGCTCGATAGGTACAAACAATAATTAATACCATTTATTCAGGCTTCCATAAGCCTGTCAGGTGCAAAATCAATCTACATACCCCTATTGGCACCTACCTGGGCCTGTGTCCATCTGTATAATTGTCTGGCCTATAGGCTTAATGTAACTGATTATCCCATAAGCTCTATATATTTGTCTAGCCCAGACTCTATGAGTAATCAAGCACACAAGGCTCTCTATATTTGTATCTGAGCATATAAGGCTCATGTATCTATATCTGAGAACACTAGCCTCTTGTATCTGTATATGAGTACACAAGGCTCATGTATCTGTATTTGAGCACACAAGGCTCATGTATTTGTATATGAGCATACAAGGCTCATATATCTATATATGAGCACACAAGGCTCATGCATTTGTATCTGAGCACACAAGGCTTCTATTTCTATAGTAGCCAATACAATCTCTCATAGGCAAAAAATTGACAAGTAACATAGCTCAAAAAATAGAAGCAGGCATATATTATATGCGACCTATAAGAAAGTCTAAGCCATGTCTAGAGATCGGTCGCTAATGAAGGAATAAAAGTTCTAGCAAGGATATAGTTATCTACTCAAGTAGCTAACATGAGAAAATAGATACAAGTCATTCGTCAATAGTAAGTTGGCCTTATTACACTTTGGGATAAAAAGGAACATGCTAAGAAGAAGGATGAACTTAACAATCTTTTCGACGCAATGGCCATTGGTTTTTCCTATATCTCCACCATACTATTCCATTTACATGAGTGTGTATCAACAATGGCTATAAGTAACATACCATGACCAATCGATAAGTGTAACGACCGGGTCTGTCGTTACGAGTAAACTTTTCATGCCAAGTTTTAGAGTTAGAAAACTCTGAGTTTGGGAGTTTGAAATGTTAGAAAAATAAGTGTGTTATAAACTGGACTAGTTTTGGAGATTTTATGACTTTCTGTCCCATGTCAACCGCTATAGCGGTTGACACTCTGCCATAGCGACCTCCGCTGTAGCAGAGAAATTACCGCTATAGTGAAAGTCAATGTTGGTCAGCCTCTGTCATAGCAGACAACTCTGCTATGGTGGTACCGCTATAGTGGAGCAGACCGCTATAGCAGAGCATCATGGGATTTAATGCAGAAACTTTCTCAAAAATATTTAGTTTTCACAAATTCGTTTGGGAGAAGGGCTAGGGCGATTTCAGACGTTTTTCCTCCATTCTTCATCGTTTTTCTTCCCTAAGGTAAGGTTTCTACTCCCCAAACTCCGTAATACTTTTCCTATCCGGTTGAATTTCTAGGAGTAGACTTGGGGAAAGGTTTGGAATGACTTAGGGAGGGTAGAATTCGGGAAAAAAGGAGGATTCTATGTGTAGAAGTTCTTGGGTGTTGCTAAATTTACTGTTTTATGATCATGTGACCTTAATTTCCTAATTTTATCCGTAAAAATGGTAGAACTAGGTGAATTAATAGCGGAAAGCCCAGGAAAAAGGGTGGAATGATCATGGGTGGCTTGGGGTTTAGGATTATACGTAATATGGGTGAAATTTAGGCCATAAAGATTGATTATTGGTTATTCTGTGTTGTTTTAGACCAAGAACCGGCAAGAACTTTGGGAAACGGGAAAGCTCCGATTGTGTAGAGCTTTGGATCATTTTGAGGTAGGTGATGGTTGCTTCCTGTATGCTTTGTGAGTTTAAGTACTCTTGTCTAAGTATTTGTATGAGATGCATTGTTTAGAGAATGATTAGAAATGTCTAATAGTTGTTTTAGCAGTGTGGGAAATTGAACATTGTATTGTGCTTGTTGGTTTACAAGTTGATTATTCATTTTTGTGATTGTGGATGGTTTGACTTTGGTTGGCTCGGGTACCATGCCTGGTATGAATATATACTAACGGTTGGCTCGGGTACGATGCCTGGTATGAATATATATACTAACGATTGGCTCGGGTACCATGCCTGGTACGGGATAATACTAACAGTTGGCTCGGGTACCAAGCCTAGTACGGGTTTACTTTCTTGTATTTATGCATCTTTATTTAATGGTTCCCTGAGTTAACTGGGTTGTGAACTTGAATTGTGGTTTTGTATTTTGGTCCTTGAGAGGCCGGGTTGTTATATTGCTTTACGAGTTGGTCTTGGTGTAGACAAGGTTATTGTTTGACACTTAGGTGTTGTCTAGAGGGGATCCAGGATGGGTCTGGGATATGTGATGAGGCATACTTGTTATTGTTGTGGGTTGTTGATCATAATTGTGAAGTGGTTTACATGTGGGACAACTTAGGTAGAGACTTGTAGTCTAGGAATGCTTGTTGACTTGCCTATGTGTTTTTGTACTCTTACTTGATTTCTGTACTGTTCATACATTGTTTATTTGGAACTGGCTGATGATCTTACCAGTACACGATGGTTGTATACTGATACTACACTTTCTTGTCTTTTTGTAAGTACAGGAAATCTTCCGGCGGTTGACGCACGACCTCACTTGTAGGCCAGACTTTCCGAGATATCAAGGATGAGCTATTCGACCGAGCTGCCTTGGTGTCTATCTAGTTTGAGTTGTGGCCCATTTGTTTGGGCTTAGACTATTTCATTTATTTGGGGTTGCATCCCCATACTCTAGTATTTGATAGATGTTTGATACGATGACTTTCAGATTCTAGGAAGGGATTTTCCACATGCTATATTTTTATAGAGTTGATTTGATTATGTTGATTGCTAGTTTACAAATCTGCACACTGGTGTTAAGTTGTTAAGCTATGCTAAGAGTTGGTCTCTATTGGTTCGCTCATCCGGGGGTTGGGTGGGTGCCACTCACGGTAATCTGGGTCATGACAAAGATGATATCAGAGTCATAGGTTCGTTGATCTCATCATACCAAAATAGGTCTAGTAGAGTCTTGCGGAATGGTACGGAGACGTCCGTACTTTTCTTGGAGGGGCTATGAGACTTTAGGAAACTATCTCTTCTTTTTTCCATCGTGCTATAACTTGATTCCAATTGGTATCTGGTGATACAAATTGGTATCTGATTCTTTCACTCTTCTGTCCGTAGATGGTTAACACAAGGAATAATGGAGCTAGACTGGCAATCCCAACATTAGGCCCGGCTGTCCATGGTAGAGGTAGGGGAAGGGGCAGAGGACGCGGTAGAGCCACTCCCGCCAGGGGTGGAGCTCAGGCTGCTGCAGAAGTGCGAGAAGAAACCCCTCCCCTACCTCAGGAACAGGTTGTCAAAGATGTGGAAGTTATGGTGGAGGATAATGGGGCGTAAGCTGAGGTAGAGGTGGCACCGACTGGAGGTGCAGGCCTTCCTTCTATGACACCAGAAGCATTTTAGCAGCCCTGGAATATCTTGAGTGGTTTGGTTGGTGCTAGAGCCATACCCGCGGCACTTGCAAATCAGGCTCTGGGCACTCAGCCAGTAGATCCTACAGCTCCTAGGATGGATGCAGCTTCAGGCACAGGTGACTTCTTCAGGCCAATGCTAGGCCCAGTGATGACAGGGAATGAACATAAGATGCTGACCAAGTTTCTCAAGCTGAAACCTCCTACGTTCCAGGGCACTGACAGGGAAGATGCTTATGAGTTCATACTGGATTGTTATGAGAGACTGTACAAGCTGGGCATTGTGCAATAGTATGGGGTGTAGTTCTTCATGTTTCAGCTGCAAGGTGATGTCAAGAGGTGGTGGAGATCTCATGTGGAGTGTCGGTCTTTCGTTTTACCTCCACTGACTTGGGAGCAGTTCCATTCACTTTTCTTAGAGAAATACGTACCCTGTACCTTGAGGGATCAAAAAAAGGATGAGTTCTTAAATTTGGAGTAGGGAAGCATGTCAGTCTCTACTTATGAGGCAAAGTTTCATGCATTGTCTCATTTTGCTATGCAGTTGTTGGGTTCCGAGGAGGAGTGGGTTCGATTGTTTATCAAGGGTTTGAATACTGAGCTTTAGGTACTGTCGGTGCACATGACTTCTTCAGGGAAAGGCTTTAATGATGTGGTGGATTATGTGAAGAAACTTGAGGGAGTCAGGCAGGTGGGGCAATCTAAGGTGTTAGCCAAGAAGCCCAGGAATGAGGGAAATTATAGTGGTTCGTACTCCAGGGGTTAGAATCAACAGGTATACTCAGCCCGTCCTATTCAATCAGCTCTGCCAACTTCTACAGGTGGTCGTCCGAGAGCTAATCAACAGTTTTTAGCTCCTAGAGGCCAGGGAGCTTCTTATTCATCTGCTAGCAGGCCTGCAGTTAATCGTGGTTGCTTCTATTGTGGTGATCTGGGCCACTTTAAGAGAGAGTGCCCTTACAGGTAGACTGGTAATCAGGTTCAGCAGTAGCCCAAGGCTGTGGTCCCGGCAGGTAGAGGTGGTCATGCTAGAGGTCGTCCACAGGGTGGTCGAGGTAACTTTTAGGGAGGTCGGAGAGACAGATGGAACATCGGCGCGAGCAGGGGTGCGGCACAGCCGGCCAGGGAGGTTGCCCGAATTGATGATCGGGCTCACTGCTATGCGTTTCCAGGGAGGACCAAGACTAAGGCATCAGATGCAGTAATCACAGGTACCATTCTAGTCTGTGGTAAAATAGCTTCGATGTTATTTGACCCAAGTTCTACATATTCTTATGTGTCTGTGAATTTTGCTTTGGGTCTGGACTTGGTATGTGATATCCTCAATTCCCCTATCCATGTTTCTACCCCGATTGAAGAGTTGGTTGTGGTGACTCATGTTTATCGTAACTGTTCTGTTATTTTTGTAGGGCTGCATACTTGGGTAGACTTAGTAATTCTAGATATGGCTGACTTTGACATTATTTTGGGCATGACCTGGTTATCCCCTTATGATGCTGTGTTGAATTGCAACACCAAAACTGTGGCTCTAGAGATTTCGGGTAAGGAGAGGCTAGAGTGGGAAGGTGTGTACAGGTCTAAGCCGATCAGGATTATATCATTTGTTCGGGCTAGGAAGCTAGTGGGAAGAGGGTGTTTAGCCTTTTTGGCTTATATCTGGAATGATAGTGTGGAGTCCACATCTATTGAGTCAGTTCCAGTTGTTTTAGAGTTCCGAGAGGTGTTTCCAGCAGATTTGCCTGGTATGCCTCCGGACAGGGATATTGACTTTTGTATTGACTTGGAGCCGGGCACTCATCCCATTTCAATTCCTCCAAATCGTATGGCTCCAGCAGAGTTAAGGGAACTTAAGACTCAGCTTCAGGGATAAGGGATTTATCCATCCCAGTGTTTCACCTTGGGGTGATCCGGTATTGTTTGTAAAGAAGAAGGATGGTAGTATGCGGATGTGCATAGATTACAGGCAGTTGAACAAGGTTACCATCCAAATTAAGTACCCTCTACCCCGTATTGATGATCTGTTTGACCAGTTATAGGGTGCATTGGTGTTTTCAAAAATTAACTTGAGGTCAAGGTATCACCAGTTAAAAATTAGGCCTGAGGACATTCCTAAGACTTCTTTTCGGACTCGCTATGGGCATTATGAGTTCTTAGTAATGTCATTTGGTTTGACCAATGCACCAATAGCATTCATGAGTTTAATAAATGGGGTGTTTAAATCTTACTTGAATTTGTTTGTCGTCGTTTTCATTGATGATATTTTTATCTACTCCAAGAGTAGGGAGAAGCATGTCAAACATCTCTGCATAGTGTTGGACATTTTGAGGCGTCAAAAGCTTTATGCAAAGTTCACCAAGTGCAAGTTCTGGTTGACTTCGGTAGCATTATTGGGCATGTAGTGTCAGAAGAGGGGGTGATGGTAGATCCCCAGAAGATAGAGGCAGTCAAGAGTTAGGTCCGGCCTAGCTCTGTGACTGGGGTGAGGAGTTTTGTGGGGCTCACAGGTTATTATCGGAGGTTTGTTAAGGATTTTGCCTCCATTGCTACTCACTTGACAAGGCTGACACAGAAATATATGCCATTTGTGTGGTCTGACAAGTGCGAGGAGAGCTTCCAAAAGCTCAAGACACTTCTGACCACGGCTCCTATTTTGGCCTTGCCGGTTGAAGGTAAAGATTTTATTGTTTACTGTGATGCTTCACATTCTAGTTTGGGTGTTTTGTTGATACAGGATAAGAATGTGATAGCCTATGCTTCTAGGCAGTTGAAGGTGCATGAGAAAAACTACCCGACTCATGATTTAGAGTTGGCAGCGGTGGTCTTTGCACTCAATATTTGGAGGCACTATCTATATGGTGTCAAGGGTGAAATGTTCACTGATCATCGCAGTCTGCAGCATGTCTTCACTCAGAAGTATTTGAACCTGAGGTAGAGGAGGTGGATGGAATTGTTGAAGGATTACGATGTGATTATTCAGTACCATCCGGGTAAGGCTAATGTGGTGGCAGACGCATTGAGCAGAAAATAGCTAGCATGGGCAGTTTGGCTTATTTGGGGGTGTCCAAATAACCACTGGCAAGGTAAATTCAGACATTGGAGTCCAAGTTCATGCACTTGGATATTTCGGAACAAGGTGGGATTTTGGCCAGTGTTGAGGTCAAATCCACCTTCATAGAGTAAATAAAGGCCAAACAATTTCAGGATTCGCAGTTGAGCAGGCTTCAGAGCAAGACAATATCCAGAGAATCCAGGGATGCAATGTTAGACTCTGGCAGTGTGTTAAATTTTAGAGGAAGGATATGCATTCCTTGGGTTGATGACATGATTCAGAAGGTGTTGGCAGAGGCTCATGGTTTGCGGTATTCAATTCATCCGGGCGTAACCAAGATGTACATGAATTTGAGGCAGCTTTATTAGTGACCTGGGATGAAAAGGGACATAGCTAATTTCATGTCCAAGTGTCAGAATTGCCAGCAGGTAAAGTATGAGCACCAGAGACCTGCAGGATTATTTCAGAGGATGCCCATTCCAGAGTAGAAGTGGGAGAGAATAGCCATGGATTTTGTAGTGGGTCTCCCCAAGACTTTGGGGAAGTATTATTCTATTTGGGTCATTGTTGACAGACTGACCAAGTTAGCTCACTTCCTTCTGGTCCGGGTGGATTACAATTTGCAGCAATTGGCTAAGGTTCTATGTGAAGGAGATTGTGAGATTGCATGGAGTACCACGGTCCATCATTTCGAATAGGGGTACGCAGTTTACTTACAAGTTTTGGGGTAAGTTGCATGAGGAGTTGGGCACTTAACTCACCTTTAGTACAACCTTTCATTCTCAGACTGATGGTCAGTCGGAGAGGATGATTAAGGTATTGGGGAACATGCTGAGAGCATGTGTGATTGACTTCGAGGGTCATTGGGACCAGTTTCTACCGTTGTGTGAGTTCTCATACAACAATAGCTACCACTCTAGTATTGACATGGCACCATTCAAGGCTCATTATGGGAGGAGTTATAGGTCACCGATTGGGTGGTTTGAGAAAGGCGATGTGAAACCTTTGGGCGTAGACTTGGTAAGGGAAGCACAAGAAAAGGTAAGAGGTATTCAGACCAAGTTACTAGCTGCCTAAAGAAGGCAGAAAGAATATGCGGATCGCAAGTTCTGGGACATGGAATTTTAGATTGGGGAACAAGTGTTGCTTAAAGTTTCACCAATGAAGGGATTTATGTGTTTCGGTAAGAGGGGCAAGCTCAGCCCCCGATTCATTAGTCCGTTTGAGGTTCTCGAAATTGTGGGGCCAGTGGATCCATATTTTTGAAATGCTAAAATATCTTCTGCTCCTTGTCAGACATACCCAGTCTAGGCTCAACTGGCACACCAACAACTGGTAGGGGTATACTGCAAAATCTATAAGTTGATGCAGTTGGCCTATTGGGCCTTGAAAACCTGAGATATGATGTTGATCAGTAATTTATCCCGGTCTGAGAACCATTTAGAGTAACTGGTAGCCCACTAGTTTGAGTCATACTCTCTAATAAACCAAGCATATGGACAAGAACATCCTGAAGCACTGGGTGGCTACAAACTCAGGTGTGGTGCCTAAGATGGGCCCACCTCTCCTCTTGGAACTTGACCCTTTCTAACTAATACTCAATCTAGAACATGAGTATCTGATTGAGATCCCCTCCCCCCACCCCTCCGCCAGTGCTGCAACCTGACCTCGGCCTCTACCACTCCCTCTGCCTCATTCGCATGCCACAACCTGAGCAACATGTGCGAGTGCTGAAATGGGCTCCTAATAGCATGTGACCACATCATTTGTGAAAGAATGAAATGAAGAATCCTAGTAACTGATGGAATCAAGTATGCATGATAAGAAAAAAAGAAGGATTTTTTCTAAAGTTTTATCGTCTCGCGAAGATAGATACCGAATGTCTCCACACTAATCCGTAAGACTCTATTAGACTTGGTTTGTACTTGTGAGACTAATGTACCTAGAGATCTGATACCAACTTGTCATGATCTAAAAATGGAGAAGTGATGACACCTATCTTACCCCGTGGTAGGTGATCCAACCCACATAACATAACATAATAACAAAACGAATATGTAAAATTTATAGTTTAAGAACAAAAAAATTCATAAAGTACTCCTTTCATAAAACTCAAATCAGAAAGTGAAAAACATCAACAATCTAATCTCAAAACCTAGTCAATAGTACAAGCCTCTAAAGAATCTGATACATCACCAAAAGTCTCAAAAAATCCAAAAGGAGGGAAAACTATGAATAACTAAAATAAAAGATATTGAGGAAAAGTTGCGGGTTAGCCAAGCAGCAACCTCAGAAATCTCGGGTAATGCACCAACGCTGCTACCAATCACCGTCCTAAGGTACTAAGATTTGAACTTGCACAACACGCTGCATAAATAAATAAGCATAAGTACGAATTCACGTACACTCAGGAGCATCATTGACAGTCACAAATTTGAAGCGATGGCAAGGATTAGTTGATGTGCCGCCATTTTACGGCACTTTCGACTCCTTTTAACTAAGAACAATCGTACGTTTTCAAGCAACCATCGTCGTTTTTGATGGTTTTATGTTATATTTGTAGGAAATGGAGACAAACATGGAAACGGAAGGAAATACGGGCAAAACGACGTTCTGGATAAGAGTGGCAGTCCGTGTGACGGACCGTCAAGCTCATGACGGACCGTCAAGCCCAAGGCGTCAAGATGGGGCAGCACCACTGCCTAGTGGTGACGGCCACCGTGACGGGCCATCAAGGTGGTGACGGTCCGTCGCCCAAGGCGTCACCCTGAGGCAGTCCGCTACGCGGAATCCGAGCATTTTTGAGATTTGTTTCCTAGACTCCTATAAATACCCTATGTTAGGTTTATTTTATTTATCAAGCTTTTTACAATAGTTCTCCCAATAGTTTTAGGAGAGGATTTGAGAGCAAGAAACACGTTTTCCTTGTCTTGAAAACGTGTTCTTGATTTGTTCTTGGGATCTTTGTTTTCTTGTTCTTGGATCATTGAAGATTTGTTTTCATTATATTGTAAGAATCTCTTCTCCTTATTATGAATACTATTCTCTTCTCTTTTCTTAATAGCATGAGGAACTAAACCTCCAACAACTAGGGTTGTGGGAGCCATGGCAAACGTAGCAAGATAGATTCCGGGTAGCGACGGGTTCAATATATATGTTGTCACGTTGTTAATCACTCATTATGTAACGTTTTCTAGTGGTTGCAAACATTAGAACATGCCTAGGTTTAATTTGCTTGAGTAAAGAGATTAAAACCGGGAAACTTGATTAACGACGAGGATTCAAGACTACTAACTCTCGTCTTATGATTAATGCTGTAACTAGATTAATCTACTTGATGTTTAGGATTTAAATCTAAAAGCACACCTTTTCAAGTTCGAGAGAATTGAAAAGTAAATTCGTCTATTTGGTTGAGAAACGTTTAGATGATACCATTAATTCAATCACATCGTGACATGCATATAGAAAGAACCCGGTTAAGCTTAGAATCGACATTGTTACAACGCCATGGTGAACACTTCCCTAGGTCTCTCTCATCTTGATTTTCACTCATACATTATTGTTCGTTTTGTTTACTCACTGTTCACACAAAACCCCCCCTTTATTTACCGGAAACTATTGACCATTAGTCAACTAATTCACTAACGACTTAATTTTCACCATATTCTCTGTGGGATCGACCCCAACCTTTGTTGGGTTCTATATTTGACAACGATCGCTTACGCTTCTTAATTGGAGTGGTACTTTGAGCGTTATCAAATTTTGGCGCCGTTGCCGGGGAATACGGTTGATTATTAAGTCCGGTGTGTTTATTTGACTCTTAGTCATACTTTCCTGCTTTTACGTTTATTTGTTATTTTTGTTTTTGACAGGGTACAGAGTTGTGCATGCCAAGTACCCGGCGCTCGGGTGAATCAACATTACCTTATGACCCCGAGCTTGCTAGAACATTAAGGCGGAATATGGCCGCACAATAAGAGGCAGCAAGGCTCGCTGCAGAACTACAGGCCCAACAAAATCTGAATGCTGGTGGTCTGCAGGACGATGTTATGCTGAATGATGAGGATATCGACTTGGATGGAGTTGGCGCTACGGGCGCTATTGCTCTTCCACCGCTAGCGCCCGGAGCCAAGTTCAACATCACTAGCACGATGATCCAGTTGTTGAACTTGAGAGGAGTGTTCCGTGGTGCCGCTGGGGATGACCCAAACCAGCACCTGATGAATTTCGTGGGCATCTGCAAGTCGTTTGAGTTACCTGGAGTGAGTCAGACAGCGATCAGGCTCAGGTTGTTTCCGTTGTCTCTGTCTGATGAGGCAGCATTGTGGTTGACAGAGCTGACCCCCGACTCTATCGCAACTTGGGGAGAGTTGAAATGAGCTTTCCTAGAAAGGTTCTTTCCTCCATCTAGGATGATACATTTGAGGGATGAGATTAGCAATTTCAGACAGCAACCTCACGAAGCATTGCACGAGACCTGGTTGCGATTTAAAAAGAAGATATCACAATGCCCTAACCATCAGTTGAACGACGAATTTTTGATGCAAACATTCTACAGGGCACTGAATTCGGCTACCAAGCCAACGTTGGACAACGCAGCAGGTGGAGCGTTTATGGGTCGCACTTTTGCCGATGCTACAACTATTTTGGACAGGCTCACCAAAACCAACAGGGCCTGGCATACACGGGATTCAGAGGTAGCAGCTAGCACTTATGCAGTTGGTATGTCAGCTGATCAGCGCAGAAAAGACGAGCAGCGCGACCAAGACATGGCGCATCTGAAAACGCAGTTGGACCTACTGACCAAGCACTTGTTCTCAGGAGGTAAGAGAAGGTAAAAGCTGTGGGTTCTCAAGGTAGAGCAGCAGAGTTGGAAACTGAGGAGGCGAATTACTTGGGGGGTTTCCAGGCCAATGGCCAAGGAAACCAAGGTCGGACCTATCAGAAGGACAACTACTATAAGAAAGCTGGCTACAATCGCGATCAAGGAAACTGGAGGAATAACACCGATAGAGGTGGGTTGTATGTACCACCTGGTAATCGGGACAAAGCTAGCAACGAGACAGGGACTTCTAAGCTAGAGAACATGATGGCGAAGATGTTGCTGAAGGTAGAATCGACCGACTCTGGGGTGAAGGAGATAAGAACTGAGTTATCGGCCATGAGTCAAATAGTGGAGTCGCATTCCACTTTGATTAAGCAATTGGAACAGCAAGTGGGCTTAATCTCGGCATCTCTAAACCCAAGGAAGACAGGTACCTTGCCGAGTGACACAATTCAAAATCCGAGGAATGACGCGAGCTGTATGGCGATCACTACAAGAAGCGACAAAATATTACCGGAATCACATCCGGTAATTCAGACTCAAGTTGAGGGTGATGACGCCAATGACAAGGAAGTCGAGGAGGCTACTCTAAAGCCCGCGGAGAAAAGCAAGGAAGCTGAAAAGCTTCCAACTATGATGCCTCGACCACCACCTCCTTTCCCACAACGCCTGAAGAAGAAAGCGGAAGATGGTAAGTTCCTGAATTTCCTGACCATGCTCAAGCAAATATCAATAAACATCCCATTGGTGGAAGCGCTTGAACAAATGCCCGGTTATGCCAAGTTCATGAAGGACTTGATTACAAAGAAAAGGTCGGTAAGTTTTGAACCGGAAGACAACCTCCACCACTGCAGTGCTATTTCCTCAAGGTCGTTCGTAGACAAAAAGGAAGATCCATGTGCGTTTACTGTTCCCTGTACTATAGGGAAACTCGGCTTCGGAAGAGCCTTGTGTGATCTTGGTGCTAACATCAACCTGATGCCGCTAGCAGTCTATAAACAATTGGGTTTGGGAGCTCCTAAACCAACGTCCATGAGAGTGTTGATGGCTGACCATTCGGTAAAGCGGCCCGTGGGAATATTGTCTGATGTGCTAGTAAAGATCGGTAAGCTTATCTTCCCAGCTGACTTTGTGATCTTGGATTGCGAAGTGGATTTTGAAGTTCCCATAATCTTGGGACGACCACTGTTAGCCACGGCAAGAGTGTTGGTTGACATGGAAAGAAACGAACTGACCTTCAGGCTAAACAATGAAGTTGTCAAGTTCGATGTGTTTAAATTGATGAAGCAACCAAGTGACATGAGGGTGGTCGCGGTCGTCAATGTTATTGAGGAAGCTCCTGCGGAGGTGCATCTTGAAGAGAAGGGTTTGGTCGAGACTCTAGCTGTTGTGAGAAGGATGCTGCGAGAAGGGAAACGTGTAGAGGAAGGCGGTGAAAATAGATCAAGGAAACGAAAACACCGCAAGAGAATCTGCAAAGAAAGAGCGAAAAAAGTTGTCGCGACTAGCTGCGGAGCCGATGAAAGAAGAAGCTGGAACGCAACAAAAGTGTGTCGCGTGCACACACTCCATCGAGTTCTCCTGTTTTGGAGACCCTGGCGGTCTCCAACATCATTCGAGAATCTAAGTCCTATCGACTTCACAGGTATTCCTTTCTCTCACAGTTTTTAGCTTTCATATGGATGCATTGGGGACAATGCATGAGTCTAAGTTGAGGGTGTGG